>JARQOC010000008.1:52172776-52608673 GCA_033576535.1 Allobates femoralis | reverse complement strand
GTGGAGATGCAGAGTGTGCGAGTGTGCAAGAGTGAGTGTGCGAGTGTGCAAGAGTGAGTGTGCGAGAGTGAGTGTGCGAGAGTGAGTGTGCAAGAGTTAGTGTGCAAGAGTGAGTGTGCAAGAGTGAGTGTGCAAGAGTGAGTGTGCAAGAGTGAGTGTGCAAGAGTGAGTGTGCGAGTGTGCAAGAGTGAGTGTGCAGAGTGAGTGTGCAAGAGAGGGTGCGAGTGTGCAAGAGTGAGTGTGCGAAGTGTTGCGAGAGCGAGTGTGCGAGAGAGTGCGTAGAGCGAGTGTGCGAGAGCGAGTGTGCGAGTGCGAGGTGGTGGGAGAGCAGTGTGCAGAGCGAGTGTGCGAGAGTGAGGATGTGTGCAAGAGTGAGTGTGCAAGAGTGAGCGTGCGAAGGGCGAGTGTGCGAGAGCGAGTGTGCGAGAGCAAGTGTGTGCGAGAGCAGTGTGCGAGAGCAAGTGTGCGAGAGTGGTGTGCAAGAGGAGTGTGCGAGTGTGCAAGATGAGTGTGCGAGTGTGCAAGAGGGGTGTGCGAGTGTGCAAGAGTGAGTGTGCGAGTGTGCAAGAGTGAGTGTCGCGAGAGTGCAAGAGTGAGTGTGCGAGTAGTGTGCAGATGAGTGTGCGAGTGTGCAGTGTGCGAGAGTGCAGTGTGCGAGAGCGAGTGTGCAAGGTGAGTGTGCGAGTGTGCAAGAGTGAGTGTGCGAGTGTGCAAGAGTGAGTGTGCAGTGTGCAAAGTGAGTGTGCGAGTGTGCAAGAGTCGAGGTGCAGTGTGCAAGTGTGCGAGGCGAGTGTGCAAGAGCGAGTGTGCAAGGAGCGAGTGTGCAAGGAGGAGTGTGCAATGCGAGTGTGCAAGAGTGAGTGTGCGAAGTGTGCGAGAGCGAGTGTGCGAGTGGCAAGTGTGCGAGTGTGCAAGGAGTGTGCGAAGTGTGGTGTGCGAGAGTGAGTGTGCGAGAAGTGAGTGTGCGAGAGTGAGTGTGCAAGAGTGAGTGTGCGAGTGTGCAAGAGTGAGTGTGCGAGTGTGCAAGAGTGAGTGTGCGAGAGTGAGTGTGCGAGTGTGCAAGAGTGAGTGTGCGAGTGTGCAAAAGTGAGTGAGCGAGTGTGCAAGAGTGAGTGTGCGAGAGCGAGTGTGCGAGAGCGAGTGTGCGAGAGCGAGTGTGCGAATGTGCGAGAGCGAGTGTGCGAGAGTGAGTGTGCGAGAGTGAGGGTGCGATGTGTGCGAGAGCGAGTGTGCGAGAGCGAGTGTGCGAGTGTGCAATAGCGAGTGTGCGAGTGTGCAAGAGTGAGTGTGCGAGTGTGCAAGAGTGAGTGTGCGAGTGTGCAAGAGTGAGTGTGCGAGAGCGAGTGTGCGAGAGCGAGTGTGCGAGAGCTAGTGTGCGAGAGCGAGTGAGTGTGCAAGAGTGAGTGTGCGAGTGTGCAAGAGTGAGTGTGCGAGTGAGCAAGAGTGGGTGTGCGAGAGCGAGTGTGCAAGAGCGAGTGTGCGAGAGCGAGTGTGCGAATGTGCGGAGAGCGAGTGTGCGAGAGTGAGTGTGCGGAGGAGTGAGTGTGCGAGTGTGCGAGAGCGAGTGTGCGAGAGCGAGTGTGCGAGGTGTGCAAGAGCGAGTGTGCGAGTGTGCAAGAGTGAGTGTGCGAGTGTGCAAGAGTGAGCGTGCGAGTGTGCAAGAGTGAGCGTGTGAGTGTGCAAGAGTGAGTGTGCGAGTGTGCAAGAGTGAGTGTGCGAGTGTGCAAGAGTGAGTGTGCGATTGTGCAAGAGCGGGTGTGCGAGAGTGCAAGTGTGCGAGAGTGAGTGTGCGAAAGTGAGTGTGCGAGTGTGCAAGAGTGAGTGTGCGAGTGTGCAAGAGTGAGTGTGCGAGTGTGCAAGAGTGAGCGTGCGAGAGTGTGCAAGAGTGAGCGTGTGAGTGTGCAAGAGTGAGTGTGCGAGTGTGCAAGAGTGAGTGTGCGAGTGTGCAAGAGTGAGCGTGTGAGTGTGCAAGAGTGAGTGTGCGAGTGTGCAAGAGTGAGTGTGCGAGTGTGCGAGAGCGAGTGTGCGAGAGCGAGTGTGCGAGTGTGCAAGAGCGAGTGTGCGAGTGTGCAAGAGTGAGTGTGCGAGTGTGCAAGAGTGAGCGTGCGAGTGTGCAAGAGTGAGCGTGTGAGTGTGCAAGAGTGAGTGTGCGAGTGTGCAAGAGTGAGTGTGCGATTGTGCAAGAGCGGGTGTGCGAGAGTGCAAGTGTGCGAGAGTGAGTGTGCGAAAGTGAGTGTGCGAGTGTGCAAGAGTGAGTGTGCGAGTGTGCAAGAGTGAGTGTGCAAGAGTGAGTGTGCGAGTGTGCAAGAGCGAGTGTGCGAGTGTGCGAGAGCGAGTGTGCGAGTGTGCAAGAGCGAGTGTGCGAGTGTGCAAGAGCGGGTGTGCGAGTGTGCGAGAGCGAGTGTGCGAGAGCGAGTGTGCAAGAGCGAGTGTGCAAGAGCGAGTGTGCAAGAGTGAGTGTGCGAGTGTGCGAGAGCGAGTGTGCGAAAGTGTGTGTGCGAGAGTGTGTGTGCGAGAGTGAGTGTGCGAGAGTGAGTGTGCGAGAGTGAGTGAGGTGCGAGTGTGCAAGAGTGAGTGTGCGAGTGTGCAAGAGTGAGTGTGCGAGTGTGCAAGAGTGAGTGTGCGAGTGTGCAAGAGTGTGCGAGTGTGCAAGAGTGAGTGTGCGAGTGTGCAAGAGTGAGTGTGCGAGTGTGCAAGAGTGAGTGTGCGAGTGTGCAAGAGTGAGTGTGCGAGTGTGCAAGAGTGAGTGTGCGAGAGTGAGTGTGCAAGTGTGCAAAAGTGAGTGAGCGAGTGTGCAAGAGTGAGTGTGCGAGAGTTAGTGTGCGAGAGCGAGTGTGCGAGAGTGAGTGTGCAAGTGTGCAAATGTGAGTGTGCAAGTGTGCAAGAGTGAGTGTGCGAGTGTGCAAGAGTGAGTGTGCAAGTGTGCAAGAGTGAGTGTGCGAGTGTGCAAGAGTGAGTGTGCGAGTGTGCAAAAGTGAGTGTGCAAGAGTGAGTGTGCGAGTGTGCAAGAGTGAGTGTGCGAGTGTGCAAGAGTGAGTGTGCGAGTGTGCAAGAGTGAGTGTGCAAGTGTGCAAGAGTGAGTGTGCGAGTGTGCAAGAGTGAGTGTGCGAGTGTGCAAGAGTGAGTGTGCGAGTGTGCAAGAGTGAGTGTGCGAGTGTGCAAGAGTTAGTGTGCGAGTGTGCAAGAGTGAGTGTGCAAGAGCGAGTGTGCGAGAGTGAGTGTGCGAGAGTGAGTGTGCGAGTGTGCGAGAGCGAGTTTGCGAGTGTACGAGAGTGAGTGTGCGAGTGTGCGAGAGCGAGTGTGCGAGAGTGAGTGTGCGAGTGTGCGAGAGCGAGTGTGCGAGAGCGAGTGTGCGAGAGTGAGTGTGCAAGAGTGAGTGTGCGAGTGTGCAAGAGTGAGTGTGCAAGAGTGAGTGTGCAAGAGTGAGTGTGCAAGAGTGAGTGTGCAAGAGTGAGTGTGCAAGAGTGAGTGTGCGAGTGTGCGAGAGCCTAATAATTTGGAACAGTGCATGTAGAGTTATTTTTAATTTTGAAGTTTATACTGTTATCATTGGGAGGTTTCTTCAATAAAATCTGATGTATATTCTAACGGGTGATGACTTTTATTACATTGTCATTTGCACCGACCATTCAGGAAAATCAGAGAAAAAGAACATTTGCATAATAATTTTGAACATGGTGTAGAAAAAGTAGAGACGGAGCACTAATCGCTGTACTCGTATGACTGTCAGTCTGCACTTAACTCCTGCAGCAGAAGGCTGCGTACGCTGAACCTGGGTGCAAGCTCTAAAATCCAGACTGCAGCAAATGATCCATAATACATAAGAGAAGGGCTCACTGCACAAAACGGCACCGTAGTCCGTGAATCCATCACGCCCTCCCTCCTCGTACTTTGCACCATTAAAGAGTTCTGTACTGACCGGTGAGTGGCAGCTTTTTTTCTTCTCTTATGTATTATGAAACACCAATGTAGATATTGTATTTAAAACCTGACGTTTGCAGCTAGAATAGTCATTTACCACATTAACAATGTATAGAGTGTATTTCTGGTTCATTTAAAGGGATCCTGTCACCTGCAAAACGCCTCTTAAGCTATCAAAACATGTCCCTGCAGCATCCTATCACTAATCTCACACTTCTTTTGTCTCCTAAAATCATCCTGTGAAAGTGCATAAAAACGTTTTAATACTCACTCATCAGTGATTATAATTAGCAGGGGCTATATTCTTTAGTCAACAGGGCAGGCTGTTTTGCAGCCTGAATGATCCACCCTCTCTCTGTCTGTGCTGCTGTGATGTGGAGATGAAGGCAGGACTAATGATTTGCATTCTGTGAGTGATAGGGAGGGGGGAGGGTAAAGCCTGCACAAGCAGAGCACACAGACAGAGAGAGGATGGATCCTGGAGCTGCAAAACAACACGACCTAAGGGCTAAAGAATATAGCCCCTGCTAATTATAATCACTAATAAGTGAGTGTTAAAACGTTTTTATGCACTTTCACAGGATGCTTTTAGGAGACAAAAGGAGTGTGAGATTAGTGATGGGATGCTGTAGGGACATGTTTTGCTAGCTTAGGAGGCGTTCTGGAGGTGACAGGATCCCTTTAATGTTAGCTTCATTGAAAAAAAATTTGATTTTCTTTAAAAAATAAGGAAATTTCTAAATGACCCCAAACTTTTGAACGGTAGTGTATGTAGTTGAGATTGCTCACCGAAAAATGATAATGTAATCCTACAATTTACTTATATATATATCAGAGGAATTACTACAAAAATGTAACCTTTATTAATACGTTTAAAATTGGAAACTATAGTTCGGACCAACAGTTGTGCAACTGATTTTCCTGAAGGGGAGAAACGGGGGGGCCCACTGACAATATCCTCACCCTACCTGGCAACGGAGTTTTATACACGTAAAAAAAAACCTATGTGGTGTCCAAGTTCCTCGGCGGCTGGCCCTACTACCCCTTAGCTGATGTCTAAAGGTGCAGGCCCATTGGTGCAATCACACTAAATACCCTTCCAGCAAAGTCTGATGTTACATGTATACACTGGAGGGTACCACAAAAAAGGCTGTCCCCAGAGTTAAGGGTCTATCTCTATAGCTCGGTGGCTTGAAAAAAATGACACCCTTAGGACATGTGTAAAACAGGTGTTGTTAGAGAAAACCCTCTCTTGTCTTTAGGGTGTGGAGGTGTCAGGAAGTGCTGTCAACCAAAACTACATGCTCCTATACCAATATAAATATTTTAGCACTAAAACCCAACAGTTGTTAGGTATAAATACACGTAAAAACAGTACTTTTTTCACCTCCACCCAAATTCTCTTCACACTACACCCAAAACACCATGTCACATTAGGGATATTAGAGTTAACCCTGAGTAAATGACCAGTAATATACCAAGTCCGCAGGGGTCACCCACAGGCAGGGCTACTGGTGCCCCACAAGATTAGATCAGGGTATCACTTAGCTTGTCCTGATGTTTTCACTCTTTGTCTTCACTCAACGCGTTTCCCCCACCGTGGATGTAATGGTGGGTTCCTCAGGAGTGGTAGTCCATGGCACAGGGCGTCTGTCCATACCCTGGGGCGCCTAGGGCAAGGATCTGGTGCTCTCCCTCTTCCCCTATATTATGGCGGCGCGGCGTGAAGCGCACGCCGGCGCCACCCCCTGCATTAACAGCCAGCAGTGGGAGAGCATATAAGGAGAGTAGGAAGGTGGGTGTGGGCCGCCATATATCCTAATCTCCCATTTTCTTTGTGTACCTTTATGTCTCAGGACATCGTCCCAGTTTATTGCACTAAGATCATCTTTCAACCGTTGGAAATCTGACTTCCTGAAGTTTAGTGTCCTTGTAGCCCCTCTACTACACATCTTATTAAAGGTTGCATGAAATGTTATTATCTTGTGATCACTATTACCCAAGTGTCATCCAAAAAGTATATTTGATATGCGGCCTGGCCTGTTGGTTAATATTAGGTCCAGCAGTGCCCCCGTTCTTGTTGGGTCCTGAACCAGTTGTGAAAGGTAATTGTCTCTCATAGTTGTCAAAAACCTGTTACCTTTGCTGGAACTGCAGGTTTCTGTTCCCCAATGTATTTCAGGGTAGTTGAAGTCCCCATAATAATGACTTCTCCTTGGGTCACTGCTTCATCTATTTGCTTAATGAGGATATTCTTTGCCACTTACATTATATTTGGAAACTTAACAATCCCCTATCAGTATATTATTATTCTTTCTCCCTTCAATTATCTCAGCTCATTGGGAATCCAGCGGCACTGACGGATCATGCAAGACCGATGACTTATGCATGCGCATTGTAATCACTGGCTCTTCAATAGGGCACAGTGAAGCGCGCCTGCGCAGGCATTAGACTTGAGAGTTGTAGCAACGTGATCCACTTGCACACAATCAGGGCGTAGAGCAGTGCGGCACTGACCACAATCTGCAGACGTCCATATAACTGAACTCCAAATTAGCATATGGCACGGGACAGAATAAAACTCATTTTCTGAGGTATGCAGGGGGACGTCTGGGGATATAAAGGGGTTACAGGAACCCCAAGTACATCATGTTAAGGCCGGTGGGAAGTGTTTACAACCCCAAAAGTGGTGACAGGTGACCTGTAAGACCTGAGGTCAAAGGCTATGGGACATCACTAGGAAGAAGGTCAGAGGATTAGAACTTGTGTTGGGACTAAGAACCAGGGATTGCAGGAGCACTAACTGAGATAGTGACTTATCTGATAGGGTTCATATAAGCTTTAGCTGGTGGTCTGGTAGTTTAGGGGACTAGTGGGTACAACTACTGCTGCGGTATTTTACCTATATTATTTAATGTATGTGTCCATGTCTGTAGATGATTTTCACACACACGTACTGCATTATCAGCAGAACCTTGTATGCTTGCATCTATTGGTAACCTTGCCTCACATGGTGGCTTCTGTCCCTATTACTGATGCCTCCATTGTATATGCCTGCTTGAATATCAGATTTTATAATCTATTAAGTACTACTTTTTAATTTTGTATATAGTCGTAAATACGCATTTTCTTGCTTTTTTTTTTTATTTGAATTCATGTAAGCGCAGACTCTTTTGCTATTCTGCTCCACTAATGTTTAGGGAGTTACCTTTGATCTTCATTAAGTCATATTTGCCCCAACTGGAGGAACTATAGAAACGCCCTAACACTGGCACATTGGCTGGGATGGTCGGATCACTGGGATTTCGTGTCACTATTATATGTGCAACACAAACATCAATTATTCATACAGTGCCTTGTGAAAGTATTTGACCCCCTTGAACTTTTCAACCTTTTGCCACATTTCAGGCTTCAAACATAAAGATATAAATTCAAATTTTTTTGTGAAGAATCAACAACAAGTGGGACACAATCGTGAAGTGGAATGGAATTTATTGGATATTTTAAACTTTTTTAACAAATAAAAAACTGAAAAGTGGGGTGTGCAATATTATTCGGCCCCCTTGAGTTAATACTTTGTAGCTCCACCTTTTGCTGCGATTACAGCTGCAAGTCGCTTGGGCTATGTCTATATCAGTTTTGAACATCGAGAGACTGAAATTCTTGGCCATTCTTCATTGTAAAACAGCTGGAGCTGAGTGAGGTTGGATGGAGAGCATTTGTGAACAGCAGTTTTCAGGTCTTTCCACAGATTCTCGATTGGATTTAGGTCTGGACTTTGACTTGGCCATTCTAACACCTGGATACATTTATTTTTGTGTTTCAAGTAATTTTTATTGAATTTTAGTATAAGAAGTGAGTAATATATCATTAAAGCACTCGACAATTAATAATTACCACAAAGCCCAACCCAGACATTCCTCAAAATCTTTTGACAACTCCTAAACATACCCCCCTCCCCCCCTTCGTCTTCCCTTCTCCCCTCCACCCTACTCCACATCTCTGTGATCTTCCACTGTTGTAAATTATTTACTAATATTTCTGACTTAATTCTGGCTTGATAGAAAATACTTGTTTGAGAAATATATCTTTAACTGTTATAGACACATTCAAGATTCATTTAAATTAAATTGATTCTAGACATAATCTACTTGATTTCGATATAACCTACGTGATCCGTTTATTTTTGAACTATTTCATTGTAGATTTTGATTTATGTTTGGGATCATTGTCTTGTTGGAAGATAAATCTCCATGCCAGTCTCAGGTCTTTTGCAGACTCCAACAGGTTTTCTTCCAGAATGGTCCTGTATTTGGCTCCGTCCATCTTCCCATCAATTTTAACCATCTTCCCTGTCCCTGCTGAGGAAAAGCAGGCCCAAGCCATGATGCTGCCACCACCATGTTTGACAGTGGGGATGGTGTTTTGAGGGTGATGAGCTGTGTTGCTTTGACGCCAAACATATCGTTTTGCATTGTGGCCTAAAAGTTTGATTTTGGTTTCATCTGACCAGAGCCCCTTATTCCACAAGTTTGGTGTCTCCCAGGTGGCTTGTGGCAAGCTTCAAACAAGACTTTTCATCGATATCTTTGAGAAATGGCTTTCTTCCTGCCACTCTACCATAAAGGCCAGATTTGTGCAGATTGTTGTCCTATGGACAGACTCTCTCACCTCAGCTGTAGATCTCTACAGTTCATCCAGAATGATCGTGGGCCTTTTGGCTGCATCTTTGATCAGTCTTCTCTTTGTTCGAGATGAAAGTTTAGAGGGACGACTGGGTCTTGGTAGGTTTGCAGTGGTCTGATACTCCTTCCATTTCAATATGATCGCTTGCACAGTGCTCCTAGAGATGTTTAAAACTTGGGAAATCTTTTTGTATCCAAATCCAGCTTTAAACTTCACCACAACAGTATCTCGGTCCTGCCTGGTGTGTACCTTGGTCTTCATGATGCTCTCTGTACTTGAAACAGAACCCTGAGACTATCACAGAGCAGGTGCATTTATATGGAGACTTGATTACACACAGGTGGATTCTATTTATCATTACCAGTCAATTAGGACAACATTGGATCATTCAAGGTCACTTTACACACACCAACTTATCTGTCCAACTTCTGAACAACTTACTGGTTGCAGTGAAATCATGGACACATTGCTCCATTTTGTGGCTGTGTACAAATGGAGCAATGTGTCCATGATTTCACTGCAACCAGTAAGTTGTTCAGAAGTTGGACAGATAAGTTGGTGTGTGTAAAGTGACCATCAGAGATCCTCACTGAACTTCTGGAGTGAGTTTGCTGCACTGAAAGTAAAGGGGCCGAATAATATTGCACGCCCCACTTTTCAGTTTTTAATCTTCAAAAAAAGTTTAAAATATCAATTTCGTTCCACTTCACGATTGTGTCCCACTTGTTATTGATTCTTTACAAAAAAAATGTGAATTTTATATCTTTATGTTTGAAGCCTGAAATGTGTCAAAGGTTGAAAAGTTCAAGGGGGCCAAATACTTTCACAACGCACTGTATATATATATATATATATATATATATATATATATATATAAATACACTACCGTTGAAAAGTTTGGGATCATTTACAAATTTCCTTAGTTTTGAAAGAAAAGCACTTTTTTTTTCAATGAAACTAATATTAAATGTATCAGAAATACACTCTATACATTGTTAATGTGGTAAATGGCTATTCTAGCTGCAAACGTCTGTTTTTTAATGCAATATCTACATAGGTGTATAGAGGCCCATTTCCAACAACCACCACTCCAGTGTTTTACATTGTGTTTGGTAACTGTGTAAGAAGGCTAATGGATGTTTAGAAAACCCTTGCACAACTATGTTAGCACAGGTGAAAAGGGTTTGGCTGATTAGAGAAGCTATAAAATTGACCTTCCTTTAAGAATGAAGTTGAGAATCTGGAGCATTACATTTGTTTGTTCTATGAAACTCTCAAAATGGCCAGAAAAAGAGAATTTTCGACAGTCTATTCTTGTTCTTAGAAATGAAGGCTATTCCATACAAAAAATTGGCAAGAAACTGAAGATTTCCTTCAACGGTGTCTACTACTCTCTTCAGAGGAGAGCACAAATAGGCTCTAACCAGAGTAGAAAGAGAAGTAGGAGGCCCCGCTGCACAACAGAGCAACAAGACAAGGACATTAGAGTCTCTAGTTTGAGAAATCGACGCCTCACAGCTGCTCATCTGGCAGTTTCATTAAATAGTACCCGCTAAAGGTCTGCAATGCTGTAATTGCTGCAAAGGGAGCATTCTTTGACGAAAGCAAAGTTTTAAGGAGAAAATTATTATTTCAAAGGAAAATCCTTATTTCTAAGCTTGTCAATGTCTGGACTATATTTTCTATTCATTTAGCAACTCGTTTGATAAATAAAAGTATGAGTCTTCATGGAAAAACTAATTGTCTGGGTGACCCCAAATTTTTGAACGGTAGTGTATATATATAATACACTGTATTCACACTTTATACATGTATACACTGTACATATATATATATATATATATATATATATATATATATATATATACACTAGCTGTAGAGCCCGGCGTTGTCCAGCATAGTAACTAACTGTTTTTATTTCTGTAAGCTTTGCTTCTCTCTGCTGAGATGTTTCAGTGGCCCTTGAGGAAGCAGCTCTTGTTCTCATTTCTGTAAGCCTTGCCTCCCTCTTTTCAGATTTGCTCATTAAGATGTAAGTTTTCCTTTTAGTGTCAGGTGACTTACATCAGCCTCTTACATCATATTAAGTGCTAAGAATGATCAAGCAGTGACATAACACAGACATTTATAGGCTACATTCTATTCTATTGTGACATCACAATGCCATATGCATCCAGGCAGACCGGATATCATATATTCAACACTACATATTTGCAACACATAAGCACCAACTGTGCTCTCAGGAGACGCAAATACCAAGAATGATCAGGCAGTGACATGACCATGGGAGGGAATGTGGGGGTGTACAAGTTTGGGGAGATTTTTGGGGACGGGTATGTTGGTGTGGCTTTTTTTGGGGGGGACATTTTTTGAGGGAACAGGGGTGCGGGCTTTGGATAGCTCATTTTTTAGGGGTGTGTATTTTTAGGGGGCATTTTTTTGGAATAGTGCATTTTTTTGGGGAGAGGGGGTGCGTGTTGGGGGCGGGGGTGCATGTTTAGAGGGGCATCATTTTTTGGGGTGTGGGGGTGTGAGAGGGACATTTTTGGAGTGTGGGTTTAGGGGGTGGGGGTACTCTTTCGGGGAGGGCTTTTTTGAGGGGCAGGGGTGCTGGTTTGGAGGGAGTGTTTTTTGGGGGGCAGGTTTGGGGGGCTTTTTTGGGGGAAGTTTTTAGGGGAGGCATGGGTGCAGTTTATGTGGCATATTTTTGGAGGAGCGGGTTTGGGGTGCCTTGTTTTGGGGGGTGCAGGTTTGGCAAGGGTGTTTTTCTTGGAGGGGGTATTTTTTGGGGAGGTTGAGGTGTGGGTTGGGGGGCATGGGTGCAAGTTTAGGGGACAGGGGGATGTTTTTTTGAAGAGGTGCTTTTTTGGGGGGCAGATTTGAAGGGGGTTCAGATTGGGGGAACAGTATTTTTTTTGGTTGGCGAGGGTGCAGGTTTGGTTTGAGGGCAGGGGTGTGAGTTTGGGCAGTGTTTTTTGGGGGGGTGCAGGTTTGAGGGCAGGGCTGTGGGTTTAGTGAGCAGTTTTTTTGGTGGTGTGGGATTAGGGGGGCATGGGGGCGGGTTTAGAGGGGCATTTGTTTTGGGGGCAGGGATGCAGGGGGCCATTTTTTGGGGGGAGGGGTGGGGATACAGGTTTACAGGGAGCAGGTTTGAAGGGGGCTTTTTTTGAAGAGTTGTGGGCTTGGTGGGTAATTTTTTTTTGGGGGGGTTAAGGGGGTAGGGGGTTCAAGTTTGTCTTGAGGGGACTTTGGGGGTGTAGGGGGTGTAGGGGTGGTGTTTTTTTGAGAGGGGGCTTTTTTGGGGGGCAGGGGTGCGGGTTTGTATCATAGCACCACCCCATCACATAGTTCGAGGGTGGGGCTATGTGGAAGAGATGGGGATATGTGGAGATGTAGGCATGGGTGGGTGTGGCTATGTGGAGTGGGTGTGGTCATGTGAAGTGGGTAGGAGTTGATACATGCATACACACACAGACCCACACTGAATTTTATATATTATATATATATACACACTGATGATCAAAACTAGAGAACAATGTATGATCATTTTTGACCAAGAACAGTAAGTGGCATCACAAACTTTTATCCTATAAACTAATAATCCCTAGACCCAGTCAACCCCCCTAAGAGCACTGACTCCTCCGTGGTCACGGAAGCCGAGTCTCGACCCCCGTGACTCCCCTGCAGCGAACGGAGCTCGGTTTCGAGTGCCCCATGGCCCCGGGGTGGGCGAGTCATTTATACAATTTGACAACACAAAGCAGGCATGATTAAGGACCATGCTGATCAGAAACACTGAATGCCCAAACCACTGAACCGGAGGCCACACAGTCTACAGGAGTGGTGGCCGCAACCCGACATACCTGCTGAGAAGGCAACTGAACTAGGGTCAGGAGACAGGTACCAGTTGTCCGAGAGGGCCCGTGGATGCTAGATCGGGGTAGTGTGTGCGGAGGTGCTGACAGAAGAGGCGAAGAAGTAGCGCTGGGAGACAGAGACCAGGGAACAGAGAGGCACACCAAGGGGTTCTGGACAAGCTGTCCGGTTCCTTGTGGACAGGCCAGACTGGACTTGGAAGAGAGAAGGGCCTGATGGCCAGTTGCAACTTCAGTGAATAAACTGGGTACAGAATTCCAATGCTGTGTGAGATTTATTCTCCCCCTTGCAGCGCCGCCGACTGCAGCAGCAAACAAGACATAGAGGCCGAGCGCAACCACGGCCGTACACACTCCCGCAACTAAACACATCTGCCCCAGGGTACTGCTCCACCTACGGGGAGCGACGACACCAGGCTGCCATATCAACAACCCTGGAGGTCTGATCTGCAGCGTCAGTCCTTTTTGACCGAGAACCGTAAGTGGCATCACAAACTTTTATCCTATAAACTTTATCCCCAACTAATAATCCCTAGACCCAGTCAACCCCCCTAAGAGCACTGACTCCTCCGGGGTCACGGAAGCCGGGTCTCGACCCCCGTGACTCCCCTGCAGCGAACGGAGCTCGGTTTCGAGTGCCCCATGGCCCCGGGGTGGGCGAGTTATTTATACAATTTGACAACACAAAGCAGGCATGATTAAGGACCATGCTGATCAGAAACGCATGGCCTCTGTGACAACCATCCACTGCGAGGCTGAGCTGCTGGTAAGGCAGCACCCAGAGAAACCCCAAGACCCTTTACCCCCATACAGGGATCTGCAATTACAGCAGAGCCCAGGAGGCAGCTGCCTATGATAAACAGTGGACCAGAGCAGGAAGGTCGCCAAGAAGGGAGTATTTAATCAGGACCCGAAAGCGTAGTCAGGAGTTAGAGTCAAAACCGGGAGGGCAGCAAGGTACAAAATCGGCAGGCGGTAGAAGGGTCAAACAATTCAGGCAAAGATCAGACTCAAAATAGCAAAATACACACTAGATCACTGGGGAAACCAAGACTATATCTGTCGGCTTGCAGGACAGGCTCCAAGGTATTTGAAGGGTGCGGTTTCCTCTGATAGGTTAGAGCTCACAGCCTAGTGACCTCATCCAGACTGCCCCTAGAACCAGGCCAGATGGTGCTGCATGACTGGTACCAACCACCCCACTTCTGATAGAAGAACGAAGCCTGCGCCTACCAGACGTCTCTGCAGGAACCTCTCTTCTGTAACCAGCATCACCCACAGGAGAAACACGGCGATGCCCAGCGACAGGTGTCAAAGGGGTCTCCCAGCGGTCAGGGCAGGAACACCAGCCACCGAGTCCAACAGCGACGTGACAGCCTCAGCTTTGGCCTCTTAGTTCTGTCATTTAATACTGTATGTGACTCGCCCTCTCTCGGGGCCATGGGGTACTCGGAACCGGGCTATGAGTTCTGCCGGGGGAGCCACAAGGGTCGAAACCCCGGGGGAGTCAGTGCTCTCGCGACGGATATTGGGGTTAAGAAGTGTAGGATAGGTATAGAGTTTATAGGGGAATTGTTTGTAACGCCACCCACGGTTTTCAGTCAATATGGACCGACGCTGCAGGCAGGTCATTGCTCCCTGTAGGTGGAGCGGGAACCCCGTGGCAGATGTATGTAATTGTGTTGGCTTTGTCAGTCCGGATTCATACCGGGCCTCTTTATTTTGTCTGCTGTGGCAGCCGTCGGCTGCGCAGACAGGGAATAACAGAGTCTCACACAGCGTTGGAATTTTGCACCCGGTTAACTCACTTCACTTGCAATTGGCCACCAGGCGCTTCTCTCTACCAAGTTCAGTCTGGTCTGTCTGCAAGGAATTGGGATAGTTTGTCCTGGACCCCTTTGTGTGCTTCTCCGTTCTCTGATCTCTCCCAGCGCTACTTCTTTACCTCTCCAGTCGGTGCCTCCGCACACAGGGCCCCGATCTAGCAGCCACGGGTCCTGTCAGGTGATTGGTACCTTTTCCCTGACCCTAGTTCAGCTGCCTTCTCAGCAGGTGCGTCGGGTTGAGGCTACCACTCTTGGAGATTGCCTCTGGTTCGGTGGTTCGGGCTTGCAGCATCCGCCCCATGCTCAGGGCCGGTTCCCTGGTTCTTGACCAACCCCTCCATCTAACTATCTTAGTCCCGGTACTGGGCACCCAGGCTGCTCTCAATCTGCTTGTGCCCCTGGGGTTCTCTCTCTCTGTGCTCGCCTGCACACTTGGCTTCAGCATGTTCCTCATTCCTCACTAACTACTCACTACTCACTACTGACTACTACTAACTTCCCATCATCGGTTCTTCCCTTGTTCCCTTTTGTGACTGGGTCCTCCTTCCGGGTTCGCCCATGGTTCCCTGTGCCCTATGATGTGTGGGTGTATGGCGCCCCTGCAACCAGGGCGGCCACAGGGTGAACTGCAGCCAGGTAAAGTAGAGACAGTTGACTAAAACACACCCACACAGATACACACACTGACCCTACGTCTAGGACTAGGGGGATATTACGGCTACTCCCTAAGGACCCACGGCAGCGGGAAGCGGTGGAGGAACCTGGATGGGAAGCAGAGCAAGTACCCAGGAGAGAAAGCGGCACCCGGACAGGTGGTCGCAGCCCAGAACCCCGGCCTGCTGAAAGATGTGCAGGGACGATGCAGATGAGAGATCCTGTAATAGTGGAGAGCAGGAGATCACCCAGGTTGGAGCCAGGCTGGTGTGGAAGGGAGCATGCAGGAGAAGATTGTTCCGGTCCTACTACCCCAGGGAGATTTTGTTTTTCCACCAGAGCGAGGCCCGTATGCCATGCGTGTAAAGAGACTGTCCTGAGAGAGCCACTGATGCAACAGCATCAGATCCGTACCCGGATCCTACAGATGCAGGGGCCCCAGAACAGCAAACCGCAGAGAAAACCGCAGAGACTGTTCCTGTAACCACTTGTGCCTAAGGAACCCAGACGCCCTTAGACGGATGGCCAGAGTTTTCAGCGCCAATTGTGAACGTGTCATGTGCCAGTCAGGAGATTTTGCCTTGGAAGGTGCCGAAGAAGAATGAAAAGATGAAGAAGGACTGAGCTGTACCCGGACAGCTAAATTGTAAGTGAGAATGTGATGTTTTCCGTGGTGTCCCCATCCTTTTCCTGAGTGCGTGTGTAGACTTTTCCCCCTTGATATTATGCTAAGTTAAAAGACTATGAGATTATAGACAGTGAATAATCTGAACTGTGTATGTATATAGTTGAGTACCCTGAGTGCTCTCTATTGGTTTTATATGCAGAGGTTTTATAAGAAAATATATGTGAATAACCCGGAAAATTTAGTGTACAGACGGTAATAGTAAAGCCAGACCTCCTAAGCCGAGACACCCGTAGGTACAGTGGACATTTTGCACCTTCTGAGAATTGGACTCGTGAATTTTGCACTTTTATAGATGTGTTTTTTGTGTAGCAGCGTCCACGAAATGCACCTCCCGGACAGGAAGACCCAAGAATACTTGTGCTAATGTTGTTATTGTTATATATAAAAACAAATTGAGCTTACTGTGGTGTCGCCAGCGTGAGGACCCACTGGATTTAGCTCCGGGGGAATGTGGCGCCCCTGCGACCAGGGCGGCCACAGGGTGAACTGCCGCCAGGTAGGGTAGAGACGGTTGACTAAAAATCACCCACTCAGATAACACACACCGACCCTACGCCTAGGACTCTAGGTTAGGCAAGAGGTAGCAGGGGTTAAGACTAGTGTGGGTGGAGCGAAGACCCTAATCATGAGACACACCGGCATGGGGCTGGTACTCCATGACCTGCAGCCTACCTTCCCAAACGATCTAGGAACACAGCCATCAAACTAGGGCTAGTGACCCTGAGAGAGAGGGACCCATCACACGAGCCCGTGAAGGCCAGACGAAACCTGTGGGTGAAGAAATAGAGGAAGACAAAAAGGACCTGAAAGGACTCGAGGGAAGCAACGCAGAGGAGCTGCCTGAGCTGCATAACCCAGTTAACCAGAGCAGTGCTAAAGTGTGAGAACTGTAACTTGGAAAAGCTGAACGAACTGTAACTTGTAAACTGTAGTGAACTGCTGCTAAAGAACCTTAAGTAAAGTACCCGGTAAGCTCACCATTGCCTGAGACTGCTTCTTTCCAGCGTCACAGCAGAGTCCCGCCTGAGGAGCCACAGGCTGTTGTCCCTACACACTGGCTGGAGAAGCTGCAGCAGCAATGTAAGTGCAGCGTACAAAGTAGAATCCCTCACCGGGACCCTCCATCACCACTACACTTGCCCTGGGGACACCCAGCCCTACCCAAGGAGGGCTTACCTTCCATGCTGCCCTAAGTCACCGTCCCCAGCAGGAATATGGCAGTGGTGGTCCCCGCTGACCACATACCCGGGGTGGCGTCACGACAAATCCCCTGTAAATAACCCCTTCCCTTTTGGGACTGAGCCCAGGCCACGGGACCGGGTCACAACTACCGTGATATCCTAGAGAGACAGCACTGGCCTGGCCCCGAGTACCCCACAGCCTGGGGGTGCCTCAGGTGTGTTTTGTGGGGCCATGGTTCACTATTCCCTTTTCCTTTTGGACTGAGATACCACACCCTGTTATTGAATGCAGTACCCCTATTGTGGCGACCAGACCGGTGGGGCGTCACACATGCACTATGCCACGGATTCTCACATTGAAGAATAATAAATGTGGAAGATTTTATCATACGACTGCTGCCAAAATTCTTGGATTTATGGTTTGCTGGGAAGAGCCATTATATTGTTCAACAATTAGGTGAGCTAAATGGAATTATTTTCATTTTTAATTTCTTAGGGAAAAACTAAATTAAATCACTTTCTCGAAACAGATCAAAAATATTGTCCGGTGTTGAACCATCCAGGGGCATAATTACAATAGGTCCAGGGGTTACAATCGCACCCGGGCCCTGGAGCATAGGGGGCCCCAAAAGTCCCTTTGGACTATAGAAAAAGACTAATGCTAGTAAACATTTACAATAATTGGGGGCCCTGTTGGAGCTTTCGCATCGGGGCCCCTGAGCTTCAAATTACACCGCTGGAACCATCTATGGTTTATTCTATATAACAGAATATTGAATTAATTTTCTTTAGCACATGTAATATTTTTTGCAAATGAATCATATCTTTACATCGGGGTTTAATCCTTGTATTTATGAGAAACAATCACTGTTTCGTCTTAGGATCGGAGACATTTAGGAAGCAGGAGACTGCCGAGGGTTAACCTGGCCTAAACCGTCTGACGTCTCCTCCAGCCTGTAGCATGATGGAAGTTGTAGTTTAATTGCTGCTCAATGAATCGACATGGATTAAATCCCAACTACAACTGCCTGCAGACCCCGGGGCGCCATTCTTCATTTCTATGGCTAGCAAGGAGCGCTGGTAAGAAGCTGTCTGACACAAAAGGGCCTGTCTGCAGCAGGTAGGGAGCGCTGAGAATGACACATAAACCCCAATGACATGCAGTAAGATGTAGGAACATCTGCATGAGTGCTTTGCATTACATTAGATTGCTTCTGTGACTGTATATATGTGACTCTCTTTAATATGATTCAAAAGGATTTGGAATTGTTTGTTTTTAGTGGATTTATTTGTATAGCATCAACATATTCCGAAGCGCAGTACAGCAGAGCTGCCATCACTCACCTCATTGTCTGTCTCCGGAGGGGCTCACAATCTAATTTAATAGGAGAAATTTATACTAAGTCATTACCCTATCTTTGTGTTCTTAGAGTATTGGTGGATACATCATTTTTCAGTTCTTCATTTGCAGAATGACAGCCCAACTATGTCTACCTCAATTTTATATTAAGTCAGAATGACTGAGGAGACAGGTCACTGATTATTATCTGAGCCGTCATTTCATTTGGAGAACAAGTCCGAAGACATTTATCTCATTTCCCTTACTTACGTGAAAGAGAAATTATCTATAGTGATAAATCTAAGCCTAGGTGTATTATTTCTCAGATCAGCTATGCTAATCACTCCCATCAGAGTTTGATCAGTGTGTGATCTGATTTTCATGGATGTGACAAAGATAGAGAAAACTTTATTCCTATCTTCTTTATTGTCTCAGTCTGTGAAAATTGGACCCCACACAGATGTCATCTGATTTTTTTGACGGACCCATTGACTTGCATGGTGGCGGGTGATCCAATAATCAGATGTAACTTGGACATGCTGCTATGTTTCCTCAGAACGTGGAAAGGATTGGACATGTGCACTGTCCCATACAATAATATAGACTGAGTGCAATCAGATGTTTTGTCAGATCGTACTTGGACTGAATATATGGTCGTGTGCTCGAGCCCTTAAGGCCCCGTCACACACTACAATATCATTAACGATATCGTTAGTACGTCACAGCTTTTTGGGTGGAGCAACGACGTCGTAACGACATCATTGTGTGTGACAAGTACAAACGATCAACGATAAGTCGGCTGGTCGTTGATGGGAGGTTTGTGAACTGGACCTTATGGTGTGTTTACACGTCCCGATATCGGCGTCCAACTCCGACCAAAAGTCACGTGGTTCGTGCGTTGGACCCGATATCATTCGTGCGTTGTATGGTATAAATGACCAATACGATGTACGAACGATGTGAAACCAATATCGGGGATTGAATGACCGTACTATTCAACGGGCCGATATTGGATGGAGGTTGGAGCAGGATCGTGCTGTGTAAACGCCCAACTACGATGTGCAGTACAATGTCCCCTATTCACTCCCATGTTAAATAGTCGTTCCTGGGTCGACCGTACAAGGGGGGCGTACACATCGTAGAGACGTTGTATGCCGATATCGCGCTGTGTAACATCTCCTATGCGATCTTGGATTTCTGCCCAGAAAAATATATCGGACCGATGTTGGGACGTGTAAACCCACCATTAAACCAAACGCTGATCGTCCGTCCAACCTGCAGCATGGGTGTGAGTAACAACTTGATAACGATTTTGTTAATGACTTCGCCTATTCACAACTGAAGGAGGTAGGCGATGAAACGACCGCAAGTATCGTTCGCTTGTCGCAGAATTGTTGCTGCGTCATTAACGATATCTATAAGTGTGACACTTCACTAGCAATCATTGAATGTCGTTCAAGCGATTTAGGTCAAGTCAGATCGTTGATCGGATAGTTCGACCATTGAAGCGTGAGACGGGGCCTTTAGAATCAATGATTTAGGATAGATATTACAACACCAATTCCAAAAAGTTTGGAGATTGTAAGATGTAAAGAAAACAAAAGTACAATGATTTAGGGTAAGTACACACAATCAGTATTAGTAGCATTTTGAAGGCAGCGTATTACTGCTGCATCCAAAACGCTGCATTAAGCAAAACAAGCACAGTGGATGGGATTTCTAGTAATCCCATGCCCACTGTGCTTCTCCCCAATGCAGCGTGTTATCACCTGCAGTGCAGGCTGCTGTGCTTCCGTATCTCCTCAATATGTTAATTTCAAGCAGTGGAGTCGGCGGCGATCTCCACCAGGTGAAAGCAGGGATAAGCCGCCTAACACCCACCACAGATTGTCGCACAGGGCGGCTGCATTCTAGCTGTGTTCACCTGCGGCTTCCCTCAGGTATGGAGACACTGCATCTAGGACGTAGTGTCTCCAGATTGCCTGCACATATTCTTATGGTACCGTCACATGCCGCAATCTCGGCTGGGAATCATAAAGGCGACATGTCGCCCCGGAGCAATCGACGTGAAATTGCCTCACAGTTGCGGCGTGTGATTTGGGAATTTCACGCCGATAAATCGCCCCTCGGCCGTCGCCTGATTCCTGAACAGTGCTCAGTAATCAGCCACAATCCTTAAGGCGATATTTCCGTGTTGTGGCGTGTGACAGGGCGATAATGATCGAAAGAGCAGTGCCTATGATTTCCTGTAGGCGTGCCTCAAGCGTTCTGTAGTACGAGCCCCGTCCGCGATGATTGGTGTTGGGTACTGTGTTCCCATTGGCAGTCAGTTGACAGCGCGCCATATTTGAGCATGTATTTGTGCCAATCTCCGATAGACAAGTCATGTATTAGCCAGCCTTCCAGAGAAGGCTGACCAATCGTAACGCTGTTGCGTTGTCCAATGAGTGTGTATGGGGCGCGTGTAAACCACTGTGACATGCCTATCTCCTCACCGCACTGAGCATGTACGCCCATATTGCCTTTGGAATTGCGGCGTGTGAAGCGGCAATGGAATTTCGCCTGCCGATATGTGGCAATATAATGTGCGTGGTCACGTTTTTCGTGCCCACCTCAGATCGCCGATGGCGGAATCACATGTCGCAATTTCATCTCCTCCTTCCTCCTAGGCGTCAGTGTACAATTATTGGCATTATTACCTGCTAAAATTGTATTTTGCAGTAACACACAGCTTCTTCTTAGTGCTGCAGGCCCCCTCTCTCTGCTCTTCTGCGTTCTACCGGATAAAGTTAGATACATCTCCACATGGGCAATTATTATTCCTATAGATATTCCTATAGATAAGGTAATTATTGATAGTTTTTTTTTTAATCATCTTTTTATTGAAAATGACCAGTAGCGTGCACATGTAGAATTAACAAAAGGAATATGTATATACAAAACGAATATGTATGATAATATGATTTTGAGACTCATTAGAATACAAACATATAATATTAATGCAAAAACCAGTCAAGCCATAACATTTTTTATAAGCGAGTCCAGTCCTTCTAATATTGCCAGCTCTGGCACGCCACCAAACATCTTCCCTTTAATTAACTCAAGGTAATCCCCCCACCCTTTCCCTAAATATGTCTGCCTATCTAATTCTATCATGTCCATCTGTCCGTTATCAAGTGAATAAAACAAAGAAGTTTGGAATAAGTACTATTGGTAACTAGTATCAAGTCTCACAGCTCAGTTTGCCCAGCGTGCCTGCCAGGCTTTCCATAGCATACCAACTAGAATTCTTATAGGGTCGCATAAAGAGCTTAATCTCCTCATCTGTAAATTCTTGTTCAATATAAGGTCTCCACTTGAGAAAGAATTTCCTTGCTAATTTATCAGTGTTTCATAATGTTTCTGTTGATTCAAGGGACAGTGTGTTTTTGAGATTGTCATGGACAGCATCCATCCCTGGGACCAGTCTACTGAGCCAATTTTGGAGGAGCAATCTTTTTGCTACCATAGCAATAGTATGGAATAACATATGAGGCTGGCGATTCACAATATTACCCTCGCTCACATGAAATAGCCATAGCATTGGGTTAAGTCGCTTATCAATTTTTAGAAGTCTAGCCGTCATTTCCTCAATTTTTATCCAAAAGGAACGCGTCTTCCCACATGACCAGATCCCGTGTTCTAAGTCTGTTTTAAAGGTGCTACACTTGGGGCAATGCAGCCATCTTTCCTGTGATCCCGATTTAGAGGGTATATTAAATCCCTGGATGGTCCCATGGATTAGACGGTATTGCGTATCTCTCCACCTCTCATTAGTTATAAATTTTCTAACTATCGTCCATCCATCTAAAATTTTTTGAGGCAAATCAGGATCTCCAAAATGTTTCCTCCATTTATTAAAGAGTTTGTCAGAGGTGTTTGGTGTGAGAACGCTCCGTAAACTGCCATAAATAGAGGAGATGGAAATAACATCATGGGGCAGCTCCATCAATTCATCCCACCGGGAATGGGTCACTTCACCCGAGACATCTATTAAGTGAGACATGAGGAAATGGCGTAATTGTTGGAATTGTATGAAGTGGTAGTTAGAGAGCCCATATTTTGTCAAAACCTCCTCCCCCATCAACCATCTCCTTTCCCTGACATGAATTAAGTCTCCATGGTCATTATACCTCTATTGGTCCATTCCCTAAAAAGCGTGTTTTCCCGTCCTAGCCTAAATGAGGGACACGACCACGGATTCAACCTTTTAGACACTTTCCAAGAGAGGCCCAATTTTTTTCTAACTCCCTTCCAAGATGATATCGTATCCTTGTAGATAGTAGAATACTTGATCTTAGATGGGAGTAGTGTGAGGGGAGAATGTAGTATTGAGAAAAGATTCCATGGTTTCGCGTACTCCTCTTCCAGTTCAAAGTCAGAAAAATTTGCTTGTGTGTCTGGCCCAGTCAAGTACATTGCGCATCAGACAGGCTAGGTTGTAACCCCTGATGTCAGGAAGTTGGAGCCCTCCCTCTTCTTTGCTTAGTAGTAAAGTATTGATGGCTATTCTGGCTCTTTTGCCCTTCCAGAGAAATCTCGAGAAGGCCGAATTAAATTTTTTAATATCCACATGCTTTAATAACATAGGTATCGTCTGGAGCGGGTACAGCAGTCTAGGGAAGCTCACCATTTTGATGAGATGGCAACGACCCAACAGTGTCAGGGGAAGATTTCTCCACCCGTCCAGTTCTTTTACAATTTTATTAATGATTGGTGTAAAATTTAATCTATAAATTTGTCCCGATGTCCGCGCGAGGTTAATTCCCAGATATTTAACGCTCTCACCAGCCCTTCTGATCCCTCCCAGTTCTTTGTCTGATAAGTTATCTTTGTCTTTTCTAATGAAGAGAATTTCACATTTGTTTTTGTTTAGTCGTAGACCAGATATTTTACCCAACCTCTCTATATCTGTTAGAATATTTGGTAGATCTCTCCCTGGGTTATGGACATACAAGATTATATCGTCCGAAAATAATGAGAGCTTTATTTCTTTGCTACCAATTTTGAGACCTTCATATTTATTTTGAGACTCAAGAAAGAGTGCCATTGGTTCAATAGCTAAGTTAAAAAGTAGTGGGAATAATGGGCACCCCTGACGTGTCCCTCTCTCCAGTCTAAAAGTGTCAGAAAGGTACCCCGGTATGCTAATGCATGCCCTTGGGTTAGCATACAGAGATCTTAGGTACTGCCTAAAGGGACCTATAAAGCCCATGGAATCCATCACCTGATCCAGCCATGACCACCTCACGCTATCAAATGCTTTCTCCGCATCTAAGGTGATCATGGCCGGAGACCCCTCCTCCTTCACGTTTTGTCTGCCCACTACATCCAAAATAAGCATCGCCTTTCTTATATTAGTGACGGTTGATCCCTTAATAAAATCCGCCTGATGTGAAGGAATAAGCTTAGGAAGTATTTGCGCCAGTCTATCTGCTAGAATTTTTGATAACAGTTTGATGTCTAGGTTTATAAGGGAAATGGGTCTATAATTTGCTGGGTCTGTAAGTGATTTATCGGATTTGGAGATTAACTTAATGTGTTCATCCTTTCAGGGATTGGTTTGCCGCGAAGGATATCATTAAATAAATCCTTCAAAACAGCAGATATTTGATCTTTAAGCGATTTAAAAAAGGCGACATTAAAGCCGTCTGGGCCCGGCGCCTTGCCAGGATTCAGCATTCCAATGGCTGACTTTACCTCCTCCTCTGAAATTGCATCATTCAAGAATTGCTCATCTTCTACGGAGAGCCTAGGCAACTCCAGAGAATCCAGCCATGTCTTTCCCCCAGGCTCCTGATTCCCGTCTTCTTTATACAAATTGGCGTAGTATTTCCCTAGTATTTGGACAATGTCTTTTGGATCTGACCAGGTCTTGCCATGCTTGTCTATAATTAGTCTGATTGGAGTAGCGTTGTGTCGTCCCTTAGCTAGTCTCGCCAATAGGCGGCCAGCTTTGTCCCCGAATCTATGCAAGTCTAATTCTAGCCTGCTTTTATATAGGTCTTCCCGTTTCCTGGCCCAGAAATCGAAGTCTTTTTTTGTTGACAACCACCTTTCTCTATTAAGATCAGTCATTACTAATTTGTATGCAGAGTATGCCACTCTCACTGCCTCACTAGCTTTAAAATATTGTTCTCTGACCCTTTTTTTTAGACTCATGGTATAAGCCATGACGTTGCCCCGAAGGACTACCTTAGCAGTCTCCCAGAAGAGAGTGGGGTCTTCACGATGGGCGTTATTATTGAGAGAGAACTCTGACCACCATTCCCCCAGACATTTCACGAAGTTTCCCTCACGTGTCATAGTGTCTGGGAACCTCCACAAGTAGTCAGTACCTTTTTGTATTCTGTCTCTAGATTCCATGGCTAAGGGGCAGTGATCGGAGATGACCATGATCTCCACTTTTATCTCAGCTACTCTCTGGAAGATCGAGGGTGAAGCAAAGAACATGTCTAATCTAGACCATGAGTCATGGGAGTGAGAGTAGTGAGTATACTCTCTATCTAAGGGGTGTAGTGTTATCCACACATCTTTCAAATTACAATCAGTAGAGAAGGTTTGCAAAAAACTGTCATCATGGGGGGTTGGGTCCCCGCGTGATCTAGACATCAAGGGCCTACCATGTTTTCTGTCTTCTCCTTCACTGAGCACTAAATTAACATCTCCCCCAACTAGTCTATTGCTTTCATGGTCTGTCAGGAGCATATTTTGAATTTTATTCAGGAAAGTCTTCTGAGCTACATTAGGGGCATAAAGATTGTAGACGCTAAACGTGTCATCGTGTATTTGTATTGTTAAGTGAATTAGTCTACCTTCTTGGTCCGATTGTGTGTTGACTACTGTATGCGCTAAGGATTTGTTAATCAGTATCAATACTCCGGCTTTCCTATTGGAAGCACTGGAACCATAAACCCCTTCCCACAGCTTTTTAAGTCTAAAATATTCTTCAGATGTCAGATGGGTCTCTTGGAGCATGGCAATATCCGCATGGAGCCTCTTAAGATGGCGGAGAACCATCATACGTTTTGCTGGGGAACGCAGCCCTTTCACATTCCAAGACACCCATCTAACCATTGTCCCAACAAAAAAAGGAATTGTAATGACTTCTGGTTACCTCCCCATAACTCTCCCCAAGGACCTGGAGCAAAATTCCCAAATGTTCTACATGAGTAAAGGTGAGTGAAAATCCTGAATTTCGCTAATCTAGATTCCCCAATGCAGCGTGGCGCAACCTTTGTTTTTTCTTTTGCAAGCAAAAAGTCACGGCTTTTTCTTGCTCCATCTAGAAACGGATTGGCGTTGTTGTTTCGGAGTTGACGGACCCATCTTCTCCCCGTCCGGTAGGGCATCTGAGCGTAATCTGTATGATCTCACAATGTCCCGATTACGAGTCAGCGTGCCGTTTAAGTTGGAACTCGCATCCAGTTCCGTCCCCACCTGTTCGGGGTTCTTTGATGAAGATCTTTCACTACGAGGCGATCTGTTACCTCTTTCCAGCACCGAAAGCGCCTCCTTAGGATCCGTAAAGGAAAGCAAGTGCCCCTCAGGAGATCTGAAACGCAGGGTTGCTGGGTAGTTGAGTTGAAAGCGAATATTTCTTTTGTAGAGAGTGGTGCAGACCTCCCTAAGTGCTCTCCTACGTCGGGACACTTCAATGGAATAATCCGCAAATAGTAGGGTTTTATGTCCCATGATCACAAGCGGGTTTCTCTTAGCTTTATAAGCACGCAAGATCTCCTCTTTGTCTCTATGGTTCAGGTATCTCGCGATAGCGTGACGTGGTTTATTAGCTTGTTTGCTGTGAGTGGAGTTACTTCCACCTTCTGCCTGTAGGGGGTCCCTGGGGGGGCCTATTCTATGGGTGCATTCAGTTTTACACCTGTGGGACAGCCCCAAAGCTTTCGGCAATTCAACTTCAAAAACATCCTCCAGAAGAGCAGGGGAAATACTTTCAGGGAGACCAACAATTTTCAAATTGTTCCTACGGGCCCTGTTTTCTATATCATCTATCTTATTCACCGATAACTCCATTTGTTTCTGTAGATCCTGGACTTGATGTTCCAGTTCAATCACTCTGTCCTCAGCTGTTGAAATTCTGGCTTCTGCCTCCTGCAGTTGTTGATCATGGCGTCCTAATTTGGTAGCCATATCCTTAGTTGACGCAGCTACCAGCTCTGAAACCGCAGTTTTAAAATCCTCAATCAGGTATTGGGCAATAGCTTTGGCCAGGGATTTATAGTCCAGTGTGTGTTGTGGGGTCTCTTGTGGGCACAGCATCTCCAAGTTAGGCATATCTCCCCCCATTGTTAGATGTTTCTGCCTTGTGGACACTGAGGCTATAATAGTGCCACCACCCTCAGATTGCTGCCCTCCGACCGACTCTTCTTCTCTATCTTCCCCCCAGAGACAGATGAGGGCTGCAACTGTCTGCCTTCGCCCTCGCTTCCCGCCATCGCCGCCATGACTGTTTGCGCGCCATCTCCCTGCAGCTCCTCACGGACCGCGCTGTGTCCCTCTCCTTCTCTGCCCCTCGTCACATACCGATCCATGGTGTGTGATGCGGTCCCCTTCACCCCGCACATTGTGGTTGCGTCGTGGGATGACTAAGTCCGGGGATCTGCTGCGGTGTTTGCGGCGGGCTCCGGAGCTTCTTCACCTGCGACCCTCCATGCAGGCGCCGGAACCGGAAGCCGATAGTTTTAAATGTAGTGACTGTGAGCTACCATACGGCCAATATTCATGACTATTTAAAAATTCCGTATTTCATTGGTTTATGGGAATCTTCACAGCATAACTATGCTCTCCTCTGCAAGCATAGCAAAGTATAAATAGCTGAACTATATTATGCGTCCAATCAATGAAGATGCTGTAATAGGGTCTGGTTATGTTTTATTAGATAGGGTCATTAGGTGCATCTGAGCATGCTGAATTGACATCATTAGAATAACTGGAGAAAGGATCCATTAGGATCCTTAGAGCATAAACACAGAGCTGGGGAGGGATGGTGTCTTCCAGAGAGTCGGCGGCCGTCCAGGTGACTCATGCAAGATGCATGCGAGATGCTTGCATTCAGCTCGCATAGTATGTTTCCACCCTAAAGAGTTAGCGCAGTACTATAATAGGATGCCTGTGTTACAAAAAGTCAGTTTGTGAAATGTTTTCTCTTCTAAATATTACATGATCGACTGAGAGTGGTATTATTAAAAAGTAGAAGTGTTAGGTACCACAGCCACAAAGTGCTAAGCCATGTAAAGTTAGTGCTAAGGTGCATAATTGGAAAAGTTGCCAGCTCAACCTCCTTTGGCCAGTGACATAACTAAATCCGATGTGCCCCAGTGTACAATGTGCACCTACACTTCCACCTGCATGTGGGCCCAATGTTATGGGCCCTTTTAGTGTTCTAGATCCTATGAAGACATATGTGTTTGCCTCCCATATACCGTAATATCCCCAGTACTAGTGCTTTCCAGTAATAGTATTCCAATTCTGGCCTCTTCCTGTGATAATGTTTCCCGTCCTGGTCCCTTCCTGGCATAATAGAACCCCATTCTATGACAATGTCCCCATCCTGGACCCCTTCTTGGTATATTTTCAATCTTGATTCCTTCGCTATATTAATATCCATCATCCTGGATCCCTTCATGGTATAATGTTCCCCATCCTGGGCCCCTTGCTGGTTAAATTTTTCCAATCTTGAGCCCCTTCCTGTAATAATGTCACCCATCATGAGCCCATTGTTGGTATAACGTACCCATCTTGTGCCACATTCTATAAAAATGTCCAGCTTCTTGGACCCCTTTCTGATATAATGTTCTTTATACCAGAAAGGGACCCCTGATAATGTTGTCCAGACTGAGTCCCTTCCAGTAATAATGTCCCAATCTTGGTCCCCTTCCTGGTATAATGTCCCCCATCCTGAGCCACTTTGTGGTATAATGTCCTCCCTCCTTGGCTCCTTCTTGGTATAATGTTCCAAACTGGTGGTCCAACTCAATATGAATGTCTATAGATTTGCTTTAGAACGTATTGTCATAAAAGGTTCTGTAGGTCTAAGGTGTCGGTGACCCAATTTTGTCCATATTGTGTACAGCGGGTGAAATAAGCATTGAATATGTGACCATGTTTCTAAGTAAATATGTTTCTAAAGGTGCTGTTGGCATGAATTTCTCTCCAGATGTCAGTATCAACCCATCCAATTCACACAGAAAAATAAATCAAATAATAAATTTAGTGATGTGTAATAATGAGAAATGACACATGGAAAAAAGTATTGAACACTTACTGAAATGTATTTAATACATTGGATAAAGGCCTTTGTTGGTGATGAAGCTTCCAGATGCCTCCTGTATGGAGAGTTGCCTGTATTGCTCAGGTGTAATTTAAGCCCATCCTTCCACACAAACACTCTTCACATCCTGAATGTTCTGTGGGCTCCTTCTGTGGACTCTGAGCTTTAGTTCTTTGTATTAGATTCAGCTCTGGTGATTGGCTGGATCATTATAGCAGCTTTATCTCTGACACCATTAGCGAGTTTCCTTGGCTGTGTGTATGAGATCATTGTCTTGCTGAAATGTCCACCCTCGTTTCATTGTCATCATTCTGCACCCCATCCTATAACAAAAATTATTGGTGATGAGTTCAATACTAATTTCATCCAGAAGCATATTGCTTAACTGAGGTAAGCATTGCAAAAACATGAAATATAAATCATGTGAACATAAAAAGTCCCTAACATACCATTCAATTAAATATATAAAAACATTTGGCTATATTTCCTTGTTCTGCATTGTGGTTTACTATAAGTGAATTGCAGTGTCAGGGAATAGATGGGTGTTACTTGCATAAAACAATTAACCAATATGAGCCAAAATAGAAGCACCACTTTAATCCACCCATATCTTCTACCACTCCCAACTGCTAGAACAAGCTTTGTAATAATGCAAATATGTATTCAAAAAAGATTGTGCAGACTTCTTTTTAGTTATTCAAACTTGTGTTCCTGGTAATGGCTGTTATTTCTTTTGCAGTTGGGAAATATAGGATGGGAAATGGCACTAGCTTTATGGCTTGTGATACTAGGATAAGACGAGACATTGTTATCACCTGGATAAGTGCATTCACCTGTAGTCCACAAAGCAAAAACATACATTTTCTCCCTCATATCTCTAGTTTAAAGGCGTGGTCCCAAGTTTGAAAGTCTCCCTTGATCCGTTGGATAGTGAAGAATTTCCCAATCGTTGAGGACTTGACCACTGGGATCTCCATTGATATCAAGAATGGAGCTCTAAAGACCCTGTCTGAATGGAGCAAAGATGGAACATGAGCCCCCCTCTCTCCATTATATCTTTAATAACAATGCTGAAGACCTGTCAAGCTTAGTGCCTGACCTTCTCCAGCAGTCCCTTAATAAATGGAGCTGAGCTGAGGATTCTCAACCTCCGCTCCAATCAGACAGATCTCTAGACCCACGCTCTTAGGATTGCCGGGTGTCCCAGCGGTTGAACACTCCATGTCTGGAAGTTATCCCCTAATGCTCCATTATAATGTTTACATCCCACTGCTTTCAAAGCTGACTGGTAGGAGTGCCAGATGTCAGCCCCTCATCAATCTATTCATTACCTATCCTAAAAAATGGTCATTAATCTCTGCCCGCCATAACCAATTTTGTTTTCAACATTTTCCTATCCTTCTTTTAAGAGCCATAACTTTTTTTTATTCTGGTGTCATAACAAAGCATGCATAGTTTTTGTGTTATTGAAGCGGTGATGTTTTTTTTTTTAAGAATTAGTAAAAAAAAGTTATTTGTTTGTGTCTCCATTTTCTGAGAGCTGTAATGTTTTTAGTTTTCGACAGATAGAACAGTGTGAAGGCTTGAGCTGACCTGGATACACAGCTACACTACACAGTTCTGTTGTAGGTTACCCATTCTACTACTGCTCCTATCTGTGTGTAATGCAAAGAAATAAGCACAAGAATACTTCAGGTCTATCTTCATTGTGTGGAAGACATAACAGCCAATCTTCACCCACTAGCTTAGGGACAACTGAAAATTAACAAATGAGTTTATTTCTCTAGGCTACCTGACATATGAGATGAAAGGAAATGGATAAACCAGTGCTGCCTAATGCAGAGACATGAGAACAAGACAACACATTTCAAAGTAAACTAACTCCTTCCACAGGGATAAACCAAAATATGTGATTTATCCCTGTGTGAAGGAGATAGTTTACTCTGAAGTGTGTTGGAATAAATCACATTGAAGGAATCTTGTTCTTATATCTCTTCATCAGGCAGCGCAGGTTAAAGCCTTTCCTGTTATCTCATATTGCATCCTCAAAGGGTCCGCAGCAGCCAACTAGATAGGTTTGTAGATGTGTCTCACACAACTCATCCAGGTGAGCCTATCCAATTTCTTGTATCATACTTCTACTCCAGATAAGAACCTATTGCGCTCTTTTCTTTTTGTCATTTTAAATATCTGAAATGACATTTACACTTTAAACTAAAATATCTTTGTTAAAATGGTTGTCCCACCTTTGTGGTTTTGGGACAAAATGACCCCCAGCCTCACAACTTTCTGCTATATGGGAAGGCAGAGCACTCTTGACTGACAATTTGGATTAGCCTGCAAACGTGAGATAAATGCGCATAGGGTCTTATCCTTTTTTTAAGGGTTATATCGGTGTAAATTAAGAACTGCTCACCTGATTCAGTTGTGTCACCCACAACCAGTATAATCGCCTGTAAGATGGCTTATAAGGTGGCTGCTGCAGGGCCGCACCTTCACGATAAACGTGGAAACAGGAATGCTGTAATAGGAACAAATGCCGAAATGCCCGCGCTGCCAAACAGGAATCACCAGGAAACGAAGAGTTAACTGGGCAGATTTTTCTTTATTTCAACCTACGCGTTTCGGAGCCTCTATCCGAGCTCCTTCCTCAGGGAACAACGTTCCTGGTGATTCCTGTTTGGCAGCGCGGGCATTTCGGCATTTGTTCCTATTACAGCAATTTGGATTAGCGGCATTATAACCCTGCTGGCCTGATGTGCGTTCTCCAATTCTGCAGGGGTCTCTGCGGCCTTGGTGATCCGGTTGACCTCAGGGTAGTAAATACAACCTACTGCAACCAACTATAATAATAGAGAATGCCCTGCACTACTCCTTCAGTCCGCTGAGTGTTCACCTTATTCACTTAGGAGGAGAAGTTGGTTACCTCACCACCCAGTTGAGGTGCAATAATATATGACACAGTCCATCGATTATAGAGTATAGAATGAAAGGATGCACTCACCGCAGGTGGACTTGAAATCTTTATTCTCGGTTACACACAGGTGACACACGGGCGGGCTGCAGGGTGCAGGCTATGTCCACTGGAACAACGCATGTTTCGCTCGGTTGAGCTTCTATGGGTCCAGTTGAGTTTTTAATTTTGATAAATGCTTATTGCTTCATTGCCTAGATTTTCAGCCACCACTGCTTTCTTATCAATAGTGTTGCAGTTGGCTGCAGTAATTATAAAGTATAGAATGAAAGGATGCACTCACCACAGGTAGAAGCTCTAACCGCAGAAGCTCAACCGAGTGAAATGATCGTTGGCTCAGTGGACATAGCCTGCGCCCTGCAGCCCACCCGCATGTCACCTGTTTGTAACCGAGAATAAGGGTTTACACAGGGGCGGACCTACCATGGTGCAGCTGGTTCAGCTGCACCAGGGCCCCGACCGGCTAGGGGGGCCCTCAAGTCTGCAGGGGGGCCCCCAGCCGACCCCCAGTAACCCGATGTCAGAGGAGAGCAGGGTCAGGCCCCACCTCTCCTCTGCCGCACTCTGCGGCGCGGCTCAGCAGGTAGGAGTGCCGCATCAACAATAACCACCCCCCTGCACCTCACCGACGGGCACACACCCCCGCTCCTCAACAACGGCCGTCAGCACCCCCCCCCTCAACATGGCTGCACCAGGGCCCTCTGGGCTCAAGGTCCGCCACTGGGATTACAGTCCACCTGTGGTGAGAGCATCCTTTCATTCTATACTCTATAATTACTGCAACCCTATTAATAGGAAAGCAGTGGTGGCCACTAAACAAGGCAACAAAGCAATAAGCAGTTATCAAAAATAAAAACGCCTCCATTCCCGAGAAGAGCATTTTTAACAATAAGTGAAAGCTGCATGTCTTTGAAATCTTAGCAATGTATGACAATGAGATCCCCCATGTTGATTGGCCTAATTTTTCCCTTTCTGTTTCTGTTAGGTCCAGCATTCTTATGACCTGATATTCTAAAAATATTTTTCCATTATGGAAGAGCAAACCTCCAAGTCGGAATCTGACAAGAAGAATTTGCTTAACACAAATTTTCAAACTCATGAATATGAATGGGGAAACACTATTTTAGATGCCTTAGAAAGCCATGACCAATGTGAGATGGGGAATAATACAATATCTCCCCCAGTGGAAAGATATGGGATGTCTCATACCAGCGGCACAAGTATAAACCTTAATAAATATTTAGTTGATGATGTTCTTTCCGCAAAGTACAAATACAACGCTAAGAAAGCGGGTCGTAGAATGAAGTGCAGAACTTGGTCTGGACATCGACAGTATATGTGCCTGGACTGTGGAAAGTGCTTCACTCATAGCTCAACTCTTGCAACGCACCAGAGAACTCACACAGGAGAGAAACCCTACGCATGTTCAGACTGTGGGAAAAGCTTCACTCGAAGTTCAACCTTAGCTACTCACCAAAGGATCCATACTGGAGAGAGGCCATACGTATGTATAGAGTGCGGAAAGAACTTTATCCAGAGCTCGCATCTTGTATTGCACAAAAGGATCCATACGGGACACAAGCCGTACTCCTGCCCAGAATGTGGAAAATGCTTCAGTGATAGGTCACACTTTGTCATTCATCAAAGGATTCACACTGGAGAAAAGCCGTATACATGTACCCAGTGTGGGAAAAGCTTCAGTAGTAACTCAAACCTTGTAGCCCACCATAAACTTCACACTGAAAACACAATCTATATCTGTAACCAATGTGGAAAAAGCCTCAGTAACCGGCTAACGTTTGCTAGTCATCAAAAAACTCATTTAGCCGATAAGCCTTTCGTGTGTATTGAGTGCGGGAAAGGTTTCACTCGCAAGCTTCAGCTGGTGTTACACAAAAGAATACACACAGGAGAGAGGCCGTTTGCATGTAATGAGTGTGGTAAGAGGTACACGCGCAAATCCTACCTTATTATACATCAGAAAATCCACACAAGGGAGATCCTATACGTGTGTAATGACTGCGGAGAGACTTTCTCTGAATGTGATCATCTCAAAACACACCAGAAGTTGCACAGTGAGGACCAGCCTGAGTCCAAACTTACTACTGACACCTGCTAAAAAAAATCAATGTTAAATACAGTTTGTCTAATGAATTCAGAAATACATGCACTTTATACTGAAATCTACAACAGAACTTATCTGAAAATGTTATTACAGGGAATCTCAAAGTTTTTGCCACCTACTCTAAATGCAGCAGCATAATGTAGAGACAGAGCCATGATTCTAGCGACTTGTCACTTACTTGGCTGCTCTAGATACAATCACTGTTTAATCAGCAGGAGGACTAATAAACCTGCTGCCCTGTAGTTGTATGTAATGGTCAGCTCTTTATAACCTTGCCCACACCACTGATTTGCAGTTTTCTGTGTCCACTGTGTATAGGCAGAAAGCTGCCAATCAGTGGTGGAGGTGGGCTTATACAGAGCTCAGACAACTACTAGATCTGCAGCACTGAAAACTGTGATTTTATCAAACCTGCAGGAAGCAGCCCAGTAAGTGATACATACCTGAAGTCAGGTTCTCTATATTATACAGAGTTCAAAGGCTGTAGCAAAAACCTACACTGTGTGCAGAATTATTAGGCAAATGAGTATTTTGATCACATGCAACTTTTTATACTCCAAGCTGTATAGGCTCGAGAGCCAACTACCAGTTAAGTAAATCAGGTGATGTGCATCTCTGTAATGAGGAGGGGTGTGGTCTAATGACATCAACACCCTATATAAGGTGTGCTTAATTATTAGGCAAATGCCTTTCCTTTGGAAAAATGGGTCAGAAGAGAGATGTGACGGGCTCTGAAAAGTCCAAAATTGTGAGATGCCTTTCAGAGGAATGCAGCAGTCTTGAAATTGTTCAGTGAGCACTCTTTAAAAGTTTGACAATCAAGCATTTCATGGCAAGTAGCTAACAGGGTCGCAAGAAGCGTGTTGGGCAAAAAGGGTGCAAAATAGCTGCCCATGAATTGAGGAAAATCAAGTGTGAAGCTGCCAAGATGCCACTAGTTTTGCCATATTTTAGACCTGCAACGTTACTGGAGTATCAAAAAGCACAAGGTGTGCGATACCCAGGGACATGGCCAAGGTAAGGAAGGCTGAAAAATGACCACCTTTGAACAAGAAACATAAGATAAAACGTCAAGACTGGGCCAAGAAATATCTTAAGACTGACTTTTCAAAGGTTTTATGGACTGATGAAATGAGAGTTACTCTTGATGGGCCAGATGGATGGGCCAGAGGCTGGATCAGTAAAGGGCAGAGAGCACCACTCCAACTCAGACGCCAGCAAGGCGGAGAAGGGGTACTAGTATGGGATGGTATCATCAAAGATGAACTTGTGGGACCTTTTCGGGTTGAGGATGGAGTGAAGCTCAACTCCCGGACCTACTGCCAGTTTCTGGAAGACAACTTCTTCAAGCAGTGGTACAGGAAGAAGTCGGTATCGTTCAAGAGAAACATGACCTTCATGCAGGACAATGCTCCATCACATGCATCCAACTACTCCACAGCGTGGCTGGCAAGTAAAGGTCTAAAAGAAGAAAAAATAATGATGTGGCCCCCTTGTTCACTTGATCTGAACCCCATAGAGAACCTGTTGTCCCTCCTAAAATGTGAGATCTACAGGGAGGGAAAACAGTACACCTCTCGGAACAGTGTCTGGGCGGCTGTGGTGGCTGCTGCACGCAATGTTGATCGTAAACAGATCAAGCAACTGACAGAATCTATGGATGGAAGGCTGTTGAGTGTCATCATAAAGAAAGGTGGCTATATTGGTCACTCATTTTTTTGGGTTTTGTTTTTGCATGTCAGAAATGTTTATTTCTAAATTTTGTATATTGGTTTACCTGGTGAAAATAAACAAGTGAGATGGGAATATACAGTTAGGGCCAGAAATATTTGGACAGTGACACAATTTTCGCGAGTTGGGCTCTGCATGCCACCACATTGGATTTGAAATGAAACCTCTACAACAGAATTCAAGTGCAGATTGTAACGTTTAATTTGAAGGGTTGAACAAAAATATCTGATAGAAAATGTAGGAATTGTACACATTTCTTTACAAACACTCCACATTTTAGGAGGTCAAAAGTAATTGGACAAATAAACATAACCCAAACAAAATATTTTTATTTTCAATATTTTGTTGCGAATCCTTTGGAGGCAATCATTGCCTTAAGTCTGGAACCCATGGACACCACCAAACGCTGGGTTTCCTCCTTCTTAATGCTTTGCCAGGCCTTTACAGCCGCAGCCTTCAGGTCTTGCTTGTTTGTGGGTCTTTCCGTCTTAAGTCTGGATTTGAGCAAGTGAAATGCATGCTCAATTGGGTGAAGATCTGGTGATTGACTTGGCCATTGCAGAATGTTCCACTTTTTTGCACTCATGAACTCCTGGGTAGCTTTGGCTGTATGCTTGGGGTCATTGTCCATCTGTACTATGAAGCGCCGTCCAATCAACTTTGCAGCATTTGGCTGAATCTGGGCTGAAAGTATATCCCGGTACACTCCAGAATTCATCCGGCTACTCTTGTCTGCTGTTATGTCATCAATAAACACAAGTGACCCAGTGCCATTAAAAGCCATGCATGCCCATGCCATCACGTTGCCTCCACCATGTTTTACAGAGGATGTGGTGTGCCTTGGATCATGTGCCGTTCCCTTTCTTCTCCAAACTTTTTTCTTCCCATCATTCTGGTACAGGTTGATCTTTGTCTCATCTGTCCATAGAATACTTTTCCAGAACTGAGCTGGCTTCTTGAGGTGTTTTTCAGCAAATTTAACTCTGGCCTGTCTATTTTTGGAATTGATGAATGGTTTGCATCTAGATGTGAACCCTTTGTATTTACTGTCATGGAGTCTTCTCTTTACTGTTGACTTAGAGACAGATACACCTACTTCACTGAGATTGTTCTGGACTTCAGTTGATGTTGTGAACGGGTTCTTCTTCACCAAATAAAGTATGCGGCGATCATCCACCACTGTTGTCATCTGTGGACGCCCAGGCCTTTTACAGTTCCCAAGCTCACCAGTCAATTCCTTTTTTCTCAGAATGTACCCAACTGTTGATTTTGCTACTCCAAGCATGTCTGCTATCTCTCTGATGGATTTTTTCTTTTTTTTCAGCCTCAGGATGTTCTGCTTCACCTCAATTGAGAGTTCCTTTGACCGCATGTTGTCTGGTCACAGCAACAGCTTCCAAATGCAAAACCACACACCTGGAGTCCACCCCTGACCTTTTAACTACTTCATTGATTACAGGTTAACGAGGGAGACGCCTTCAGAGTTAATTGCAGCCCTTAGAGTCCATTGTCCAATTACTTTTGGTCCCTTGAAAAAGAGGAGGCTATGCATTGCAGAGCTATAATTCCTAAACCCTTTCTCCGATTTGGATGTGGAAACTCTCATATTGCAGCTGGGAGTGTGCACTTTCAGCCCATATTATATATATAATTGTATTTCTGAACATGTTTTTGTAAACAGCTAAAATAACAAAACTTGTGTCACTGTCCAAATATTTCTGGCCCTAACTGTATTTGGTTATTATTAAGTTGCCTAATAATTCTGCACAGTAATGGCCACTTTACACGCAGCTACAGGTAACAGGTTTTCCACAGGTAACTTACTGGCTGCAGTGAAATCATGGAGACATGGTTCTATCTTGTTGCTGTGTACAAATGGAACTATGTCTCCATGATTTCACTGCAGCCAGTAAGTTACCTGTGGAAAACCTGTTACCTGTAGCTGCGTGTAAAGTGGCCATAATAGTTACCTGCACAAACAGATATCCTCCTAAGATAGCCAAATCTAAAAAAAACACTCCAACTTCCAAAATACTAAGCTTTGATATTTATGAGTCTTTTGGGTTGATTGAGAACATAGTTGTCGATCAATAATAAAAATAATCCTCTAAAATACAACTTGCCTAATAATTCTGCACACAGTGTAGTGACAGACTCTCCTTAACCGTATTATAATTTATATAAATGAACTCAGTCTGGAAGTACTTTTTTCTGTATAAAACCACTAAAGAGTGTTTAATTCTCTGTATTGCTTGTCTTTATCTTACTTTTTGAGATGTTTATTGAATTACTGATAGTTTTGAGTACATTTTTTGTGTCGTATATACAACAGAGCCATACGCTGGAGGCTGTATGGAGGCACAAAGTGTCTGAAGCTTCATGTCATGTGCGGCTGCACATATTTAATCCAACAATAAAAATGAATGTGCCTCCATATGAAAATCAAGATATAAAGAGGTACAGTAAAGAAAAAAAGAAATGTATGGGCAAGATCCACAAATTTTGGAGGTTCTATGGATTCCCAATATTGTGTACAAAAGGCCAATGTGTACAATGATGTTTATGCCAAAGATCTATATTATCTGGATGGAACCCTCTTTGGTAGCTGGACAGAGCGTGCAGGAGGAGGTAAGCTTCACTCTGATGTATTCACAGGCTCTATTTCATTATATTTAATGCAAAATCAATGTAAATTATGAACCCAATCAATGGAGTTGACAGGCACTCTTGATATTTGCTCTACAAATAATCTGGCTAGGCATATTGTAGGATCCATAAGTAAGAGACCCCAATGCAAGCGAGAACAAAGCCAAACGCATAATATTTACTTACCTTGTAGTGTCCATCATCAACTTCCATCTGGATGTCCATGTCCCAGAAATCAATGCTCCGCCGGAAGCCATATTGGCTCCTCGCACACTACCACCAGCAGTATCATCAACAACCGGACCCATTGCAAACCCGCCGCCACGCTCCGATTGACTTGATGTTACAGGACCTGTAGTGATGTCACGGTCCTGTGATCAGTCACATACACGGGCGGAGCCAGGTGCACATGAATGATCACATGACAGTGACATTAAGACAGAGTCTGTGTGTAATGCGAGGCGCAGAAAGGCTCAGGGAGGCACACACAGGCTCAGGGAAGCTGGGGACACAGACTAACACAGGGAGACGGGGGGCACATACAGGCTCAGAGAGGCATAGACATGCTCAGGAAGGCAGAAGGGCACATACAGGCAGAGGAGATGGGGCACAGGCAGGTACAGATAGGCTCAGGGAGGTGGGGGGCATACACAGCCACAGGGAGGAACAGACAGGTCTGGGAGATGGGGGGGCACAGACAGGCAAAAGGAAGCTGGGGGGCACAGACAGGCACAGGGAGACATAGACAGGCTCAGGGGATAACAGACAGGCACAGTGTAAGGTTTTCAGTCTTTTTTGCTATATCTGTTGTTATGTTTGCATTTAGTGTATTTTGTCGGCCATCTTGTTTCCTGTCATGTGTAATGACTTTTGCCCTCAACCAATATGGAGTTCTCAGCTTGTCGTCGGCCATCTTGTTTCCTGTCCTGTGCATTGACTCTTGCCCTCAAACAATATGGAGTCCTCAGCTTTGATGTCCCTGCCCTGTTTCTTGCCAATTGCCCTTTTAAACTACTTCAGCTGGTTAACCTGTGCTCCAGAACCAGGCCTGCAATCTGTCTGTGACTTGCTCTCTGAAGCCTGGATTCATTCTGCCTGGAATCATTTATGAACACAGAATCCTGGGTGCCAGCAATATCTGACAGGGAAGTAATGAACTCTGAATGCTTTCCCTGAGACTTGTACTATGCTTTAATACTCTGATGTCCTGGGTTGTTTTGCCTTGCCTTCTGCAACTTGCATTTACTTTATCCTGTTGATGCACTAACTTGTATGAAGCAATACAAGAGCTGCTTAAGAAGCATATGTCTCATGTGTCTCATTATACCCATGCATTAGACTCTATATAGACTGTATCATATATGACAGATTCTGGAGCCATAATAGAGTCTGCTGGGTCTAGGACAGTGCTGCATCTGCTGCCACCTGTATAGAGATTTCTGGATCTTTTGCCATTGGAGAGCTGCTGCAGACCGTGGATCTGAGATATCGATATATGTGATGATAGTGGTTGTGGCTTCTCACAACCTTTCCAGGTGAGCACATTCCCTTCTTTTAAGTCAGGAGTGTTACCACAGGTAAACACTATTGTGCTCCTTTTCTTCCTTTCCAGCCTCTCTGCCGTGCAGTTTCTGGGAATATGGAGGACCCCGTTAAACATCTGTGCGACGTGACGGATTCAATCCTTGCTGACCTACAGGCATTGAAGACCAGCTTTGCAAGCCTGCGGGATCGCGGTGATCATAATCTGCAGGTGTTCGGACAAACCACGCAGGACTTACGAACCCGGATTGAGGTTCTGGAGGGACGCGTCCACATCCCAACTTCAACCCCGGTTATTGGAATCCCCAAGCTACCACCATTCCGTTTTGGCGGTGAACGGGAAAAATTCAGGGGATTCATTAATCAATGCAAACTGTTTTTTGCGGCTCATGCGCCACAGTTCCTTACTGAGCGATCTAAAGTATTGACAATAATTATGCTGCTCTCCAACAAAGCTCTCACATGGGCAAACCCCCTAATTGAGACTGACGATGACTGTCTAAATAATCTTGATGCTTTCATTTCAGCTATGGGGCAGGTATTCGATGATCCAAACCGCGGTGCTACAGCGGAATCAGCCATGTTAACTTTAAGCCAAGGTAAGCGCTCGGTAGCGGAGTATGCTTTGGATTTCCGGAGATGGGCTCTCGACACCACTTGGGATAGCTCTGCTAAGAAGTCGGTTTTCCGGAAAGGATTATCCTCTGTGATTAAGGACGAACTCGCTCGTGCCGACCCACCTACAGCATTAGGAGATTTTATCAACTACTGTATTCGGATCGATGCTCGGCTTACTGAACGCAGACAGGAGAGATGGTCGGAGATAAAGCGCACTAATCATTTATTTCCTCCCTCTCCAGCTAAGGAGTCCTTGAGCAGGATTATACGAGAACCCGAACCTGAGCCTATGCAGGTGGACTCTTTACAGAGACGGGTCAGTGATGCACGTAAGGAACATCGAGTAAAGGAAAATCTGTGTTTCTATTGCGGTAAGTCAGGACATTTCATTATAAACTGCCCCAGTCGTTCTCGTAAGACAACTGCAGCCATCATACACTGCGAGTGCTGTGAGAGGGGTTCTGTCAGGTCCGAACCACAGATCCCAGAGAGAGTAGAGGATACAGACATTGATTACTCAGACTTGAACTCTGTTATCTCTGAGCCGGATGCACGTGTTACTGCAGCAGTTTTTCAGGTTTTTTCAGCGGTTTCCCAGCTGAGTTGTAAGAACAACAATTCTCATTGCTTTATTCCCCTCAAGCTCAGGGTTCACTCTGTCTGGGTATCTACCTCCGCTATGATTGATTCAGGGGCAAGCGGCAATTTTATGGACATCTCCTTCGCTGAGAAACTTGGAGTACGTTCAGTAAAGAAGGCTACTCCTGTACAGATGGAGACCGTAGATGGCTCACTGTTAAACTCTGGACCAGTGGATCAGGAGACGGAGCCCTTAAAGGTCCTCATGGGTAATGACCATCAAGAGAGTCTGTCATTTATGCTCATCTCTTCTCCTCATTTCCCTATTATTCTAGGACTGCCGTGGCTGCAGGCTCAGAATCCTACGATTAACTGGGAAACTAAAGAACTGCACTTTCCAGAGAAACAGATAAGTCCAGAAGCTTCAGTCTGCTCCATTCCTAAAGGACCAACATCAGTCTCTGAGCTACCAGCCATATACCGTGAGTATGCTGACGTGTGTGACAAAAGGAACGCAGACCTGCTACCCCCTCACCGTCCATATGACTGTCCAATAGACCTGTTACCAGGTGCGGGAATACCTTTTGGCAAGATTTACTCTTTGGCAGGGCCTGAGCTAAAGGCTCTCAAAGACTATATAGACGAACATCTAGCCAAGGGCTTCATACGCCCCTCTTCATCTCCTGCTGGTGCACCAATCTTCTTTGTGAAGAAGAAAGATGGATCTCTTAGGCCCTGTATAGACTATCGGGAGCTCAATAAAATCACGATCAGAAACCGTTACCCACTACCGTTGATCCCTGAATTATTGGAGAGAGTACGGCATGCAAAACTCTTTACAAAGTTGGATCTCCGTGGGGCCTATAACTTGGTCCGCATTAGACCTGGGGATGAATGGAAGACAGCTTTCAGGTCACGCTACGGACACTTTGAATATCTAGTAATGCCGTTCGGTTTATGTAATGCTCCAGCAACTTTCCAACATTTGGTGAATGACATTTTTAGGGACCTCCTGGATACATTCATTGTCATTTATTTGGATGATATTTTGATTTTTTCTAATTCCACAGAGGAGCATCACAGACATGTGAAGATGGTCTTAGAACGCCTTCGACAACACCATCTGTATATCAAACTGGAGAAGTGCGAATTCCATCGAACGGAGATCCAATTTCTGGGGTATGTAATGTCATCACGAGGAATTAGTATGGATGAGGGTAAGATCCAAGCCATTAAAGCCTGGCCGGTCCCCAAGAATGTGAAGGAGGTCCAGCGCTTTATAGGGTTTGCTAATTTCTACAGGCGTTTTATCAGGAACTTTTCTGAGGTTGTGTCTCCCATTACACGGCTTACCCGCAAGAACTCTGCTTTTACCTGGACCCCCCAGGCTCAAGAAGCATTTTCCCGTTTGAAAGAGAAATTCACCACGGCACCTATTCTGGTGCATCCTAACCCTGAACTGGCCTTCATAATAGAGGTGGATGCCTCAGACAGTGCCATCGGAGCTATCCTCTCCCAGAGGACAGGTGAGAAAGAAGTCTTACATCCCTGTGCTTTCTTTTCCCGGCGGTTGTCTCCTGCAGAACGGAACTATGACGTGGGTAATAGAGAATTACTGGCCATCATCGCAGCCTTCAAGGAATGGAGACACCACCTTCAGGGAGCTGCGCAGCAGATAATCGTGTTGACTGACCACCGCAATCTTGAGTTTATCAGATCGGCTAAGTGCTTGACTCCTCGCCAGGCTCGTTGGAGTCTTTTCTTAAACCAATTCAGTTTTGTTATCTCCTATAGGCCAGGATCGCGTAATGGAAAGGCCGATGCGTTGTCTAGACTCTACTCAACTGAGACAATTCCACTCACGTCTCGTAAGACTGTTATCTCTGATTCCAGGTTCCTGGGAGTGCTTCATAATCAAGACTTGCTTAACGACATCAAGGAAGCATACCATACGGATCCCTGGCTGGCACAACCGTCTTGTGAAGTAAGTCTTGTATATAAGAACGGTGTGTGGATTCAGGGGCAACGCCTGTATATTCCTGAAGCAGTCAGGGTGAGAGTACTGCAACTCGTCCACGATTCTAAGATAGCGGGGCATAGAGGAGTTCTGAAGACTCAAGAATTCCTGTCTCGCTTCTTTTGGTGGCCCACATACAGAAGAGATGTTCTAGGTTACGTCACTTCTTGCGAAGTCTGTGCCAGATGCAAGACTCCACGATCTTCGCCTACGGGTCTATTACAACCCCTACCCGTTCCATCCCGTCCATGGGGATCCATATCTATGGACTTCATTGTGGAGTTGCCAACCTCTCAAGGAAAGAACACAGTTCTGGTGGTGGTGGATCGGTTAACAAAGGCAGCCCATTTCATTCCGTGTGTTGGTCTACCCACTGCGAAACACACATCGGACTTAATCATTCAAAATGTGTTTCGCCTGCATGGCGTACCGGATGAGGTTGTATCTGATCGAGGGGTGCAATTCACTTCAAAGTTTTGGCAGCACTTCTGTGCTGCGTTGGACATCAAAGTTAACCTGTCTTCTGCCTTTCATCCGCAGACAAATGGACAAACCGAGCGGACTAATCAGACCCTAGAACAGTATCTCCGCTGTTTTATCTGCCACCTACAAGATGACTGGGTGGATTTGCTTCCACTGGCTGAATTCTCTTATAACAACTCACAGAGCGCTTCCACCAAGCAGTCACCCTTTTATGCCAATTTGGGTTATCATCCTAACATCCTTCCTCGACTTCCATAGATTCACCTCTTCCAGCTGTAGCCGACAGAATCACCTCTCTACAAAGGAACCTCGATCTGCTTAAAGGGAATCTGGAATCAGCTCAGGACAGGTATAAAAAAGCGGCAGATAGGTTTCGTAAACCTGCACCAACCTTCAAGGTAGGAGATTTGGTCTGGCTGTCAACTAAGAACCTTAAATTGAGAGTACCATCATCCAAATTGGGTCATAAGTACGTTGGGCCCTATAAGATTAATAAGCTCGTCAGCAACGTTGCCTGTCGCCTTCAACTTCCAAGATCTATGAGGATTCACCCCGTGTTCCACGTTTCTCTACTAAAGGCTGTGACTCCCAATTCATTCCCTGGTCGTTCTTCTTCCCCTCCTGCTCCGGTACTCATCGATGGCCAGGAGGAGTTTGTCGTGGAAAGGATCCTGGACTCCAGGTTGCGTAGAAACGGGTGCAATACCTGGTAAAGTGGCAGGGCTATTCTTCTGAGGACAACTCGTGGGAGCCGGCCTCCAATCTCCATGCTCCTCGGTTACTCCGCCAGTTCCATCGGAGGTACCCGGGAAAGCCTGGACTGGGGCCATCCAGAGGCTGTCCCTAAGGGGGGAGTAATGTAAGGTTTTCAGTCTTTTTTGCTATATCTGTTGTTATGTTTGCATTTAGTGTATTTTGTCGGCCATCTTGTTTCCTGTCATGTGTAATGACTTTTGCCCTCAACCAATATGGAGTTCTCAGCTTGTCGTCGGCCATCTTGTTTCCTGTCCTGTGCATTGACTCTTGCCCTCAAACAATATGGAGTCCTCAGCTTTGATGTCCCTGCCCTGTTTCTTGCCAATTGCCCTTTTAAACTACTTCAGCTGGTTAACCTGTGCTCCAGAACCAGGCCTGCAATCTGTCTGTGACTTGCTCTCTGAAGCCTGGATTCATTCTGCCTGGAATCATTTATGAACACAGAATCCTGGGTGCCAGCAATATCTGACAGGGAAGTAATGAACTCTGAATGCTTTCCCTGAGACTTGTACTATGCTTTAATACTCTGATGTCCTGGGTTGTTTTGCCTTGCCTTCTGCAACTTGCATTTACTTTATCCTGTTGATGCACTAACTTGTATGAAGCAATACAAGAGCTGCTTAAGAAGCATATGTCTCATGTGTCTCATTATACCCATGCATTAGACTCTATATAGACTGTATCATATATGACACACAGGGAGGCAGGGGGCACACACAGGCACAGGGAGGTGGGGAGCACAGACAGGCACAGGGATTCAGGGAAGAAAACACAGCCACAGGGAGGCACAAATAGTCTCAGGGAGGTGGGGGGCACAGACAGGCACAGGGAGTCGGGGGAATTCACTGCCACAGGGAGGCACAGACAGGCTCAGGGAGACATAGACAGGCTCAGGGGGTAACAGACAGGCACAGGGAGGCAGGGGGCACACACAGGCATAGGAAGGCAAAGATAGGCTCAGGGAGGTAGGGGGGGGGCACAGACAGGCACAGGGAGCCGGGGGGGGGGGGGGGGGAGGCGGGGCACAGGCAAACATAGACAGGCTCAGGGGGAACAGACAGGCACCGGGAAGCGGAGGGTACAGAGGGAGATACAGACAGGCTCAGGGAGGCGGGGGGCATAGACAGGCACAGGGATGAGGGAGAGCCCAGACAGGTACAGGGAGGTACAGGGAGGTGGGAGGGGCCACAGGGAGGGCAGCTAGAGAAAGCACAGCAGAGAGGGAGGGACAGAGAGAGCGCACAGCAGAAAGAGTAGAGAGAGCTCACAGGGTGACAGTTTTGGGGGGCAGAGAGAGGGCATGCGCGACAAAGATGGGGGCGACATTACGCATCACATATGCGCACCGCTAAATTACAGTAATTACAGGATTATGTTGAAGAGGAAATTAGTGGGAGCTAATAAAGTGAATAACGAGGTGTCTATCTATTTTGTATGCAATAAAGGACTTTTCTCTGTGTCTATTTTTCTTTTTACTGAAAGTATTGCTGATGCCCGGATGTCATACTTACGGCTGACATTAGCAATAGGGCTTGATGTCAGCTGACAAAAAAACTGCCATCAACCCATTTACTACCTAGTCTGCCACCGCTACATGACAGCTGGAAGAGCGGGGTACCCGTCAGTTTTTGCATCTGTCATGGAGGCGACAATTCTGGGGTGGAAGCTGGCTGCAATTTTCAGCATGCGGGGCTCAGAATGCTTGGGCCTCACCACGCTAAGAGTTACAGCCCCCAGCTGCCTGGGTTACTTTGGCTGGCAACAGAAAATGTGGCAGAGCCCACGCCAATTTTTTTAATTACGGTATGTAGTTAAATAATTAAATAATGGCTCCGCTGAATTTTTCATTGTTAGTGAAAGTAGCACCAGGCAGTGGAGGTTAGAGGTTAGATTTTATTTATCAGTAAATTAAACACTTTTAATAAAAAAAATAATAGAAACAGCTTTTTAAGGAAAAATATATTTACATACATTGGGAGAGAGCTGGGGGGAGAGAGACGGGACAGAGGAGAGAAAGCACAGGGGAGCGAGACGGCCGCTGCACCTTGCACCACAGAGCCCACATCCATTTTGATGTCACTGCTCTCCCAATGCAATAGCATCGGGCCCACATCTAGTACAGCTAACAATGACTTTTATGTAGGCATAACGATTTAATGATCACCATTATGATATTCGTTGCAAATATCGAACCATTTGTGGAAGAGAGTGGGTCCATGTGCAGGTTTGTGCCCTCATTTACAGTGCGGATGGGCGCTGTAGCTGTCTGCCATTCCAGGTACTATTCTTTTTTTTTTCTTTTCACTCAGATCTTAAACAGATAGTCCGAGACTATCAACTTTTTTCTTAAGGATCTATCTAATTTATCCCTATAATCAAAGCTCTTATCTAATATACTTCCTTTAATAATTCCCTATGGTTCCCCCTCTACACTATCTAAGAGATATCCTTTGTTTTTTTTTCTATTTCCTGCCCGATGACGTACTGTCTAAGTGCCCTAGTGTATGCTGGGATCCTCACAAGAAACATCATCGAGCTAACAAGCCACAGGCACTTCCACAGCCCCTTCCTGAAGCAAAGCATCACTGTGACACTAGTTTTAGGAGCAGGTCTGCCAATTCTATGTTAACAAAGATCACAAGCCCCCCCCCTTCTCCTCTCTTCATAGTGCTATGTCTAGCCCCCCCACCTTATTTTCCCCCTCCCTGCAGTGCTGTCTCGGCCCCCACTTTCTTCTCCCAGTCATGCTGTGTCTCTGACGAGCCACCTTCTTCTCCCTTCCCCACAGTGCTGTGTTTCAGCCCCCTCATCCATTCTGTCTCTCCTGTGCGACCGCACACTGTTGGACCAGCCATGCAGGAGGACATAAGCACCACCCACAAATGAAGGCAGTGGAAACTCCCGGCTCATCAATATGCATAATCTCTGGGACAGACCACTGAGGTCACTTATGACCTCCTGCACGGCCAATCTGACAGTTCGCAAACACACAGAAGACACAGCATGTCGGGTAAATGTGACAACACATGGCTGGGAGTGGGTAAGAATGGGGGGAGGGACCAGAGTACTGTGGGGGGGGGGGGAGAGAAGGTGGGTGTCGACACAGCACTGTGGGGAGGGGAAAAGGGAGGGACTGGAGAACATAGAATACAGAATTGACAGCCCGGCCCCTGAAACTAGTGACACAGTGATACTTCAATTCAGAGAGGGGCTGAGGAAGTGCCTGGGGCTTGTCATCTCAATGACCTTCCTTGTGATGATCTCTGGATGCACTTGGGCACTCATATGGTACATCATCGGGCAGGAAATAGAAAAAGAAGACAAAAAATAGCTGTTAGATAGTGAACCGTGTTAGAGAGGGGACTATAGAGAATTATTAAAGCAAGTATATTACAAAAAAGCTTAGATTATAGGGATAAATTAGATAGGATCTTAACAAAAAATTGATGGCCTCAAACTAACACTTTAAGTCAGTGTGAAAAATCGCTCATTGCCTCAGAAAAGACACAATTTAATGGAGACCCTGGTTGCGTATGTATTCTGACAGTACCTTATAACACTAGGGCATGATAAATTATTATTAATTTTTAATATTATAGCGCCATTTAATCCATGGCGCTTTACATATGAAACTAGTACAATAATCAAGAACAATACAAGTCACTGACTGGTACAGGAGGAAAGAGGACCTTGCCCACGAGGGCTCACAGTCTACAAGGAATGGGTGAGGATACAGTAGGTGAGAGTTGAGCTGGTCATGCGGTGGTTTAGTGGACTGAGAATCACTGCAGGTTATAGGCATGTCGTAAGAGGTGAGACTTCAGGTTTCTTTTGCAGGTTTCCATGGTAGGTGAGAGTCTGATGTTTTGGGGCAGAGAGTTCCAGAGTATAGGGGATGCACTGGAGAACTTTTGTATGCCATTGTAGGAAGAGGAGATGAGGACAAGAGAAAAGTAAATCTTGTGAGGATTAGAGGTTACTTGCAGGTAAGTACCAAGAGACCGTGTAGATATGATGTAGTCAAGTACAGTACTGCACCCATCCATCTTCTGCAGTACCATAGACTGAGAATGCACAATCGGACCCCCATTCAGCTGCTTGCAAGTTCCCTGATCTTGCAATCAATGGGGGTTCATGTAGTACACAACAAGATAATAAAGGGCCCCACCCCATACAAAGGGATCAAACAACAGTTTACCAAAAAAAACCGCATGAAAAGAAAGAAAAGTATGCAAGAAAGGATCACCTAAAATGATTAAATATGTATTGTACATTTATCTAAAGACATTAAAACACTTAAGAAGCCAAACGGCTATTGATCACAAAAAAAAAAACAATGGCGTTTAATTCTGCCCTGTCAAGCATCACATGGTTAACAAATAGCAAAAAAAGGGTGAAAACACTTATACAAAGTGCTTGGTGCTGGGTATGCAAAACATAAGTAATAAAGGCAAATCGTGTTCAACGATAATATGAAATTGACAATATATGTCATATAAGGTTAGAAGAAAAAAAGGTTTGGTACCGTGTTAGCCAGTTGAAAAAATGTTGATTGCTCTCAGTGGGAGAAACAAGCTAATAATCTTGTAGTTGTGATACCTTTTAATGGCTAACAAAAATAAAATAAGTGATGTTACAAGGCGAGCTTTTGAGACTTCTCAGATCTCTTCATCAGGCATGGTATGACAAAATATTTAAAGAAACAAATATATACATGCACAAGCAGAGCAAATGCAAGGTTTAATAAATGGACATTTAAATAAATAAATGAAACAGAGCTTGAAGAGGATCCTTAATCAGCCAGGCTTAGTGATGTCAAAGTTTTTATGACCCTAATTTATATGTAAACCTGGCGTCTTCAGTGTCTCTGAAAAACATTCTTCAGATGTGGTAATGAACCGTAAATCTGTCAGATAGGTTTAGCCCTGTTTGGATACAATGAAAAGTTCTAATGAGCTTGGATTCACAGACCCTTCGATGTTTCTGTGATTTGAACTTACCTCTCAATATTGCAACTTTCATATTTTCAATGTTATGTCCTTGACCACAAATAAAACTGAACACAGACCTTGACGAGCATACAGAGAAAATACTGCAACAAGTGCCGGCTGCACTATGGTTGAAAGATAAGACAGATGTTGATTTGTTGAGAGTGACACCAATAAAAATGAAATTGAAGCCAGAGTCATTACCGATATGTATAAGACAGTATCCCCTGAGTCGAGAGCAGAAAGAAGCCATCACAAAGGAGGTGATGAATTACCTGAAGGTGGGAGTTATAAGGCAATGTCGATCCCCTTATAATACACCTCTTTTTCAGGTAAAGAAAAAACACTTACCTGGTCAGCCTGTTGTATATAGAATGGTTCATGATTTGCGGGAAATCAACTAACTAATGACACACTCATAGAACCCAATCCACATACAATCCACATACTTTACTCAATCAAATTCCTACAGATGCAAAAATCTGCACAGTAATTGACTTCAGTAATGCATTTTGTTTTGTGCCAATTGATGAGGACAGCCAATTGCTTCTTGCATTTACCCACGAAGGTTCAACAGAAAAAAGAAGAAAACTCTTTTTCCACAGGAATGATTTCAAGAAATTATCTCAAGATATAAATACATTTCCAATTCTTTATTCATATTTCATAATTCCATATGTAAAAATATTAAAACTATAAACCAGAGCATTCCCTCTTAAGTGATCCATATACTTCAGCAACAGCAGTATATATTACATAGTACATACCGTATTAATTTATATACACCTAACAAATCTTCCTATAGCCATAGTATAACATATACTTTCTATTAATGGTATCTCCACTAATGGCAGGATTCAAGGATATAGAGTATAAATAGGTAGGAGCTATCAACTCACTCTTACACCAGTAACCTCACTCTCACTGAGGCTATACGTGTCCAATCTAGTATCACTGAGTGGTTATAAGCCAGCTAACACCACCTCCCTAATCATCCATCCATAAACAGTCCAGATCCCTTATTGAATGTATTAGGCGTGTACCTGATCTCACCGCTGTGCTGTGATTATGGTCCCTTCTCCCCTACATCCGTTACGCACCCCGCTTCTTCTGGGGGGCGTTTTTTTTTTTTACCCACGAAGGTAGTCAATATTGATGGACTAAGTTACTACAAGGGGGAGCCACATCTCTCTCTGTGTTCTCAGAAGCAATGACTGGAATCCTTCTGTCCTGGCAGCTGGAAAACAAGCAAGTGTAATTGATCTAGTATGTAGATGACCTATTGTTATGTGCACCAGACAAACAAACCTGTCTTCAGGAGACACTGTCCTCAAGCCCCCGTCACACTAAGCAAGATAACTAGCGAGATCTCTGTTAAGTCACAAATTTGGTGACCCAACAGTGACTTCACCAGCGATCACGCTATGTTTGACACATAGCAGTGACCAGGCTCCCGCTGTGAGATCGCTGGTCGTGTCAGAGTCGCCTGGACCATTTTTTGATTGTTGGGGTCCCGCTGGGCAGCATGCATCGGTGTGTTTGACAGGGACAACGACCTCAATACTACAGGTCTGAGAAACAGGGTCCCAACGACCTCCGTATCATTCCAGATCGTTGCACGTTGCTAGTGAGATCTGACTGTTTGACATCTCACCAGCAGGTCTGATCGCTGTCGGGATAGCTGGTGTGTCGCCAAGTGTGACGTACCCTTACTAAAATTCTTGTACAAAGAAGGATGCAAAGTAGCAAAAGACAAATTGCAGGTAGCAAAAGACAAGGTTATTTTTGTTGGTCACTGTATTTCTACACAATCAAAACATATTATCTCTGACAGGAAGAAAGCAATCAGTCAGGCAAAAGAGCCTACCAGAGAATGATAATAATACAATTTGTTCCGCTTATCTTAGAAATTTGGATTCTCTTTTCCCAGCTCCTTTACGCCTCCCTAACTTGACTCTGCTTAACGTCACCTGTCGTATTTGCCACAGCTTATAACACTGTTTTTTCTTTTCCTGTTTGCTCATGTATATATGTATGTGTATTCAGAATTTGTGTCACTACCAGCCTGACGAAGGGGCCACAGTGTCACGAAAGCTTGCTATGTTTACCATGTTTTCAGTTTGCCATTAAAAGCTATCAACCACTGAGGACTCTCAGATTTCAATATTTTTCCACCAGAGAATGAGCACTGAGAACCTTCTTGGGGCTGGTAAGCTATTGCAGAGAGTGAATTCTTTCAGAATGAGAAAAGATAAAGCCATTATTCGATGTTTTGGCAGCATGTAACAAAAGCAAACCCTTTCAGATGACACCAGAAGCAAAAGAGGGGTTTGATATGCTGAGGAATGACATTCTCTCTGCAGCAGCACTAGGAATTCCAAACTATGACCTCCCATTCTATTTGTTTTGTTATGAATTGGGGGACATGCTAAAGGAGTACTGACACAGAAACATGGAGAGAAGTCGGCCACTAGCTTGACGCAGTGGTAAGAGGAGCTGCCTCATGTATCAAGCGGTAGCCGCCTGTCCAATTCGCAAGGATAGAGTTGCTGATTTGGTATTGGATAATGCCTTAGAAATATAGGCACCACACTCTGTGCAGGAGCTATTATTTCAGGTGCGGACACAGCACTTATCAATGAACAAACTGACAAAGTATGAAGTAGCTTTGAGTACACCTCAAAATGTCACAGTCAAAAGGTGTACAATACTTAATCCAGCTACTTTATTACTAGAAGCAGATGCTGATATGACAAATGAGACTGGCCACAATTGCTTTGAACTAATGGACATTGAGACATAACCATTGGCAAATGTCCAGGAGACACCTATTTGAAATAGAGACTTAGAACTTTATGTAAACGGGTCCCGATTCTACCAGGATGGAAAACCACACTCTGAATATGCCATCTAATATATAAAGCTGAATGTGTGTGTGTGTGTGTATGTCCGGGAGTGGCATCTACACCGTCGCAACTACAGCCACAAAATTTTGCACAGTCACACGTCTGGACCCCGAGAGCGTCATAAGCTATGTTGTGAGGCGAAATTGTAACCCTGCGCATTCCAGTTCACCAATTTTGCCCCTATCTACCTAATGGTGAAAAATTGACAATTACCAGTTGACAGTTGTGAATGAGAGGGGCTTAATGACAGCGCCAAAGACAAACAGCATGTACCAGCATATAGTCACTAAGGTGGGGCCCCAACATGGGATATTCACCACGTATGGGGACATGTATACACACCACACATACACAAAGAGTAACAGCAAGTGTATAGTCGCTAAGGTGCAGCTCCAACATTTGATATTCACCACGCACACCACAAAGAGACACACACGGACACTCAGACCCCACAAAGAGACACTCACACACACATACACCACAAAGAGACACACACAACACAGAAACACCCCCCCCCCACGGGGACACACACCCTATAGCGACACATGCACTCACCCCACAGGGACACACACACCACAAAGAGACACACTCAACATAGAGACACACACACCACACAGACACCCCCCCCCCACAGGGACGCATACACATACACACCCTATAGGGACACATGCACTCACCCCACAGGGACACGCACACACACCACAAAGAGGCATACACAACACAGAGACACACACCCCACAGACCCCCCCCCACAGGGACACACACACATACACACCCTATAGGGACACATGCACTCACCCCACAGGGACACACACACACCCCAGGGACACACACCACACAGACAGACACAGATGTGCACAAATCACCTCACGCAACTCGCCTCATACGTGTGCTATCTTTAATTTCCAAAAATAAACATCTGATTAAAAACAGCCAATGTGCAACACATGTGCCATATAGGGAATTAAAAGCTTTGGGAAAGGGAGGTGTGCCACAGTCCGCGCTGCCAGAATTTTTCGCTTGTAAATAATGCAAGTAGCCGATGTCCAGATCAAACCTTTTTTTTATTTCTCCAACGCGTTTCAACGCCCTCCTGGCCTCTTCACCAGGGATCTGAAGACGCCAGGAGGGCGTTGAAACGCGTTGGAGAAATAAAAAAAAGGTTTGATCTGGACATCGGCTACTTGCATTATTTACAAGCGGAAAATTCTGGCAGCGCGGACTGTGGCACACCTCCCTTTCCCAAAGCTTCTGATTTCGTTTCCACGTGTGGAGACCGGTGGAAGTCCAGCAGCAGCCATCAGGATATCTATCCTATCAGGTCTACTAACCAGTTGTGGGTATCACAACTGGTATAGGTGAGTGACCCCTTTTTCTCACCATCTTTGATTTAGTGTCTAGAGATAAGGGCACTATTGCGCCTCTTGTCCACCCCCCTCTTTTTTCGTTATATAGAGAATTAAGGCAGATGTCTGTCACATGAGCTGTCTATTATGTGTATGTGTGAGGTAACATATACTGCCCGGCTGGGGGGAGTGTTTACTGTTGGCTGGAGATTTATCAGGCTGCCTATAGCAACCAATCACAGCTCAGCTTCTATTTTCCTCCAGGTCATTAATATGACATATTCAAATTCTATTTTGTTATAGCTAACAGCAGTTATTTATTAACCCGGGCGTAGCCAGGTAGTACAGCTAGTTGTAAATAAATATGAAGTTCTAAAAAGTGAAGCATCGCCCACTGGGATGTCTGCCCAGGAAGCTGAGTTAAAAGCTTAAATTGAACCTTGTATCATGTCAGAGGGCCTTGTTGTGAACAGCCGTTACGCGTTTGGAATTTGTCTCGATAATGGCCCTATATGGAAAAGCAGACAGTTTGTGGGTGCCTCAGGTAAGCCCATTAAAAATGCAGACTCAGTGGCTCTTAGGTGTCACCTTTTGTGACATACGTGGGGTAATCATTAAAGATTTCCCCTGACCCACTTCTATTTTTCACTGGATGCTGAAACTACACATGTGTAATGATATACTGTACAAGTCTATATAAGTCACTTGCCAAGTTGAAACTCTGAATTGATAACGGTCTTTCATTTACAGGTGCTGAAGTGGTATGAGGTGTGATAATGGATCCAGTCATCAAGTTACTTTACTTGAAAGTTGTATTCATCAATAGTGGAATGGGGTCGCCCATCAATTAGAGCTGTTTCCACCGAAGTTTGCACCTGTATGTGCCTTATACTGTTCATTATTGTACCTGTATGTGCCTTGTACTGTTCATTATTGTACCTGTATGTGCCTTGTACTGTTCATTATTGTACCTGTATCTGCCTTGTACTGTTCATTATTGTACCTGTACGTGCCTTGTACTGTTCATTATTGTACCTGTATGTGCCTTGTACTGTTCATTATTGTACCTGTACGTGCCTTGTACTGTTCATTATTGTACCTGTACGTGCCTTGTACTGTTCATTATTGTACCTGTACGTGCCTTGTACTGTTCATTATTGTACCTGTACGTGCCTTGTACTGGTCATTATTGTACCTGTACGTGCCTTGTACTGTTCATTATTGTACCTGTATGTGCCTTGTACTGTTCATTATTGTACCTGTACGTGCCTTGTACTGTTCATTATTGTACCTGTACGCAGTGGCATAACTTCAGGCCTTGCGGCCCCGATGCGAAAGCTCCAATGGGGCCCCCAATTATTGCAAATCTTTAATAGTATGTCTTTTTCTATGGGCCATAGGGACTTTTGGGGCCCCCCTAGGCTCCGGGGCCCGGGTGCGATCGCAACCCCTGCACCTGTTGTAGTTACGCCCCTGCCTGTACGTGCCTTGTACTGTTCATTATTGTACTATTAATTTATTCTATTATTCTATTAACTTACCAAGCACAAGAAAATGTGTCTTCACCCAACAAGTGTTCAAAGACAAATGACTGATATTGACGCTGCACTGTGTTTTATAGCCACTGTTCCATGACATCACAAAGGCTATTGTGACATCATCATATGCAAATGAGCACATGACAACACAGAAGCACCAAAGCCACAGGTCAAGTCATATAATCAGCCTGGCAGATAGGCCTGAGTTTGACAACAGTTGTAAAGTCTCCATCTATCTATTATATAATCGCGAATCGGCTTTTTGCCCCGGCGTGGTCATGTGGATACGCGCGAAGCATTGGCCGCGCAGCGGCCAGTGCGAGCAGCGGCGTGGTCATGTGGATACGCGCGAAGCATTGGCCGCAAAGCGGCCATTGCGAGCAGTTCCAAGGCGACTCGCTATGCCCGCGCAGCGGGCATGGCGAGTCGACTTAGCAGCGCGAAGCATTGGCCGCGAAGCGGCCATTGCGAGTCACAGACTCGCCCTTCTAGAATCCCGATGCATGTGCATCGGGCTCCCAGCTAATATATACATAAAGCTAGAATCAAATTAATGAGTTAGGTCCAGCGCTACCAGTACCCCTTAGCAATGGCGTATTCTGAAAGTGAAAAGTCACTCTATAATGTTAGTTGACCGTAGTTACAGATGTTTATTAATTTCATTAATAGGGTTTAAATATAAAAATTTTAAAAATGTTTAAAAAACTTTCAATTAAAAACTTAGTATTTACAACACTGTAGAATGTGTCCTCAATTTAATTTGCCGCTGTTAGTTGGGTTCACAACACATCATAATTACTGTGTTTTGCACCTAAAACAAACAATATATGCTATGTGTTACTATTTATATAAATATATCTAGGTATATCTATGATTTTTGAGTCATGTTATAGCTCAACCGCATCTTACCCTGTGGACCTCTTTCAAAAAGCCCATCTCTGGAGTTTAGTGTAGTAATCCACCTTGTCTTGTGGCTGTTGGGGAAATGGAAATGTTGAGTCTTAAGGCCCCATTACACGCTACAATGTCCCAGCGATCTGACCAATGATTCGACTTGGCCTGGATCGCTTGAACGTCGTTCATTGATCGCTGGTGAGATGTCACAAGTACAGATATACTGAATGACGTACCAACGATGCAGCGATCCAGCGATCATCAGGACAACACAGCAAACGATCTTTGAGGTCGTTTGTACGCTGTCACACAGCAACTACTCAAACGTCTCCGACCTCAATGTGGGCGTAGTTTTGGACACAGTATGGCAGGTAGGCGTGCCTGAGTTTGCTTATCCGCGCTCCTTCAACTATGATTGGTGGCCACAACTGCGTTCCCATTGGTTAGCTTTTGCTGGAAAGATGGCCACTATATTAGCGCTTTCTCCCTTTGAACCATCTCGTCATTCAAATCTGCCTTCATTTGGTCTCAATCTGTGCCGCGTTCACAAACTGTCTGACAGGAACGCTCGTGTGTGCACCCTGGTTGCATGTCTACCTACACATTTATGAAACATTACTACTATTTTACATTCAGTAAATCAAACGGTTCGGCTAATTTCGCGTATGACAATATGTATGTCTGTGTATATGTATGTGTCACTACTCCACTACTACTCCAATGTCTTAGCCCAAGCACACAGCCAGATCAGAATATCCCACACACTACACTGATGAGGGGCAGTTACCCCGAAACGCAGCGTCTGTAGTTTGGGGTTCTGATCTGGCACAAATCCCTTAGTCATATTAAAAAGCTTGTTGGAAAGCGTTTATGACTTTGAGGAGCTACTTAAAGGTGGCACTGGAGTTATTCCACTTCCTTACTGAAGTGCAAATTTGCTTATTTCCTAGAGGAGGGATGTGGCTACAGTCTCCTCACTAACTTAGCTGTCTCCATAAGGTAGATAAGCAAGTTCCCAGACCTACTCCAATGTATGCATCTACCTTCACATAAGTATGTGTAAATGTGAGTGTATATGTAAGTTTATGTCGTCAAATGTGTGCATGTACTGTTCACATCTACTTAATGTCATATTTGGTAATATACTTTGGATACAAATGTTCCATACATCCCTTCAAATCAAATTTATAAAGCATGGTAGATATATAGGGATCGCGCAGATTTATACTGCTACTTTTATGAGACACAACATAAGGCTTTCAAATAGACACACATATATATCGATATATGTGTTTCCAAACAGATTTTACTATATCAATTTGTTCTTAACGTGCCCAGGCAGGTAGGTAAGCGCCTATAGGAATAAATGGTGATATCAATGGTTCTGTGGATCCAATCACGAACCCGCCAATATGTTGACCCTGTTTGAGCCACCGCCAGCCAATCGGAACACAGTAGTGAGCACCAATTGGTGCAGAGGGGGCGCGGAAAACACAACGCCATGGCACGCCTACGTGGTTGGTTTCAGAATCGCTAAAGTCGCAAACGAGATCATTATCAAGGTGCCACTCACGACGATGCAGCAGGCCGAACGTACGATCAACGACTGATTTATGGTCTTGTTCATAAACCTGCGACCAACGATCAGTCGCCTTATCACTGGTCATATCTATGTGTCACACGCAACGACGTCGTTGCTACGTCACAAAACCTGTGACGTTTCAATGATATCGTTAACGATATTGTAGCGTGTAACGGGGCCTGAAGTGTCCTTAGTGGTGATTGCTTCACTACCTATTGTCTAGGTTTATACCTTGTCTTTGGATCTGCTGGTGATCCTATTGGTGTTAGACATCTTTCATGCTCAGCTTACTCTGGGTCTCTTTATGTTTCTCCTCAGTTCGTACACTTCCTGCTTATAGCCTTAAGTAGAGGTGTTCCTTCTGTAGTGTTCCTTATAGTGTCTATAGGATATGGTGTCTAAAAAATACATACTTTAAAATTACTTCCCATTTTCAATATAACTTGTCTGTGCTTCCTAGTCTAAATTTGTGGCACCGTAGATGAGTGTATTTGGAGCCAGCTAATTAGGTTATTTGTGGTGTTACTATATGTGGTCTTGAGTTGTGATGTAGTTTAGGATACCTTCACATTACGATTTTTGAGGGAGCCGATGCTATCCGATAAAATCGGACAGCATCGGCTCCCTCTGATGCCTGGAATCGGATGCCAAATAGGCATCCGATTCAGACATAAAATCGCCTCTTCTGGGCTGATAAAAAAAAAAAAAAAAAACTGTATGCTCACCTGTCCCGAGGCCCCCACTGTCTCCCGCACAGTCCCGCAGGCTCCCGGTGTCCTCGCGGTGTCTGCAGAGGTCTTCTTCTTCATAACAGGACCTGCCGTGATGTCACAATCACGTGACCATCCTGAACATGGTGTAACAGGCGGTCACGTGATTGTGACATCACATCAGGTCCTTTTCAGAAGAAGAAGACCTATGCAGACACCGGGAGGACACCGGGAGCCTGCGGGACTGTGCGGGAGACGGCGGGGGCCTCAGGGACAGGTGAGCATACAGTTTTTTGGTTTTTTTTTAACCCCTGCTGCTGTTAGGAGCAGTTTACTGTACTGAGCATGCTCAGTACAGTAAAATCGGGTCCCAGGACACATCAGATGTTTCCTCGGACCTTGCTCCATGGGGCCCCATGTTAAAAAGATCGGACAGAATCAGATGTGCACTAAATGCCATCCAATTTGGTCCAATCCGATTTTGTCCGATTCTATTTTCGGTGCTCCGATTTTTGCACCGATAAAAAAATCGGACAGAATCGGATCGGACCAAATCGGATGGCATTTAGTGCACATCCAATTCGGTCCGATGCCCATGGGGCTGCATGGGGGCCAAAATCGATTTTAATCGGACAGCATCGGAAAAAAAAATTCCGTAGTGTGAAACCAGCCTTAGAAATTACCTCCCCTTGGTGTTTAACATAACTGTGCTGTGTTATGTGCTTTTCATTAATCTTTGTTGTTAACTGACTTAATCTTCTGTGTCTACAATATCATGTTTAACATATGGTCTTATGTAGTGATGAGAAAGCACTAAAATGCTTGGGTGCTCAATGCTCGGGTCGAGCATCTCCGGCTATTAAACGAGTGTTTCTGGGAAAGGGCGGGAGGGGGGGGGGCTTTTTCAACTAATCGCAGCATACAACACCTTGCTGTGCCCCCCAGAGGGACCCTAACAATCAATCTGCTCTCTGTGAGGTGCCAGCTCACTGTGTGCACTGATGGGAGCTGTGTATTTGTGTCAGAGCGATAATTATTGGCAAAGAGTCCGAGCATCTTGGCGGTACTCGGTGCTCGCCGAGCATCCCGAGTACCGAGATATTCGTGCGAGTAACGAGTAGCGCCGAGCATGCTCGCTCATCACTAGTCTTATGTTAAATGTTCAGTTTTAATTGTACAATATATGCCCTCCAACTTGTTAATTGCAGTATTATTCATAAACCCCAGTAACAGTGATGAGTTCTACTTGTACCTTATGTAAACTTCCCATGTACCAAATGCTTCCAGTGTTCTGAATAGTCAAACACTGTGGTACTGCCCCTTACCTCCTGCTGTGCAGTCCTCTGGGAGCTCTCTGTTCGGCGTCCTCTCTGCACCTTCTCCCCGTGCTGTAGCTTTGTCTGTGGCTGGGGCTGCAGTACACTTCATGGTTTCTGACAGCGGTCACTGCTAACGTCATAGTGACGCGTCAGAAGGCGGGATTTGGACAGGGCTAGGCGGAGTAGGACAGCAGAAGAGTCTCTGAGCGTCTCTAGGCAAGGGAAATCACTCTGATGGCGGGTTTACACGTTGCGATATCGGCGTCCAATTTCAATGAAAAGTCACGTGGTTCGATCGTTGGACCCGATATCGTTCCTGCGTTGTATGGTGTGAACGTCCAATACGATGCAGGAACGATGTCAATGCGATATCGGGGATTGAATGAGCGTGCTATTCAATGCTCCGATATTGAAGGGAGATTGAAGCCGGATCGTGCTGTGTGACAGCCCAATTCCGATGTGAAGTTCTACGTCACCCATTCACTCCCATGTTAAATGGTCGTTCCTGGGTTGGGGGGCGTATACATCGCACGGACGTTGGATTCATAAATCGCAACGTGTAAACCTCCGATGCGATGCGGGAGAAACGAGCACTAAATGCGCGCTCCCGCGCCATTGAATTGCGATATCGCAACGATATTGAAACGTGTAAACCCACCATAAGCTGCTGTCACTACCTATGCATTTCTGGGGCAACCATCCTCTTCATCAGGATATCTCTCAGCAGAGAGAAGCAAGACTTGCCGACATGAGAACAAGAGCTGCTTCCTTAAGGGCCACTGAAACGACTCAGCAGAGAGAAGCAAGACTTACAGAAATATATTACCATATATGAGCCTTATGACCATATATGGGCATTACGCCCGGGTAATCCCCCCCATAATCCCAAACCCACACCCCCACAAACCTCTTCCCCCAAACCTGCCCCCCAAACATCCCCCACTCCACCAAACCAGCCCTCCCCCACAAACCCCCCCCAAAAAAAAAAACCAAAATGTAGTAAAAGTGCTAACCGTACAAGGAAGTAAATCTGTGGTGGAGCCTATCTTCTACTATACAGCTTTTCTATTATTCAGGTTATTCTATTAACTATTAATATATTCTATTATTCTATTAACTTACCAAGCGCATGAAAATGTGTCTTCACCCAACAAGTGTTCAAAGACAAATGACTGATATTGACGCTGCACTGTGTTTTATAGCCACTGTTCCATGACATCACAAAGGCTATTGTGACATCATCATATGCAAATGGCACATGACATCACAGAACCACCAAAGCCACAGGTCAAGTCACATGATCAGCCTGGCTGATAGGCCTGAGTTTGACAACAGTTGTAATGTCTCCATCTATATACATAAATATATATATATATATATATATATATATATATATATATATATATATATATATGTTGTATGTTCAACATACAGACCACTGAGCTATGCTGGAGACATATACCATCACAGGGGGCACCTAGTATTAGGACCCCTCCAAGAACTGAGCCACACATCCCCTGATGAGGATAATATATCCGAAACGCGTAGGGAGTGGAGTATGGTGGTAATAGATGAATGATATTGAGAGTTCAACACCAGGCTGTCATTGGTAGAAGGACCTCCTGGAATGAAGAAACTCAATCTGTCTCTTGCTTGGATGGAAGGAAGCTGGTGAGACCTTTCCTATATATAGGGAAAGGGGGCTTTTATACTTTTCCATGTGCAGATATATGTGCCAGTAGGATATAAGGTGGTGAAAAAACTACACCAGCATATCTAAAACTGCCATAAGGTTTGAAGGTGGACGGTATCAAGGAGCAGGAGAAGCTCCATAGATAACACCCTCAAACGACTCTTAGGCTGGCTTCACACTTGCAGATGCATCTGCAGCGTTTTGCAGATGCATCTGCAAGTATCAGCATGCAGACCGCGGCCCCTATGTTTATAATAGGGCGCACCGCGGTCTGAAAGCACTCATTCATTCCTATATGTGAACCGTCCGCAGGCGGATGCCTGCTGACAGATCACACTCTCCCGCCCGCACCATGGACGCGAGATGTCGCGTCCATGGTGCAGGCGGGAGTGTGTGATCTGTAAGCAGGCATCCGCCTGCGGACGGTTCACATATAGGAATGAATGAGTGCTTTCAGACCGCGGTGCGCCCTATTATAAACATAGGGGCCGCGGTCTGCATGCTGATACTTGCAGATGCATCTGCAAAACGCTGCAGATGCATCTGCAAGTGTGAAGGCAGCCTTTAACTCTTAGTACACTAATAGAGTTTTTTAAGCTGTGACACTTTGGGGCACGGCGGGTTGTCACGTGTATAGTATATGTGGACATTCTAGTCCTTTTAGTAATTTTTATTAAATGTTAAGTTTTAACCTCTTAAAACTAATCTAGCTATACTGATTGTACCTGTGCCTTGCACTGTACATGGTTATCGTACCTGTGTTTTGTACTGTTCATGGTTATTGTACCTGTGTCTTGTACTGTACATGGTTATCGTACCTGTGTCTTGTACTGTACATGGGTATTGTACCTGTGTCTTGTACTGTACATGGTTATTGTACCTGTGTCTTGTACTGTACATGGTTATTGTAGCTGTCTCTGCCTTGTACTGTTCATTATTGTACCTATGTATCCCCTTCACATACAATAAATGGCTATATAATAATGGCAGCTCGGTCTCCTTCTTACATTATGTTGCTTACACATAGAGCCTCCATTTGTATAGTACAGCTTTACATAGTAATGCCCGCACAACTCTTCCATGACACACAGTCATACACATGATTCCGGGGAGCTGCAGTTCTGGGAAGTCGCAGACTCTGAAGCGCAGAACCGGAAGCGTTTCCTGCTCAGGGCCGCACATCAGCTGACGCCCTCCTGATACTGAGTCACCTTTTTCCTAGAAGCACGACGCCATTTTTCCGAAGACCAAAAAACATTTTTTGACAACAAAACATTTGTGAGCGGATAGAGACACGGGAGGCGATGCGCGCTCTAGCGAGAGCTGTGGAGTGCGGGGCGGTGACGTCAGGGTGGGAGGAGCCGTGCAGCCTGGCAGAGGCTCGGCCTGTGGTTGGTGGGCGCAGGTCACGTGCTGTATCTAGCTGTGGCTGAGTGAGGTAAGAAGCCTCCTGTGTATGGCTCATCAGCCTGTCCGCCTGTGGCTGTGCAGTGCACTGTGCACTCACCATGCTGCAGGCTGTGTGCGGCTGCTTCCCCTCTCTCTGTACTCCTTGTCTCCCTCCTGTCTCCTCTGCAGCTCCGGCTATGATGACTTACTGATCAGTCTGCACAGTGTCCTGCAAGTGCTCAGGTAAGTGACAGCTTCCTTTCCCCCTGTACCCATCAGACCCACACATCCCCTGCTGGTACCCCCACCGCCTCACATCACAGGGGGGCATGCTGTAATCACATTCTGTGTACCCCAATCCTTAAAGGGATAGCCCACTACTGAGAAACCCCTTCTTAAAGGGGAGGTTTAACTCTAAATGCCTATTTATTTAAAGTGCGCCTGTCACCGGTTTGGGGATTCTACACCCTATAACATGATGTAATTGGGGTTCCTGTAACTCTTTATATCCTCAGACATCCCCCTGCACCACACAAAATGACTTTTAATCTGATTTGCTCTGTATGCTAATTACTTTTTAAGGGTCTGCAGATAGCAGTCATCGCCGCACGCCAACGCCACACGCCAACACTATCCGCCACATGGAAAACCTGCCCCTCCTGAGTATATGCAAGTGACTGACAGCGATGTTACTCACAAGTCTCGCCCCTGCTCAGTGGCGCCTCACTGTGCCCTATTGAACAGCCAGTGATTCCACTGCGCAGGTGTAAGATATCAGGCACTATGCGGATCATGTGAGACTGAATATCGCGCCTGCGCAGTGGAATCACTGGCTGTTCAATAGGGCACAGTGAGGCGCTACTGAGCAGCGGCGAGACTTGTGAGTAACGTCACAATTACATATTCTTTCCACGATGTCTAGCTCCCGCTGCCAGGCTGCGGTAAGTGGGAGCAGGCTGGTAACCATGGTAAACAGCGGGTATCTAGGCAGCATGCAGTGCCTAGTTACCCGATGTATACCCTGGTTACCAGCCTTCTCCGCTTACAGGCTGGTATCCAAGGTACACAGCGGGTAACCAGGGGCACCGCTGTCCCTAGTTACCCGCTGTGTACCTTGGATACCAGCCTGTAAGTGGAGAAGGCTGGTAACCAAGGTATACATCGGGTAACCAGGCGCTGCCTAGATACTCGCTGTTTACAATGGTTACCAGCCTGCTCCGCTTATCGCTGGTCCTTTGGCCCCTGTCACACGCGTCGATGCGTGCTGACCAACGACAGATTTATGGTCCTGGCCAGAAATCTACGATATGTGTCGCACACAGTGATGTCATTTCAACATGGCTGCAACATCACAAAAACAAATATAGTTAGCGATATTGTTGTGTGTAACGGGCCCTTAAGGGGTTTGACTAGTCCCAGCTCTATTCAGTATGTGCTGGCTGTCCATTCTGATGTATGCTCAATACAAACTCTATTGTCACTGTGTGATATAACTTTTCAGTGCACAGTGACGGTGAGCTTTTTTTTTTAAAACTGCACCAAAAACGGATCAGTCCATGTGTCTGCATCAAAGTGAATGTGATTTCCAATTTGCTGTTCAGACGTCGGTGTTTTTGACTGTTAGTGGTGCAGAAAGCGCATCCAGTAAATAATGAGCGTCAATTAGTGCTCCGTTCTTCTGCTGCGCTTTCTTGCATCACTAACATCCAATTACTCACCCTCCCCGGCAATCCCACGGTGAGCCCGGGTGATGTCTGCCTTCCAGGCACCGGCAGGACCTGCGAGTAGTACAAGTACTGACAGGAAATTGGTCATGTGACTCACCCTGAGAGTCACATGGGGGCAGGTCCTGCCGCTACCTGGAAGGCAGACATCACCCGGGCTCACCATGGGATCTCCAGGGTGGTAAGAAAGTGTCTGTATGTCTCTCTGTGCCATAAAAGCAACACAAATGGATGATGCGTCTTTCTATAAAGATTTGTTCTTGGTGTAAAACCTGCTCCAAAAACTGATCAATAAAAAACGGAGCACAAATGCTCTGTCTGAACTAAGCCTAAAGAAAAAGTTATCCACCCTCATAAGTGAAATGTTTCTTTTTTGTTAATATAACTTTTTAAAGTCCAGAAATGATCAAAAAAGTTCAAACCGATCAATATCAATGACCCAGTCGTGATTAAGGCTGTTCACCCGAGGGCTGTGGAGTGGGTGTCCATTTTGGTGGAGTCGGATGCTTGGCCTTGGTTAACACACAACACACATGAGTGTCATATGATATAGACCTGTGTCATGGTTATTGATTGATTTTTAACTTTTTTGATCTTTTCTAGACTTTGGAAGCTCATCTACAATAAAGTAACATTTCACTTCTGAAGGTGGATAACTTATCTTCGGATTCACCCCAGCTCCGAGTATCCTGGGGAAAGATTGTGGTGAGCCGGATTTTTCTTTCTATCAGTGTTTCTATTGTACACTGGTGAATATAGTATTAAAGTGAGTGTGACTGAGTAGTGGATAATCCTTTTAAAGGGGTTGTTTCACAGTGACCCCCCTCCCCTGTCTTTATGCCCAGTTACCGCATATAAAGCACATATATCTGGCAACCCTCCTTATAAACAGTGAAGCCTGACCATGTATCATAGTGGAGGGAGCAACACATGGCAATCCTCAGTACCTGTCGGGAGAAAGAGAGGGTCTGTGGGAAAGGTCTGCGGGGGTGCTTGGTTTCTATGGCTGTAGGTAGTGGAGGGTCTGTGGGAGTGCTTGGTTTCTATGGCTGTAGGTAGTGGAGGGTCTGTGGGAAAGGTCTGTGGGGGTGCTTGCTTTCTATGACTGTAGGTAGTGTAGGGCCTGTGGGAAAGGTCTGTGGGGGTGCTTGTTTTCTATGGCTGTAGGTAGTGGAGGGCCTGTGGGAAAGGTCTGCGGGGGTGCTTGCTTTCTTTGGCTGTAGGTAGTGGAGGGCCTGTGGGAAAGGTCTGCGGGGGTGCTTGCTTTCTATGACTGTAGGTAGTGGAGGGCATGTGGGAAAGGTCTGCGGAGTGCTTGGTTTCTATGGCTGTAGGTAGTGGAGGGTCTGTGGGAGTGCTTAGTTTCTATGGCTGTAGGTAGTGGAGGGTCTGTGGGAAAGGTCTGCGGGGGTGCTTGGTTTCTATGGCTGTAGGTAGTGGAGGGTCTGTGGGAAAGGTCTGTGGTGGTGCTTGGTTTCTATGGCTGTAGGTAGTGGAGGGTCTGTGGGGGTGCTTGCTTTCTATGGCTGTAGGTAGTGGAGGGTCTGTGGGAAAGGTCTGTGGTGGTGCTTGGTTTCTGTTAGTGTAGGTAGCGGTGTTCGTGTGTTTGCGCTCATTGATCCTTTTTGTAATAGGTTTATGATGAAGCATACCTTGGTTAAACCTTGTGAGCTCGTAGTGTCTCGCATCGCTGGCCGGAGTTGTAGAAGGACTGGTTGTCACTGTGGCCAGTGGTTCCTGGGACATTTCTGCTGTGGTCCTTGAGATCTGGCTTTTGGGACTATATTGCTTTATTTGAGATGTGTAGGATAACTGTGTACGTGCCTGTTTATATTAATGATATCGTGTGGATGCTTCAGTGAAACGTCTGCAGGTTTTGTGACGGGCTTATCTCCGCTCAGGTTTGTGTATGGTTTAGAAGTGTGCCAGTGTGTGGGGCCTGATGATTGGGGTGACGCTTACCTGGCAGACGCCCAGCATGTCCTTTATTGAACTCTGGTTACTCCCTTTCCTTTAATCTGATTGTGCACAGTATATAAAGCGAGCACCAGTATGGAGATTCCATGTTTCTGTATATCCGTCAGTGACTGCTGGAATCTGTGGATGTGCCGACATTTTTCAATTGTTCTGTACCAGGATATTTAGGATACAGCTACAGAGCGGTGTATATGTCGGGTCCCTGTGTGGGTGAGTCTACTCACACATTAAATAGATCTCGTAGACCTGATGGAGCTGCTGAACTCACTTAGAAATCCTATCAGAACGGCTCACTTAGAAACGCTGATAAGGATGATGTCTGCACTGCAATATCACAACGATGAGCTCGTTCCTTTGAGCTTCGAAAGCTACGAAACACCTAAAAGTGGTGACCTGACCATTCTTCTGTTTGGAAGCCGCTCACTGGTTTATATGTTAAGATTAAAGGGAACCCATCATTACAAAAAGCATTATAATCTGCAGGCACCATGTTATAGAGCAGGGGGAGTGCAGTGGATTGATATGTAAGGCGGCCGTCACACGCTGAGATATCTTGCCCGATATCGTTTAAGCGATCTCCTTTTTGATCGCTTAAGCGATATCGGGCAAGATATCGTTGCATGTAATCAAGCGATTTACGATGGTAAAATCGCTTGATCGTGACATCGCTGATCTGAGGTTCGGTTCTCAGATCTAGCGATGAACGATGCAACGATCTGCATCATCGTGGTGTATGACACCACGATGATCCATCTCCCAGCGACCGCGCCTATGCTGGGAGATGGTAACTATGGTACACGTCGGGTAACTAAGCGACGCGCGGCGCCTAGTTACCCGATGTGTACCATAGTAACGAGCGAGATCGCTGCTCCACATCGCTGGTGAGTCTGTCTGTGTGACATCTCACCAGCGATGTGAGCGATATTGTAAGCGATTGCGCCGTGCACGTGATCGCTTACAATATCGCTAAAGATATCTGTGCGTGTGACGGCCGCCTAATCTTGTGAGAAATTATTCAGTATAACTCGTGACTTTATCATTTCAATTTCTGCTTTTTCTGGGGGGTTTTCGGTCCAGTGGGCGGTCCTAGCAGTGACTCTATACACAATTGGGCCATGTGCACATGTTCAGTATTTGATGAGTTTTTTACCTCAGGATTTGTAGACAAACCCAGGAGTGGAACAATCAGAGAAAAGGTCTAATAGAAACACCTGCTCCACTTCTGTATTTAATCATCCACTCCTGGCTTTGGCTACAAATCCTGAGGTAAAAAACTCATCAAATACTCAACGTGTGCACGTGGCCTTATACATAGACAACTGTCAGTCACTGCTAGGACCGCCCACCGGACCAAAACCCCCAGAAAAAGCAGAAGATTAAATGATGAAATAACGGATTATGCTGAATCTTTTCTTACAAAACTATATATTGGCCTACTCCGCTCCCCTACTCTATAACATGCTGCCTTCAGATTAAACTGCTATTTATTATAAAACAGGTTCCTTAAATAAAGGAGACAAAGAAGACATCAGCAACAACATCAATGGCGTTTTCCTGAGGTGTCTACCGCATTAAAGGCTCAGCAGATACCTCAGCGTCTGTTGTGCACACATCCTACACTGGACTCATAGAGTGAACCTTTTATATTATCCGGGTTAGGCTGGCTTCACACCACGGCGCAGTCCAGTCCGGGGCTGTCCAGTGTAAACATGACAGCCCCGGACCATTTTTTGGCCCCATAGTAGCCTATGGGGCTGGATGGAGCCGGATGACAGCTCTCTGCCATCCGGTTTCATCTCTCCGGTGAGAATTTGGATTATTCTCTCCGGACACAAAAATGATGCTTGCAACATTTTTTTTGTCCGGGGAGAAAAATCTCCCCAATTTGCCGGATCCCGGATTTGCCTGGATTCTCCCGGGTCCTGCCAGATCCGGGAACCAGACACTGGCAGCTGCACGCCGCTGTTATTTCAGGACCGCGGCTAGCTCCATGCCAGTCGCGGTCCTGAATCATTAGTAGCTGCAGCTGCGTCTGGCTGCATACAGGACTGGAGGGCACATTTGGCCCTCCGATTCTGTGTGCTGATCCGGTCCGGGGCTGTCAGGTTCATACCTGACAGTCCCGGATGGGATCTTACCGTGGTGTGAAGCCAGCCTTATACAGTCATTGTGACCAGGATTTTCAATGAAAGTACAGCAGCCTCCTCAGGTTCAAGATCTATTTCATAGCATATACAGTTTGTATTGTGAAATCTGGTGACCAACCCGATGAACGTAATGTGATCTTACACTACTTTTTGGTAAAAACCTAGCATTCTGCCTCATTTAGTAATCTATGGTCAATCTTTTATAGAGGGAAGCACCAGGTCTATTGTTACCTCATCTGAGCGCAGCATAATGTAGGGACAGAACCTGATTTTATTGATGCAAGAGTAAAGAGTTCCAGGGCACTAAGCGGTATCAACAATCATATTCCTGGAAATCATCCCTGGCGGGTACCCCTCCGGCGGTGCACATCCAAAGCACCAGAACGTAATACAGCGATTTAAATAATGAGGCAGCACTCACTGGTATGTGCAGGGTGGTCTTTTAATCCAGATTGTCATGGAAAGACAGGGTGCAGGGAGGTGACCACAGAGGGCCCTCCCTGCACCCTGTCTTTCCATGACAATCTGGATTAAAAGACCACCCTGCACATACCGTGAGTGCTGCCTCATTATTTAAATCGCTGATTTTATTGATGTCACTTACTAGGCTACTTTGCTGTAGTTTTGATACAATCACTTTTCTCTGCTACAGATATAGCAGTTCTCTGACTGCTGAGCTTTGTATAACTTCTTACACTGTGCATAGGCAGAAAGCTGCCAAACTGTGGTAGGGGTGGGGTTATACAGAGGTCATGAATATGGAGGACTACCTGACAGCAGATTTACTAGTCCTTGAGTGATAATCTGCTGATGAAACAGGATTTTATCAAAACTGCAGCAAACAGCCCAGTAAGTGACAAATCACAGGAATCAGGGTTTCTGCCCTTTTATATCATGCTGCTTTCAGTTCCTTTAAAGCATCTGTCCTTCTGTGACTCACGTGGTGTAGTGACCTCCAGTGATGGGAGTACTTACTTATACTTGGACGGGTTGGTTACAATAAACCGTGCTCTGGTGAGGATGCTGGGTGTTATAATTGGTTAGATGGAAGGTGTGAGACTCCTGCGCTGACTTTGTAGGGTGACGATTGCTCCATCGGTGCAGATCTGGCCAGTTACGTTGCTCTCTCTTTCTGGAGAAGCCGCGGCATCAGCGTTTTACCACTTAGCAGGAAGCTGCTTTTCCTTCCTTTGAGCTCGGCCATTCTGTGGTTTCTCTTCGTTAATCCTTCCCTGGGATCAGCGCTTTATCTAGTACGGAGGGAGGCTGTGATCCTGTAGATGAGGCCGGGCCTCACCTTGTGTGACCAGCGATGCCTCCACCATGGTGGAGCTGCAGGTATATTCCCCTCTGCGGTCTCTTTACTCTGTTGTTTTCTGTTGTGACCATTGTAAATCATTTTAGGCTCTAACTGAAATGGAGAACAAGGGATTTCGCCGCTCCAGCCTCAACAGCTTCCACAGCAGCACGAGCGATGAAGACATGGTGGAGATCGCAGACGCCACATTGGATTTTACCATGACTGATGATGTTCCTCCTATTGACCGAGAGATGGCTGAAGGTAAAGACTGTCTGATCGACAACTATACATGATAGGTTCATTTTGAGTCATACTAACGGCCGATCCTCGGGGATCAGGGACGATGATTTCACACGGGCCGAGGGAGACTGGTCTGACATGTCAGGGGCCCTTTAATACACGTAATATATCAAACAACCATCACGTGGCTGGTAATATCTCCTGATGCTGTAGGAGGCAGGAGTCATTGGTCTCCCGGTGACAAACTTCAGGAAAATGGTGTGGAGCGCCGGCCCATGCGGAGATTGAGACCTCGGAGAGCCAAGATCTCAATCTGCTCAAGCACCGCTGAAGTCTACTTTATGGGGAGTCTCAATCTGCGCATGCGCCGCCTTCCGGCACCGCTTTCCTGAGGTCCTGACTATCGCTGGGAAATTAATGGCACCTGCCTCCCACAGCATTGTGCCGCTGCTGGGACACCCCCACCCATCCCAGGGACCATAGCATCACCTTCTGTAACTGCACTCCACCGTCATGCCCCCCTTCCTGGTGAGCTACATCAGGACTATGAGACTACAAGATGGGCCTCCATTTTAACAATAAAATTATATTTTTCTTATTTTCCTCTTTTATATTTGGGGTGTGTCCTATATTCTGAAAATACTGTATATGTTGTGTGCATATGTATGTATGTCGCAGTATGTTTAATTCACAATTGTTGGTGTTGGATGTTGGTGGTTATCCTCTTTTGATATGTCGTTTTCGCTGATGTGCGATCCGGCAGATGCAGAGCCACCTGCCAGATCGGCCGCACATCAGCGAAAACTATGTGAAAGGCCCCTTAGAACATCATTTCACATGTTTATCTGTAAAGCCTTTATATGCTAAGGTGACTGCACACACGTACCTGGCTTCAGTCATGGGGGAGGTGACTGCACACACGTACCTGGCTTCAGTCATGGGGGGAGGTGACTGCACACACCTATACCTGGCTTCAGTCATAGGGGAGGTGACTGCACACACATACCTGGCTTCAGTCATAGAGGAGGTGACCGCACACATGTATACCTGGCTTCAGTCATAGGGGAGGTGACTACACACACGTATACCTGGCTTCAGTCATCGGGGAGGAGCTTTTTGCTTATGGTCGCTCAAGTTCATTCATGATATTTTTGGAATTTCATTATGACCCTGCATTGTAATTATCTGACATCACTACAGGACCTGTGGTGATGTCGCAACTATGTGACTGTAATGGGCGGACCTAAGTGACTCTTTCACTTCAGGTCTGCATAACTCTGCCCATTATGGTCACATGATCATAATATTGCCACATGTCCTGCAGTGATGTCAGGCAATTACAATGCAGGGGGCATGACAGTATTAAAACAATATCAAGAATGAACTTGAGAGACGGTAAAGTAATAGCGCCTCCTCTGACTGAAGCTAGGTATGTGTGTGTGCAGTCACCTCCCCTATGACTGAAGCAGGGTATGTGTGTGTGCAGTCACCTCCCCTATGACTGAAGCCGGGTATGTGTGTGTGCAGTCACCTCCCCTATGACTGAAGCCTGGGTATGTGTGTGTGCAGTCACCTCCCCTATGACTGAAGCCGGTATGTGTGTGTGCAGTCACCTCCCCTATGACTGAAGCCAGTATGTGTGTGTGCAGTCACCTCCCCTATGACTGAAGCCGGGTATGTGTGTGTGCAGTCACCTCCCCTATGACTGAAGCCGGTATGTGTGTGTGTGCAGTCACCTCCCTATGACTGAACCCAGGTATGTGTATGCAGTCACCTCCCCTATGACTGAAGCTAGGTGTGTGTATGCAGTCCCTCCCCTATGACTGAAGCTAGGTGTATGTGTGCAGTCACCTCCCCTATGACTGAAGCTAGGTATGTGTGTATGCAGTCGCCTCCCCTATGACTGAAGCCAGGTATGTGTGTGTGCAGTCACCTCCCCTATGACTGAAGCCAGGTATGTGTAGTGCAGTCACCTCCCTATGGCTGAAGCCAGGTATTGTCGTGCAGTCACCTCCCCTATGGCTGAAGCCAGGTGTATGTGCGTGCAGTCACCTCCCCTATGCTGAAGCTAGGTTGTGTGTATGCAGTCCCTCCCCTATGACTGAAGCAGGTTGTTGTGTGCAGTCACCTCCCTATGACTGAAGCTAGGTATGTGTGTGCAGCCCTCCCCTATGACTGAAGCCAGGTATGTGTGTGTGCAGTCACCTCCCCTATGCGGGAAGCCAGGTATGTGTGCGTGCAGTCACCTCCCCTATGGCTGAAGCCAGGTATTGTCGTACAGTCACCTCCCCTATGGCTGAAGCCAGGTATGTGTGCGTGCAGTCACCTGCCCCTATGGCTGAAGCCAGGTATGTGTTGTGCAGTCACCTCCCATATGACTGAAGCAGGTATGTGTGTGTGCAGTCACCTGCCCTATGACTGAGCCAGGTATGTGTGTGCAGTCACCTGCCCTATGACTGGAGCCAGGTATGTGTGTGCAGTCACCTCACCTATGACTGGAGCCAGGTATGTGTGTGCAGTCACCTCACCTATGACTGGAGCCAGGTATGTGTGTGGCAGTCACCTGCCCTATGACTGAAGCCAGGTATATATGTGTGCAGTCACCTCCCTTATGACTGAAGCCAGGTAGGTGCGTGCAGTCACCTCAGCTTAGAAAGGCTTTACAGATAAATGCATGACATTTTGTGTTTAGAAAACTGTTAGTGAAACACATTGCATCGTTTAGAAGATATTGGGGCGGTTTAATATCACATTGACATGACCGCTTCATTTTAAAATGTAAACCTTTTTTGTATATCTTAAGGATTTGTTCAGTCAATCTAAAAAAAAAAAAAAAAAAAAAGTTGTATTGAAACATGAAATCCGATGGTTGTGATTGTGAAATCCTTTTCACAACCTCTCACATGTGAAGTAAGACGGCCAACATTGCTGTGCTATTCATTGTGCCATGTCTGCCTTCAGGTGAATGTTTTGGCTGCTCTTACCCCCCCCCCTCCTTACTCTAAGTCATGCAGATCAGTAGTTTTTTCCACTTGTTTATTACAAGCCATAGGCCGCAGTTTGTTTTCATTCTCTGACCCTGAGTCCTGCATTCTCAGCGCACAGGTGTGGGCCGTGTGCACACATTGCATATTTGGCATTTTTGTTCTGCACAGTTTTGTCATAAAATCTGCAGTTTCCTGATGCAGCACAGTGAATGATAATCGTGAGGTCTCACGTGTTCGGCACGCTCTCCTTGCAGATGTGGATCATGTTAAATGTTTCAGTGTTTTTTGCAGCAGATTTCACACCATTCTACAGAGTGAGGACAAATCTGCACTGAACACGCTCATATGTTACACTGGGTCCTGAAGGGCCTCCAGCAGGGCATGTTTTCAGGATTTCCATAGTGTTGCACAGGTGATACTTTAATTACCAAATTGTTTGGATTATTGGGGGAGGAAAAGCGTCTTACAATCCGAATTCTTTTTTTTTTTTTTTTTTTTTTTTTTTTTTTTTTAAACTCAACGAGGGGGGGGGGGGGAGGGTTGCGTTGGTGGAGTGAGGTCCACACAGGATGAAGGCAATGGGGCAAAAGTGCAGAACTGGGGTTGTGAGGATGTTATGGCGGTAGGGTCCGCCATTTTCTGTGTTCCTGCAGGCATTGGCAAGCTGTAACTCTGCCTCAACTACCCAAGACTTCCAGAAAATGGCCACAGATCTCAATCTGCGCATGTGCCGCCTCCACGGCCATCTTCTGTAAGTCCTGGGCTGTAGAGGCGGAGTTGCAGCTTGCCAATGCCTGCAGGAGCACAGAATATGGCGTCCCACGCTGCATACCGCCGCTATATAGCACCAGTCCCACAGCTTTTCCCACATCCACCGTGGACCCTGCAACCCTGCCTCCTGCAACCTCGGTCCACCACTGCAACCCCCCTCAGTAAGCTATGTTGGGTTCAGGATGGGGGGGACATATATCACAATTGTGGAGATATATATTAGAATGGGGGACATATAAACTGATTGTAAGACAGACACTAGCATTATAAGTCTGACCCCATTTAACATTAAGTGTTTTTTTTTTTTTTTTTTTTTCTTTTCTACTAAACTTGCGGTGCGTCTTATGAAGCGAAAAATACAGTACCTGCACATATGATGATTCCAACAACTTGTGCAATAGGGAGATCCTGAAAACATGACCTGTTGGTGGCTCCTGAGGACTTAGGGAACACAGGTCTAGATGATGTACTGATAATTCCCCCTCCCACAATAGGGGGGTTCACTGCTCATTTTATAGGGTTGTGGTAGATTAGGCACAGCTCAACGTTGTGTGATGAGAGCCCCTTCTCCAGGGCAGGCTGTTATCTGTACTGTGAATTTCCTATGCCTTTTGGGTTTTAACCCATATAGTTCACAAAATAGAAAAAAGAGGATGAGAACACGGTGCCTTTCGACCCTTTATATTATATTCAGTTATTGAATGTACGGCTGCTCCTCACTTGAGGCAAAAAAAAACATTAGTAATCCTGCAGTTTTCACACTGAACTCTGGGCTTTAGCCTTTTATCTCCATATTATTTCAAGGACCAAAACATTTACATTAACTACTAACCTCCTTATAATGGTAGGACTTTATAGTTCTACTAAACTGGTGGTGACAGAGGCCTTTAGGTCACCAGCTTCCATTGCAATACATGAGCAGTAACAACCATTTCTGTCATTGATAGCAGCATCTAAATGGTTAATGGCAGCAATTGCAGCTAACTTTGCACATGCTGCTTTTCTGAGCATGGTCTTCATACCCAGACCCAGGTATTGTGAGGGGAGGTTATGAACATGCACTTTCATGTCAAGGGCCACTGTAGATATGTGAGGGGGGCTGTAAAGAGTGTGTGTGGGGGGCGCTGTAAGGTGTGTGTGTGTGTGTGTGTGGAGGGGGCGCTGTAGGGTGTGTGGAGGGGCGCTGTAAAGAGTGTGTGTTGTGTGTGGTGTGTGTGTGTGTGTGGAGGGGGCGCTGTAAAGTGGTGTGTGTGTGTGTGTGTGTGGGGAGGGGCGCTGTAAAGAGTGTGTGTGTGTGTGTGGAGGGGGGGGCGCTGTAAAGAGTGTGTGTGTGTGTGTGTGGGGGGGGCGCTGTAAAGAGTGTGTGTGTGGAGGGGGCTGTAAGAGTGTGTGTGTGTGTGTGTGTGTGTGGAGGGGGGCGCTGTAAAGAGTGTGTGTGGAGGGGGGGCGCTGTAAAGAGTGTGTGTGTGGTGTGTGTTGTAGGGGGGGGCGCTGTAAAGAGTGTGTGTGTGTGTGTGTGAGGGGGCGTGTAAGGTGTGTGTGTGTGTGTGAGGGGGCGCTGTAAGATGTGTTGTGGAGGGGCGCTGTAAGAGTTGTGTGTGGTGTGGAGGGGGGCGCTGTAAAGGTGTGTGTGTGTTGTGGGGGGGGGTGTAAGAGTGTGTGTGATGGGGGGGCGCTGTAAAGGTGTGTGTGTGATGTGTGTGGAGGGGGCGCTGTAAGTGTGTGTGTTGTGGAGGGGGGCGCTGTAAGAGTGTTGTGTGAGGGGTGCTGTAAAGTGTTGTGTGTCACTTGGATTTATCAGTGTCAGATGGAGGGGTGACAATTTTTGATAAATATTTTTTATATGAGAAAACCATGTACAAACCTTTTACACCTCACAAATACTTGCTACTCAGTGTGTATAATCCTATCACATATAATCCCAATAAGATACATTTATATTTGTGGGTGTAATGTGAAAAATGTTGAGAAGTTCCTTGAGTCATGAATATGCTGTCAAGGCATTGTATATAGAGGTGGGACTTTTACAGTGATTCTGTCTGTGATGATACTGAGACCGCTGAAAAGTCTTCAGAATCGGAAGAATTAGCCTATGATGAGAGGAAAAATGACTACATTTCTAATAGTTTAATATTGATGTTGAATATAAGTTTCATGAAAGCTGGAGCAGAAGCTGGTGAGCTGGGGAAGGTTTCTGACCAGTTTGGCCAGTTTTAATGTGCTCATCATGGTGACATTTAATGTATATTTGGTATAGAGATGACTGATGTCAGAGGACGATGTTCTGTCTTCATCATATTTGTAACCAGTTGGTTATTCTTCTACAAGTGGGTAAAATGAGGTGATTCCATGTTGTCCCGGAGCCCCCCTCACCATTGAACGTGCCTTTGTGCTGTTTTCAGGAGCATTTTTCTTCTGATTGAAGACACCTGACAAGCCCTGACTGTATATTACAGTGTTTCCTTCATTCATATTCCGGTTTTGCAGCATTTTTCTTAATGCCCCTATGTGTGATCTTTTGGTTTCCTTGTAGTTTGACTTTTGACTTATAAAGTGTTGGAGAAGGTGTAAAATGTTATAGTTTAGACTTCAGCAAGGTGGGCATCCGTGTTTTCATGTATAGAGTCACCTATATAATCCTGTGGACATGGCTTGTATATTAAAGGGAATGGGTCACCGGGTTTATGCCACCCCATCTGAGAGCAGCATGATGTAGGGGCAGAGACCCTGATTCCAGCAGTGTCTCACTTATTGGGCTGCTTGCTGCAGTGTTGCTAAAATCACTGAATTATTACTACAGAGCTCCCAGTCTCCTGAATGTGGAGCTCTGTATAACCCCGCCCACACCTCTGATTGGCTGTTTCCTGTATACACTGTTCATAGAATGCTGCCAATCAGTGGTGGAGATGATACAGAGCTCATGAATATGTATGCCTACCTGGCAGCAGGTTTACTAGTCCTCTAGTGATACAATCACTGTTTTATCAGCAGGAGATTATTAAAACTACACCAAGCAGCCAAGTAAGTGACATTGCTGGAATCAGGGTCTCTGTCTCTACAGTGCCTACAAGTAGTATTCAACCCCCTGCTGATTTAGGTGGTTTGATAAGATGCCAATAAGTTAGAGCCTTCAAACTCCAAACGAGAGTAGGATTTATTAACGAAGCATAAATCTTACAAACCAAAAAGTTATGTTGCTCAGTTGAATTTTAATAAATTTTAAACATAAAAGTGTGGGTCAATTATTATTCAACCCCTAGGTTTAATATTTTGTGGAATAACCCTTGTTTGCAATTACAGCTAATAATCGTCTTTTATAAGACCTGATCAGGCCGGCACAGGTCTCTGGAGTTATCTTGGCCCATCCTCCATGCTGATCTTCTCCAAGTTATCTAGGTTCTTTGGGTGTCTCATGTGGACTTTAATCTTGAGCTCCTTCCACAAGTTTTCAATTGGGTTAAGGTCAGGAGACTGACTAGGCCACTCCATCACCTTGATTTTTTCCCTCTTGAACCAGGCCTTGGTTTTCTTGGCTGTGTGCTTTGGGTCGTTGTCTTGTTGGAAGTTGAAATTACGACCCATCTTAAGATCCTTGATGTAGGAGCGGAGGTCCTTGGCCAAAATCTCCAGGTAGGCCGTGCTATCCATCTTCCCATGGATACGGACCAGATGTCCAGGCCCCTTGGCTGAGAAACAACCCCACAGCATGATGCTGCCACCACCATGCTTGACTGTAGGGATGGTATTCTTGGGGTCGTATGCAGTGCCATCCAGTCTCCAAACGTCACGTGTGTGGTTGGCACCAAAGATCTCGATCTTGGTCTCATCAGACCATAGAACCTTGAACCAGTCTGTCTCAGAGTCCTCCAAGTGATCATGAGCAAACTGCAGACGAGCCTTGACATGACGCTTTGAAAGTAAAGGAACCTTACGGGCTCGTCTGGAACGGAGACCATTGCGGTGGAGTACGTTACTTATGGTATTGACTGAAACCAATGTCCCCGCTGCCATGAGATCTTCCCGGAGCTCCTTCCTTGTTGTCCTTGGGTTAGCCTTGACTCTTCGGACAAGCCTGGCCTTGGCACGGGAGGAAACTTTCAAAGGCTGTCCAGGCGGTGGAAGTCTAACAGTAGTTCCATAAGCCTTCCACTTCCGGATGATGCTCCCAACAGTGGAGACAGGTAGGGCCAACTCCTTGGAAAGGGTTTTGTACCCCTTGCCAGCCTTGTGACCCTCCACGATCTTGTCTCTGATGGCCTTGGAATGCTCCTTTGTCTTTCCCATGTTGACCATGTATGAGTGCTGTTCACAAGTTTGGGGAGGGTCTTAAATAGTCAGAAAAGGCTGGCAAAAGAGATAATTAATCCACACATGTGAAGCTCATTGTTCTTTGTGCCTAAACTGCTTCTTAATACTTTAGGGGGACCAAACAGAATGCTGGTGGTTTGAGGGGTTGAATAATAAATGACCCTCTGAATTAACTTTTAACGCTTTAAAAAAAAATAAATAAAAAAAAAAAAAAAAATTTTTGTGGCACTGCATTTCCCACTTCCAGGCTGATCTACAGTCCAAATGTCACAATACCAAGTTAATTCCGCATGTGTCAACCAGCTAAATCAGCAGGGGGTTGAAGACTACTTGTAGGCACTGTATATTATGCTGCTCTCAGATAACATGGCAAAAACCCGGTGACCAATTCCTTTTGAGGTAAGAAACGGTAATCTGCAGACCAAGAAGAAGAGCCACCCGAGGAGCTCATCCGCTATGTGTTGTATAGGCTCTGAAGCCTGGTAATACATTACAGATGAACGCTTACTCATGTGATAGCACAGTGAAGCAATATTTGCAGATTGTGGTCTTGCTGTAATAAAAAAAGGCTAGAAGTTATCACTGCAATGGAAAAAGTGGTGAATGTGCCATATGAGCTTTTCTACACGGAATGACTGTTCATAATGCTCACCCTGACTTCTTACATCTCCGTGTAACCCTGGCAGCATTTTCTTAAAGGTGTTGTCTCCCATTGGACAACTATTTATTAATAGCTTCACTTCCCCTAGCGAGCCTGGGGAGCCTGGGGAGCCTGTAGCGGGCCTGGGGAGCCTGTAGCGGGCCTGGGGAGCCTGTAGCGGGCCTGGGGAGCCTGTAGCGGGTCTGGGGAGCCTGCAAGCCAAACCTCCAACTCCTGCTACAGAAGCCTCGAGCCCTAAGACTGAGAGTGATCCAAACAGACCCTGAAGAACAATGTGGTTGCCTCTGCGCTGCTGGAGGGTGATGAGATGCCAAACACTGAAGGTGGAGGAACGGTTTGAAACGCATTGAAGTAAACCACATTTTCTGATCATCATAATGGGAGACCCAGACAATGGGGTTTAGGGCACTGCCCTCCGGAGGCCACACTAGGTACTACAAGAACTGTAGACACCGCCCCCTCCGCTTATAAACCCCTACCGCAGGGAACATCCTCAGTTTTAAACTTAGTGTGCTCGGAGGTACCACACGCTTTGCTTGCACTCATCGCATTCTCACAGCTTACGTGATGGCGTATGAAGACAAGGTAAAGAAGGTCCCAGTCAGGGACCTCCGGCAGTCTCCCTGTTTACCTTCGGGGAATATGCAGGTCGAGGTACCGGAGGGCCTAGTGCCTGGGCACACTGTGTCTCCCGGTACGCTGCCGTGCTCCTTCCCATCCCTCCTGGGGGCTCTGAGAAGTGGGAGATAGGAGCCTTGCACAGCTCCGCTCCGTCCGAGGCCTCCCTAAATGGTGCTTACAGACCGGACTGGAGTCAGCTCTGTCCGAGGCCTCCCTAAATGGTGCTTACAGACCGGACTAGAGCCAGCCCAGTCCGAGGCCTCCCTAAATGGTGCTTACAGACCGGACTGGTGCTGAACCCCCGTCCGAGGCCTCCCATGATATGGTGCTTACAGACCGGACCGGCACTGAGATACTCCGGTGTCTCCGGTGTGCCTGGGGGTAGTGTCTGACACTGATGTGTTTATGACACTCAGACCGCGCGTTGCCTTCGGGTCCGCGGTTCTGGCGGTGTACCCTGTGCTGGGGTCACCCTGGCTGACCGCCCTGTGTGACACAGGGGCTGCGGCTGTGGGCTTCAGACTTTGTCTGTGAACCCGGGTATTTATGTTTAATACCTCCCGCGCTGCGGGCTCCGGCGCTTACATTATTGTAATGGCGGCCGGGAGAGCTGTGGAGCGGCCCATGTGACCTGGATGGGCGTGTGTGTGTGCTTCCCGCGTGTTTCGGCCCCGCCCTCTGCTTCTACAGCGGCGGCCATCTTTTCCCCTCACTTTCCTGCTGGGATCGTTGGAGACTGCTCTGCTGCACTCCAGGGGAGACCAGGTTTTCTTTCCTCGCGGAGGCCACACACACACCGCTCCCTTCACCACCGCTGTGCAGCGGTCGGTAAGCCACCGGTTTCCGGTGAAGTTTCTCCTGTGTTGATATTCCTCTACCGTGGGTATGTCCTCAGGGAAGAAAGGTGCTGCTAAGGCAGCCAGTACCACACCTGTCTGTGCTACATGCAACGGGACACTGGTGGAGGGGTCCTGCAATAATTGCGGACGCCCAGACGCCCGGACTGTCACTGCTGAGTCAGCAGCTCCGGTGCTTTACCCTGAGGTTCAAGTGATCCCAGGGCCATGGGAAAAACAAAGCGAGATTAATGCCTCTCTGTTGTCCCAATTGTCCTCCATGTCGCAATCCCTGGAGGCACTAACAAGGAGACTGGATGCTCCAGCTACTCCTTCAAGCTACCCCCGGGTGTCTCCATCTTCCACCGTGAGACCCCTTAAGCGGGCTCGCCGTGATGATTCACCCGAGCTCCAGATCCTCTCTGAGGAGGAGCGTCACTCTGACGGTGACGAGGATGATGGGGGTTCAACTCTCGGGTCGGTGTCTGAACCAGCTGAAGGGGTGGAGGATCTGGTGTCTTCCATCAACGAGACTTTACGTCTCGGGTTACCCCTCAGGAGACAGCCGTTCACCCGAAGGAGGTCTACCAGTGGTTACGACCTGAGGCTAGACCGTGTGGTTCCTTTTTGGACCACACTAATTTTGAAAGGGTGGTTAGAGCTCCCAGGGTACACCCTGGACGGCGTTATGTCCGCAAATCCAAGGACAACCGCTTTCCCTTTCCTCAGGAGGTGCTTCAGGAGTGGTCGCAGTCCCCGAAAGTGGACGCTTCCATGACCAGGATTGCTGCACGCTCCCTATTCTCTGCCTCTGATAGCTCCTCACTGAAGGATGCGACAGACAGACAGGTCGAACAACTCGCCAAGTCGTCTTATGAGGCTGTGGGGTCTTCATTTGCCCCGAGTTTTGCTGCGGTCTGGACTCTGCAGGCGATCACATCCTGTCTGGATGGGATTGCTGACCTGGCAGGTTTTAACTCTGAAGTCCTGGCACTTACAGAGAGGGCAAAGGCCTATGCAGATTATGCTAGGACGGCGTCCCTGGAGACTGCCACTCGCTCGGCTGTGGCTTCGGCCAATGCGATAGCGATCCGCAGATTGTTGTGGCTGCGTCTATGGGACTCAGATGCCACGTCAAAGAAGATTCTGCAGAATCTTCCTTTCTCTGGTGACAGGCTGTTTGGTGCCGAGCTGGACAAGTTGATCAAAGACTCTACGGAGTCCAAGATCCCACAGAACAGACCTAAACCTAGGTATACTGTGAAAAGGAACCCTAAACAGTGGTCCTTTCGTACCAGCTCACAGCCGTCAGCGTCTTCCGCTCGTGCGGACCGTGGGGCCAAGCCCTCTCAGCAATGGCGCCCCAAGAGTCGCCAGAAGAAGTCGGCAGGTACAACAGCTGCCGCTCCCAAGCCCACCTCAGCATGACTCGCTCTCTCTTCCTGCCTCCCCACAGGTTGGAGGTCGCCTGTCTCAATTTCAAGACAAATGGCGACTCCACATCCAAGATCAGTGGGTTCGAGACGTAGTCTCCAGAGGATACAGGATAGAGCTGTCGTCACAACCCACACACCGATTCCATCGGTCTGTCCCATCTCCAGAAAAGGCTCAGGCTTTTTATCTGGTCTTGGAGGGACTCCGCAGAGACGGAGTGGTGGTCCCAGTGCCCACTGGGGAGAGGTTCAGGGGTTTCTACTCCAACCTCTTTATCGTCCCGAAGAAGGACGGCTCCTTCCGCCCGGTTCTGGACCTCAAGCTGTTCAACCGCCATGTGTTGGTTCGGAAGTTCCGCATGGAATCCCTGCGCTCCGTGATCGCGGCTGTGTCGCAGGGCGACTTCCTGGCGTCCATAGACATTCGCGACGCTTACCTTCACATACCCATTGCACCGTCTCATCAACGATGGTTGAGATTCGCGGTGGGGGAGGAGCACTTCCAATTCGTGGCGCTGCCCTTCGGGTTGGCCTCGGCTCCCCGGGTGTTCACGAAAGTGATGGCATCAATGATGGCCTTACTGCATGCGCAGGGACACGCCGTCATTCCTTATTTGGACGACCTACTGGTCAGAGCGCCATCGGAACACCTGTGTCAGCGAAGCCTGCAGGCGACCATGCAGTCTCTGGAGCAGTTCGGGTGGCTTCTCAACATCCAGAAGTCCACCCTGGTTCCAACCCAGTCACTGACGTACCTGGGCATGGAATTCCACACGGACTCTGCTCTAGTGTCCCTACCACGAGCCAAACAAGTGGCCATCCAGTCAGGAGTACGCGATCTCCTCGAATCGCCTCATTCATCCCTACGGGTATTGATGAAGATGGTGGGACGCATGGTGGCAGCAATAGAGGCGGTGCCCTTCGCACAGTTTCGCCTCCGTCCTCTGCAACTGGAAATCCTCCAGAGGTGGGACAAGAGGACGTCCTCTCTGAATCAGCTGGTGGTCCTCTCCCAGCCGACCAGGGATGCTCTGCAGTGGTGGCTTCAGCCGAGTTACTTATCAAAGGGACGATCCTTCCTGAAGCCATCGTGGTTAGTGGTGACCACCGACGCCAGCCTGAAGGGCTGGGGCGCGGTGTTTTTACACCACAGAGCTCAAGGTCTCTGGACACGTGCAGAGACGACGTTGCAGATCAACGTGCTGGAGCTCAGGGCGGTCTATCTGGCTCTCCTGGCCTTTCGGGTGTTCCTATCCGGACAACCAATTCGGGTTCAGTCCGACAATGCGACGACTGTCGCCTATATAAATCACCAAGGAGGAACCAGGAGTGCACAGGCTCTAGCGGAAGTCCACCGCATTCTATCATGGGTGGAAGCCAACAACTGCTTGATTTCCGCAGTCTACATCCCAGGTGTCGAGAATTGGGAGGCAGATTACCTGAGCCGACAGGGGATGGACGCCGGAGAATGGTCTCTCCATCCGGACGTCTTCCGGGACATCTGCATCAGATGGGGGACCCCGGATGTGGATCTGATGGCCTCCCGGCTGAATCATCAGGTGCCACAATACATGGCGAGATCGTGGGACCCTCAGTCTCTGGGGGCAGATGCTCTAGTCCTGAGTTGGTCAGATTTTCGCCTGCCATATGTTTTCCCGCCCCTGGCGCTGATGCCCAAGGTCCTGTGGAAAATCAAGACGGAATGTCACACAGCCATTCTAGTGGCTCCGGATTGGCCGAGGAGGTCCTGGTATCCGGATCTGTGGCAACTGTCCGGCGGACACCGGTGGGCTCTTCCAGACCGCGCAGATCTTCTCGCGCAGGGCCCCTTCTTCCGCCCCAATTCCAGGGCCCTCAGATTGACTGCATGGCTCTTGAGGCCTGGCTCTTAACATCCAGGGGTTTCTCTCCTGCGGTTGTTTCCACCATGAACAGAGCTAGACGGCCCACGTCACGGAAGATTTACCACAGAACGTGGAAAGTCTTTTTCGCCTGGTGCTCCTCTGGGGGACATGTACCTTGGCCCTTGTCGATCCCGACCCTATTGGCTTTTTTGCAGTCAGGTTTGGAGTTGGGCCTTTCCCTCAGTTCTCTGAAGGGTCAGGTATCAGCGCTGTCTGTATTGTTCGACAGGCGCTTGGCGCTCCTCCCAAAGGTTCGTCAATTTCTCCAAGGGGTGTCTCGAGTGGTTCCGCCGTATAGGCGGCCTCTGGACCCTTGGGATCTCAACATGGTCTTGGCGGCTTTGCAGAAACCACCTTTTGAGCCATTGAGAGAAGTCTCTCTTTCTTACTTGTCACAGAAAGTGGCTTTTCTGGTGGCTATTACGTCCCTGAGACGGGTCTCTGAACTGGCGGCACTATCGTGCAAGTCACCCTTTCTGGTGGTTCACCAAGACAAAGTGGTGTTACGCCCGCGGGCGGAATTCCTGCCAAAAGTGGTTTCCACTTTTCATTTGAACCAGGAGATTGTGCTCCCATCATTTTGTCCCGCTCCTGTTCATCAGATTGAACGCGACCTCCATACTCTGGACCTCGTACGGGCTGTACGCATTTATGTGTCCAGAACTGCCTCCTTCCGGAGTTCGGACTCTTTGTTCGTACTTACGGCAGGTCGCTGTAAGGGGTCAGCGGCGTCAAAATCTACCTTGGCCAGATGGATCAAGGCACCCATTCAAGAGGCTTACCGGTCTTCTGGTTTGCCTCTCCCGGTAGGCTTGAAGGCACACTCGACAAGAGCTGTCGGTGCCTCCTGGGCCTTGCGACATCGCGCCTCTGCTCTGCAGGTGTGTCAGGCGGCCACTTGGTCTAGCCTGCACACCTTCTCTAAGCATTATATGGTGCATGCCCATGCCTCTGCGGATGCAAGTTTGGGCAGGCGGGTCCTCCAGGCGGCGGTTGCCCACCTTTGACGGGGACCGCGTATGCAAACGTCTTTTGAGGAACTTTTTCCCGCCCTGGGGTATTGCTTTAGGACATCCCATTGTCTGGGTCTCCCATTATGATGATCAGAAAAAAGAGAATTTTGTTTACGTACCGTAAATTCTTTTTTCTTGAATCATCAATGGGAGACCCAGCACCCACCCAGTGTTCCGTTGTATGTTACGGCTGATCTGTCCCCTGTTGGGGCAGTTTATCCGGGTTGTTGACCCGTCTGTTCACGGTGTCTTCCCGAGGTTTCGGGTGTGGTTTTCTGTTGTCTCCTCGCAGCTTATGGACCAAACTGAGGATGTTCCCTGCGGTAGGGGTTTATAAGCGGAGGGGGCGGTGTCTACAGTTCTTGTAGTACCTAGTGTGGCCTCCGGAGGGCAGTGCCCTAAACCCCATTGTCTGGGTCTCCCATTGATGATTCAAGAAAAAAGAATTTACGGTACGTAAACAAAATTCTCTTTTTCATCCACATTCGTTGCCTGGCTATGTCCTCATTCTCCAACAATACAGAGACATTGTTCTTCTACGTCTGTTTGGATTGTTATATCACGTGACTGCTGAAAGATCCAACATCACAGATCTGGAAGGAAAGTATGAAGCATTTTTATTTTATATCAAAAGCGGGATGTCGTAGGAATGGACAACCCCTTTTAAGGTTGGGTTCACACCATGTTTTCCCCTCACTTTGCATTAGTAAAACATATTAATGAATTGACTTGAAGATCTGCATGAGCAGCCACCCCAACCAAACAATGGCCGTACCTGAGCTCAGTGATGGTGGAGCTGTCAGCAGAGCATTATTACCATATTATTCTAGTGGTTGCATTTGTATAGGCAGTATAGTGTATTCTGTCCTCCAAAGGTAAGAAAGTATCTGCAAGATGAAGGTTGAGTGTCTGGAGGATATAACGTCTTTAGAAGGACCTGCAGCAGGTGATATACAGGTCCTTGTGTGCCACTAGGAATTTCGGGGCCCCTTACTGCCAAAATTTTGGGGCCCCCCTGAGACTCTACCCAGTGTCCACCCATGCTCCGCCTCCACCCAAACATATATTATATTTATAGTGAAAAATTGGAACAGCACCAAAAATTACCTCAATTTATATGCAAAGCTTTCCCAACCAGCAATCCAGATGGTTCCTTAGAATAAAACAAAGGAAAAACAGCACAAAACAATAGAAAAAAGTGGACTTTATTGCCCAAAGTGTGACCACGCCATTATTGCTCAATTGGGCAATAAAGTCCACTTTTTTCTCTGTTTTTGTGCTGTTTTTGCTCTTTTACAATTTCTCTCGGTTATATATTACGCACGCACGCACGCACGCACGCACGCGCGACTGCTTTGGGCTGAATACACAATAGCTGTATAAACAGTAGAGAATATACAATAGAGACTGCTGCTGGCTGTACACAATAGAGAATACACAATAGAGACTGCTGCTGGCCGTATAAACAATGGAGATGGCTGCTGGCTGTGCACAACACAATAGACACTTTTGCTGGCCTGGCCACATACACAATGGAGATGGGTGTGGGACAAATGTACAATGGAGATGGCTGCGGGACAAAAGCACAATGGAGACGGCTGTGGGACCTATGCATATTGGAGACTGCTGCGAGACATATGCACATTAGAGACTGCTGCTGGATGTATACACATTGGAGACTGTGCAGGACGGATACAGTGTATATAATAGGCTAGTCCCCTCTGTAATGGGTCAGCACTGTCCACAGTGGGCTAGCCCTGTATATGGAGCCCCATCTACCAGCCAGCAAAGCCACCGTCACCCTGCCCTGCCCCTGACTGCCACCCACGCTGGTCTACCGGCGGGGCCCCATATACCTGCAGCCAGCTGAGCCGCCTTCACCCTGCCCTGGCCCCTGACTGCCCACCACCTCCCACCTTAGCTCGGCGGGGCCCCATACACCAGTAGCTAGCCAGCTGCCGTCACCCTGCCTTGACCCCTGACTGCCGCCCACCCTGGTCCACAGGTAGGGCCCCATATACCAGCCAGCTGACCTGCCATCACCATTCCCTGGCCCTCACTGCCACCCCCCCATGGTCCACCAGCGGGGCCCCATATACCAGCCAGCTGATTCGCCATCACCATGCCCTGGCCCCTGACTGCCCACCACCCCCACCTTGGCTCGGCAGGTGGCCTCGCCGGTGGCCCCATACACAATCTAGCCAGCCGCCGTCACCCTGCTCTGTCCCTGACTGCCCACCCCCACCCTGCCACTGCCATAATGGCCAAAGGCCCTTTGTGCTGCCTTAATCTTACCAGTTAGTGCTGGTGGCTGTCGGCCTCCTCCTCCTGACTGACCACCGGGCGCGGCACCACATTCTGTGGTGGGTGCTGCGTCCGGTCCGTCCTCGACTCCTCCTCCAACCCAGTCCTGCTCACAGGTCCAGCATCCAGCCTTGATTCTCTGTGACTCCTGGACTGTAACAGAAGTTCTGTTTCTGTGTCAGACTGTGTCTTCTTGATGTAAGTACCTCTTCTTCTGCTGATGGGCAGGGGTGGGGGACAGGTCCCTGGCTGTAGTGGGTGGGTCTGGGTGGCTCTTTTTGAAGTGCAAGTGAGGACTGGGGTGGGGATGGGCAGTCCGGGCCCCCACACATTAATACACACACTATACCACTGACTGTTACTCACAAGAGGGAGAGTGGGCGGGGCCGTTGCACTGTCTGAGTGGGTGGTTGGCGTGCTGCTGGTGTGTGTGTGTGTGTACTGGCGGTGCTGCTACAGCTGCAGCCAGCCTGTGTTTGTGCGAGATCATCATCATCTCTGACAGTCTGCTCGCGGCTCAGGCTGCACTGCTCTGGCAGAGAGCTGTGTGCTGGCTGGGGGGGAGGGGGGTGGACCTCCTTGCTCCCAACAGCCACTCCCCCTGCTAGCACACATGGGCCCCCCTACGCCAGTTCAGATAGCCATACCCCCTCCAATGATTGGCTGGGGCTCTTAATGATTAAGACCTGTAAGGGTCTAACGGCGGCCATACTTGTGTGTCCTTGTGACTGTCCTGCAGCAGACCTTGTGTTCCGTCATTATAATAGCAGCAGGAGCCTTTATGAGGTTCAGTAAAGGGCTGTCTAACAAGACAGTCTGCTTACAATTGAGCATCTCTAGAGAAACCTGAAAATGGCTCCCAACATTCACCAATCAACCTGATGGAACTGGAGAGGATCTGCTAGGATGAATGGCAGAGGATCCCCAAATCCAGGGGTGAAAAACTTGTTGCGTCATTTCCTAAAAGACTCATGGCTGCACTAGATCAAGAGGTGCTTCTACTCAATACTGAGCAAAGGGGCTGAATACTTGTGTCCATGTGATATTTCAGTATTTCTTTTTTAATAAACTTGCACAAATTTCTACATTTCTGTTTTTCAGTCAAGATGGGTACAGAGTGTACATTAATGAGAACAAAAATGAGCTTTTTTGATTTTACCAAATGGCTGCAATGAAACAAAGTGAAAAATTTAAAGGGGTGTGAATACTTTCTGTACCCGCTGTATACCAGCAAAGTATGAACGCTCTGCATTTTGGTAGGCTCACATGTGCGAGCTTGACCCCTCACTACATTCAGATGGGCTCTTCAGTGGATCAGTACTGGGGTCACTGTGAACGCGGTAGATGCCGGTTATATTACATTGCCGATATCTGACAGCCACTGCTGGAGCTGAGCTCTGATCGCTGCTATTAACTATTTAGATGCCGTTGTTAATCTCTGACAACTGCATTGTAATCGAATGTGTCGGAGTATGTACATTGTAACAGGATAAGGGGAAAGTGTGTCATGGTGCATATGTTTTCCATAGACTCTTGTCATACACTGAGTAAATGAACCAGTCGCGCAGTTTGGCAAAGGGGTCCAGTTTCCTGCTCCATTGAACCGTTCTTATTAGTAATGACTGCGGCTAATGGCCTACAATGCTCCGATATGGTATAAAAGGGCAGCGAGTCCATGAGCGGGAGGACTCCCCGTGCTCCTGGGAAAACTGCTGTGAGGGATACCATAGTTTGGATGGTTGTGCGTTTGGCCGTCTATCGTGAGTCAGGAGTTACATGTGTAGTTTGTGGCCCATCGTCTTAGGGTTTTATTTTGTATAATTAGATTTTTTTCTTTACTGACCTATATAAAGAACCATGAAAACTCATTGTGATCAGTTACATCTTACAGACTGGTGTGAACAGTGTCTTTGAGTGCCTGGATCGCCGGTCTAACTCAGGAGATGGTGATCCTGAGCTAATCCCCCTAACCTTTCACTGTTTAATCAATCAATGCTGACCTTTAAGCGGCAGGAATAAAGAGAAAAACAAATAGTGGCTCTGTATTAGACTACGGCCCGTACTCCTCAATACTGGCGTTGTTCACGCTGGTCTTGATAAGGAGACCTGCTGGAGACAGGCGGGCGTGACTATTTGTATTACACGCCACTGAATCGGGCTGGAATGATATGTGACTTGTCCCTCCGATGTGCTTTGCCTCAGATTTACTCTCCAAGTGACCGGAGTTGCATTAGTGTTGTAACTTATCATGAATCCCATCCAAAGCTCTTCCCACCTCAGTCCCCCTCCTCTGACATTTTGGTGGAGCTGGACAAAAATTTGCACAATGTTTTGTGCAGCTAAGTGCTTGCAAAAATTATTTATTTTTCTTCTCCAAATCTTATGCAAGAATTCTGGTATAATCATCATCATTTTTTTTTAAAACCATAATTTGTTTATATCATTATAACAGTCATGTCCAAATAATCACCACCAGTGTAAACCAATTCCAAACTGGATATTATAGGAGAGGGAAGGGAAAGAAAGGACCACACAGAAGGGAAGGGGCAGCCAGGATTGGACACAAGAGGTAAATGAATGGATAGTGGAGGGGAGGGGGGAAAGGAATAAGATTTAGGAGCTTTTGTTTTATTAAATATTTCTGTATACCAATTTAATTATGAGAAGACCAGGATCAACCAGGATAAATATTAAAACCATCCTAGGTGTGAGCTGTCGCCAATCCTGAAGTCTCCCAAATCTCCCACTGGCGACTGACTCGTTCTTTTTGCTTTATTGAGTGAACCAAACAACGTTCGTGTAGATAATGAGAATTCATCCTACCAATGAGTTCCTCCTGTGTGGGGGTAGAAGCCTCCCTCCAGTGCTTTGCCAAGCTCTGATGGGCCGCTATCAAAACGTGGGTTATCACTGGAACTAAGTTTGGGGGAAGAATATCCAACCCAATATTTAAGACTGACAAGGGCCCCTCTAGAGTTAAAGGGAAACCTATGAAGGTCCTGATAACTCTGCCACTCGATTCCAGAATTCTCCTATCTTGGGGCACCACCACCACACATGACCCAGATCCCCTTTTTTACTGCATCGCTTCCAGCATAATGGGGAATATGATTTGTTAATTTTGGAAATTTTGTAAGGGGTCAGATACCAGTTCATATGTATTTTCTTTAGTTGTTCTAGATGATTTGTGCAGGGGGAGTGCCTTTAAGTAAATGTGGCCACAGTCCACCAGTGTTCAGGGGTGGATGAGAAAGCGAGTGCCTCCTCCCAGACATTCATATAAGGGAGTTTGATTGACTCTACTGGCAAGTTAAGAGTCCTATAGAACAGAGACAATCCATGTTCATTGGGGTATTCTACTTTAAAGAGGGACCTGTCACCAAACCAGGCATGGTGATCTAATTACAGCACTGGATGCAGCATGTCTGCAGCATCCAGGCAAGGGGCCCCCCTATACCCCGAGATAATACACTTTGAAAACTTAAATTGTGGAGCCAAATAGGAGGTGGCTTGTGGCTGGAGCCAAAGGGCAGATTCACACCCCCTGCATGTTTAATCTGCCCACCGCTGCCTCCCTGATGCCAATCATCGTCTCCCTCGGCTGCTGCATAGTACACAGAGCTTATTGCAGTAATGGCTGCTTAGCCCCGCCCCCTGCGGTGACTTCACCGCTTATACCCGCCCTTCTCCATGTTGCAGCATGTATGTATGCAGCAGCCGAGGGAGACCATGATTGGCATCAGGGAGGCAGCAGTGGGCAGATTAAACATGCAGGGGGTGTGAATCTGCCCTTTGGCTCCAGCCACAAGCCACCTCCTATTTGGCTCCACAATTTAAGTTTTCAAAGTGTATTATCTCGGGGTACAGGGGGGCTCAAGGGCTGGGGACCCCTTGCCTGGATGCAGCAGACATGCTGTATTCAGTGCTGTAATTAGATCACCATGCCTGGTTTGGTGACCGGTCCTCTTTAAAGTATTTCTGCATCTTGTCTGATGGGTCAGGGCTCCACCAAGCTGGAAATGTTCATGACTGGATAAAATGATGAATTTGGAGATGCTGATAAAAGCACGTTTTGGGATTCTTGTAAAGTTGGGACAAATCTGCAAAGGAGGGGAATACAGGGCCATCTAAGAGTTTGTCATGCGTGCTTACACCTGATTTCACCCACAGGTCTAGAGACAACCCAGAGATGTGTGCCTCGATCGATTTCACAGAAATGTATTTAGGGATTTTGTCAGTGTTCTATCAAGGTTATTCCAATAAAAGATCAACAAGGACATCATATGTAAGGGATCATTTGATTTCAGGGGCTTCAGTAGCTCGATCTCTAGCAAACGTCTAGTAGACCTGTGGGGAGCAAACTGTATTTCTATTTGGAGCCATCTATAATTAAGATCCCCAGCCCACCAATCCTTTGCGGCCTCGAGTATGGACGCCTTTTGGTACGAAGATTGATTTGGTACGCCCATTCTACCATGAAAATATTGGAAATGTAAAGCCTTGACCGCCACTCTTGGTTTTTTGTTTTTCCAAAAAAACTTACCAAGTAGGGATTGTAGGAGCCCTATCCATCTAGATGGGAATGTGAGATGGAGACATCTGAACAAGTAGGTAATCTTAGGCAGCAACATCATTTTTACAATTTGTATTGTGGCAACCCAGGACAGGGGGAGAGGGGTCTGCCTTTCCAAATCCCCCAAACGTCTGAAGTCAGTGATTCGCAGTTCAACTTAATTAGATTTACAAATTTTGTAATTGTAGTTCCCAAACATGTAAATCCCGCTTCCTCCCACTTAAAGGGAAAATGCTTGAATATTCTATCCTTTACCAAAGGTGTACCGTATATACTCGTGTATAAGCCGACCCGTGTATAAGCCGACCCCCCTACTTTTGCCCCCAAAATCTGGGAAAACCTATTGACTCGTGTATAAGCCGAGGGTGGACCCCAGCACAGGTATACAGCCCCCAGCAGTGTGGTATACAGGCCCGCGCAGTGGTATACAGGCCTCCCCAGTGGTAGTATACAGCCCCCAGAAGTGTGGTATACAGCAGCCTCCCCAGTGGTACATACAGGCCCCAGCAGTGTTACAGCAGCCTCCCCAGTGGTATATACAGCAGCAGCCCCAGTGGTAGTATACAGCAGCCCCAGAGATATATACAGCAGCCCCAGTGGTAGTATACAGCAGCCCCAGAGGTATATACAGCAGCCTCCCCAGTGGTATATACAGCAGCAGCCCCAGTGGTAGTATACAGCAGCCCCAGAGATATATACAGCAGCCCCAGTGGTAGTATACAGCTGCCCCAGAGATATATACAGCAGCCCCAGTGGTAGTATACAGAAGCCCCAGAGGTAGTATACAGCAGCCCCAGTAGTAGTATACAGCAGCCTCAGTGGTATATACAGCAGCAGCCCCAGTAGTAGTATACAGCAGCAGCCCCAGTAGTAGTATACAGCAGCAGCCCCAGTAGTAGTATACAGCAGCAGCCACAGTGGTAGTATACAGCAGCAGCCCCAGGGGGTATATACAGCAGCAGCCCCAGTAGTAGTCTACAGAAGCCCCAGTAGTAGTCTACAGAAGCCCCAGTAGTAGTCTACAGAAGCCCCAGTAGTAGTCTACAGCAGCCCCAGTAGTAGTATACAGCAGCAGCCCCAGGGGGTATATACAGCAGCAGCCCCAGGGGGTATATACAGCAGCAGCCCCAGGGGTATACAGACCCCCCCCCATTAGTATACAGGGGCCCCAGCTGTATACAGCAGCCCCAGCTGTATACAGCCCCCTCGTGGTATCCAGGGCCCCCCTTGCTGCACCTGTAAAGGAAGATGTCAGTATACTTATCGCTGCTGCCGCCGCCGCCGCTCCGCTTCTCGGTCACCGCGCTGCTCCGGCGGGTCTTCATGCTTCCTGTTCCTTCTCCAACGCTCGAACAATGACGTCATTTCCTGAGCGCCGGAGAAGGAACAGGAAGCATGAAGACCCGGCCGGAGCAGCGCGGTGACCGAGAAGCGGAGCGGCGGCGGCGGCAGCAGCGATAAGTATACCGACATCTTCCTTTACAGGTGCAGCAAGGGGGGCCCTGGATACCACGGGGGGGCTGTATATACGGCGGGGGGGGCTGTTATACATACATAGGTACCGTATATACCCGTGTATAAGCCGAGGGGGGACTTTTCAGCACATTTTATGTGCTGAAAAACTCTGCTTATACACGAGTATATACGGTAATATTTATGGGGAATATGATAGACTTTGTGGCATATACAGTTAGGGCCAGAAATATTTGGACAGTGACACAATTTTGGCGAGTTGGGCTCTGCATGCCACCACATTGGATTTGAAATGAAACCTCTACAACAAAATTCAAGTGCAGATTGTAACGTTTAATTTGAAGGGTTGAACAAAAATATCTGATACAAAATGTAGGAATTGTACACATTTCTTTACAAACACTCCACATTTTAGGAGGTCAAAAGTAATTGGACAAATAAACATAACCCAAACAAAATATTTTTATTTTCAATATTTTGTTGCGAATCCTTTGGAGGCAATCACTGCCTTAAGTCTGGAACCCATGGACATCACCAAACGCTGGGTTCCCTCCTTCTTAATGCTTTGCCAGGCCTTTACAGCCGCAGCCTTCAGGTCTTGCTTGTTTGTGGGTCTTTCCGTCTTAAGTCTGGATTTGAGCAAGTGAAATGCATGCTCAATTGGGGTAAGATCTGGTGATTGACTTGGCCATTGCAGAATGTTCCACTTTTTTGCACTCATGAACTCCTGGGTAGCTTTGGCTGTGTGCTTGGGGTCATTGTTCATCTGTACTATGAAGCGCCGTCCAATCAACTTTGCAGCATTTGGCTGAATCTGGGCTGAAAGTATATCCCGGTACACTCCAGAATTCATCCGGCTACTCTTGTCTGCTGTTATGTCATCAATAAACACAAGTGACCCAGTGCCATTGAAAGCCATGCATGCCCATGCCATCACGTTGCCTCCACCATGTTTTACAGAGGATGTGGTGTACCTTGGATCATGTGCCGTTCCCTTTCTTCTCCAAACTTTTTTCTTCCCATCATTCTGGTACAGGTTGATCTTTGTCTCATCTGTCCATAGAATACTTTTCCAGAACTGAGCTGGCTTCTTGAGGTGTTTTTCAGCAAATTTAACTCTGGCCTGTCTATTTTTGGAATTGATGAATGGTTTGCATCTAGATGTGAACCCTTTGTATTTACTGTCATGGAGTCTTCTCTTTACTGTTGACTTAGAGACAGATACACCTTCACTGAGAGTGTTCTGGACTTCAGTTGATGTTGTGAACGGGTTCTTCTTCACCAAATAAAGTATGTGGCGATCATCCACCACTGTTGTCATCCGTGGACGCCCAGGCCTTTTACAGTTCCCAAGCTCACCAGTCAATTCCTTTTTTCTCAGAATGTACCCAACTGTTGATTTTTGCTACTCCAAGCATGTCTGCTATCTATCTGATGGATTTTTTCTTTTTTTTTCAGCCTCAGGATGTTCTGCTTCACCTTAATTGAGAGTTCCTTTGACCGCATGTTGTCTGGTCACAGCAACAGCTTCCAAATGCAAAACCACACACCTGGAATCCACCCCTGACCTTTTAACTACTTCATTGATTACAGGTTAACGAGGGAGACGCCTTTAGAGTTAATTGCAGCCCTTAGAGTCCATTGTCCAATTACTTTTGGTCCCTTGAAAAAGAGGAGGCTATGCATTACAGAGCTATGATTCCTAAACCCTTTCTCCGATTTGGATGTGGAAACTCTCATATTGCAGCTGGGAGTGTGCACTTTCAGCCCATATTATATATATAATTGTATTTCTGGACATGTTTTTGTAAACAGCTAAAATAACAAGACTTGTGTCACTGTCCAAATATTTCTGGCCTAACTGTAATTTGTAAAATGAGATTCTGGAGAATTCAACCAGGGTGTCCATGACACCCACTAGGGACCCCTCCATGCCAGTGAGAGATAATATCACATAGACTACATACAATCCCACCACATGGTCCGTATCTCCCACAAAGACTCCATGTATGCTTGGATTAGTTCTAAGAGCCTCTGCCAGTCGCTCCATTAACAAAGCAAAGATAACCAGCGAGAGAGGGCAGCCCTGCCAGGTGCCATTGGTTATCATAAACCGGTCGGAGGTGAAACCAGACACACTCGCCACCGCTTTTGGATTAGAGTATAGGGCCAATATAGCATAGTTAATATCTCCCACAAAACCAAACTTATCCAGGACCTCACCCATATAACCCCAGTGCACTCTGTCAAATGCCTTCTTGGCATCAAGAGACAGCAGTACATCGGGGAGTTGATCAGTATCCATTTTTCATTATCTCCAACAAATCTACTACTCTTCTAGTGCTGTCCTTGCTTGTCTCCCAGGGACAAACCCAACCTGGTCAGGTGCTATCAGAGAGGGAAGGACAGACATTATTCTGGCCGCAAGGATTTTAGAGAATATTTTAAGGTCTCAGTTTATCAAGGAGATAGGCCTAAAATTACCAGGAGTGTTCGGGGGTTTCTTGGGTTTGGGAATGGTTGTGATTACTGCCTGAAGGTTTTCATGCCTTATTGAAGAACTACATTTCCAAAAATTGAAAGTTTTTAGGAGGAAGGAGCTAAAGTTTTGACGAAACAATGACAATAGGTATTAGAAAAACCGTCTGGGCCCGGAGCAGAGGACCTTTGAGTGGAATGGATTATTTGTTCTATTTCAGTGATAGATATGGGAGTATTTAGATCACTTAGCTGAGCTGCTGATACTTTGGGGAGTGAGATTTTTTTCTTCTAGGAAATTTACCAATTTCTTGTGGATTCGGCTGAACTGTATGGGGATCTTTTAGGTTGTACATGGAATAATAAAATCGCCTAAACTCTTTAGCTATGTCGATTGGATTTAGTACGATCGTCTCATCAGGTTTATTCAAGTATGCAATCCTATTTCTTAGCGCTCTTTTTTTTTTTTTTTTTTTTTTTTTTTTATTCTCCTAGCTAAAATCTTCCCTGCTCTATCTCCCATTGCATAATATTTTGTTTTGGACTTAAGAGCTTTTTCGTACTGGAATAAAAGTAGAGCATGCAGCCTCATTCTATGTTCTGTTATTTTTTGGGACAACTGTTTGGTCTGGTTTTTCTTGTTGCTTTGTTCCAGATTGTTAATTTGAGTTAATAGGTCTGACACTGCCGCCTCTTTTCTTTTCTACTGCTGCCATCTTAATAAAAATACCTCTCCTGTATACCTTATGGGATGACCATACCACTTTGTCTGAGGTGGAGTTATCATTTATGTCAAAGAAGTCTTTTAACTTGGTCTCTATTAATTCAATGTTTTGTTGGTCAGTAAAAAGTAATTTAAACACCACCTATTGGCTTTGACCAAAGAGTCCCTATCGGATAATGGTGAATGAGACAGGAGCATGGTCAGACCATGAGGTCACACCTATTGTGGCCTCAAGCGCACAACCTAGAATTCTATCATCCACAAAATATAGTCTATCCTGCTATAGGAATTAAATCTAAGGGAGACGGAGTAATCTCTCTCAGAGCTGTGGAGATATCTCCAGATGTCATATAAGGGCCACGTCGCACACACAGATATTTGTGCAGATATTGTTCACAGATCTCTGGTTGCAGTGAAATCATGGACACATGGTTCCATTTTGTGGCTGTGTACAAATCGAGCAATCTGTCCATGATTTCACTGCAACCAGAGATCTGTGAACAATATCTGCCCAGATATCTGTGTGTGTGACCCCAGCCTAAGTTGTATTCTGAAACCAGTGATTTCATTTCCCCCTAGAGGTACGTCTGTTTGAGCAATCTAACACGACAGACATGGGAAGGTTGAAATCACCACAGACAATTTTAAACCCTTCGGGGAACACAAGTACTCTCTAAGTGTTTGTCTGATAAATGAAAATTGGTGTGTATTTGGGCCATATAGAATCAATTGTGTACCTTGTGTTGTTTAAAGAACAATCAAGGAAAATAAAACGCCCCTCGGGGTCACTAGTAGTGTCATACAATTTAAAGGAAAGGGAGTCTCTTATAAAAATAGCCACTACAGCTCTTTTAGTCTTGTTGTTTGCAAAAAACAGATGTGGGTATCGAGGGTTCTTTAGTCGAGCATTGTCCTGTGCCAACAGAGGCCTTTTTTGAACACAAATCACATCAGCAGTTTCTTTGCAAATATTCTCCCGGAAGATGGATCTTTTACCTGGCGAGTTCAAACTGTTGGCATTTATAGATATAACCTTAATATGTATTGTTAGTACTATATATTGCTTTATGTGAAACCATTGCTCCTAAATGTGTGAAAAACATGGGGAGGATGGACAGGGAAACAAATTTGCTTGTATAAACAAATGCAGGGTTATCAAATCTACATTTTTGCTTCATCATAAAAGGAAGACCCCTTACAGTTTGAAAATCAAGCAAACAGTAAAGAAAAGGGGAAAAAAGTGAAAAAATTGTTTGAAAGAGTGAAAAAAGACACTCTGTGTGCCTGTTTTCAACACCACCATAGAGCCTCCAGACAAAGAGTAGAAAGCAGGAAGCAGAGAATAGCTATCCAGTAATCAATCATGCCATGAACCAGTCTGGGTCTTGCTTTTTCTTTTTCTGTGCCTGAGGAGCTCTTTTGTCATTTGGATATGTAGGCTGAATCTTCCATTTTAGCAATAAATCTCTCGCCTTTTCCGGGAATGTGCAGAAAAATATGGAATTATCCCTCAAGACTTTCAGTTTCGTGGGGAACCCCCAGTGGTACTTTATTCCTTGTTCCCTGAGGGTGTTGTTGTATATGGCATATACTCCCTCCTCTGAGCTAGAGTACCTGTTGACAAGTCAGGGAATACCTTCAGGTGGGCCAAGTTATCTGGAAGTTTCGGCTTTTTCCTGAGACCAGCCATAAAAGTCTCCTTTATTGTATAGAAATGAATGCGGGCAATAACTTCTTGTTAATCTGGGTTGAAACCTTTTGGGTTTGGAATCCTTTGTATTCAGTCCACAATTAACTCCTTGTTGTCTACAGAAGGAATCGCTGTGTGTATGTAGCTTTGCAGGAGACTTGGCAAATCTTTGTCAGGAATAGATTCATCAATCCCTCTAATGCAAATATTATTCCTTCTGGATCTGTCCTCAAAATCGGGTGTTTTGTTGTGGATTTGGGAAGCCTCCTTTTCTAAAGCCTCATTGGCATCTATTAGTTCATTATAGGGCTGGGCGATTAATCGAATTAATTCGATTAATTCGCCCCCTGCTGTGGCCACGATTGTCGTTTTATTCAAAATCGTGTAATTCGATTTTCCTAGCGGTACCGTATTCCCGAGCGTGACTCGGGGTTACCTTTCACTTTCAGAAGCGGTAATCCCGAGTCACACTCGGGTTTACCCGCAGGACGTTCCGCCGCTCACTGTGAGGACCGGGGAAGGGGGGGGGTGCTATCGGCAGTGCGACTGCACTGCTGACAGCTTCACCCACCTCTCCCCAGGAGCCGCAGCAGCACTGCTGATAGCGCCCAACCGGAGCCGCTGGTGATAGGTCCCGCCCCCTCTCCAGCCGGAGCCGGTCACTGTGAGGACCGGAGCCGCTGGTGATAGGTCCCGCCCCCTCTCCAGCCGCAGAGCCGGTCACTGTGAGGAGGGGGGGGGATGTTGGTGCTGTTCATGACAATAGCAGTGGGCTAGTGTCAGGGCTAGTGTTAGTGTCAGGGCTAGTGTTAGTGTCAGGGCTAGTGTTAGTGTCAGGGCTAGTGTTAGTGTCAGGGCTAGTGTTAGTGTCAGGGCTAGTGTTAGTGTCAGGGCTAGTGTTAGTGTCAGGGCTAGTGTTAGTGTCAGGGCTAGTGTTAGTGTCAGGGCTAGTGTTAGTGTCAGGGCTAGTGTTAGTGTCAGGGCTAGTGTTAGTGTCAGGGCTAGTGTTAGTGTCCGTGTCCGCGTCCGCGCCAGGGCCAGTGTCCGTGTCCGCGTCAGGGCCAGGGCCAGTGTCCGTGTCCGCGTCAGGGCCAGTGTCCGTGTCCGCGTCCGGGCCAGGGCCAGTGTCCGTGTCCGGGCCCGCGTCAGGGCCAGTGTCCGTGTCCGCGTCCGCGTCAGGGCCAGGGCCAGTGTCCGTGTCCGCGTCAGGGCCAGGGCCAGTGTCCGCGTCAGGGCCAGGGCCAGTGTCCGTGTCCGCGTCAGGGCCAGGGCCAGTGTCCGTGTCCGGGCCCGCGTCAGGGCCAGGGCCCGCGTCAGGGCCAGGGCCCGCGCCAGCGTCCGGGCCAGTGGTAGGGCTAGGGTTAGAGCCTGGGCAGCAGACAAGAGGAGGGGTGGGAACACCCAAGGGAAGCAGGACGCTTCCCTCAGTTACCCTCCTCTCCTCTGTCACAGGGTCACAGGGGCCCCCTCTTTATTCATCAAAGAAAAGCAAATAAAAAATAGAAAAAAAAAAAATCGAGATTTAAATCGAAAATCGTCCATAGGTTTAAATAAAATCGAGATTTTGATTTTTTCCAAAATCGCCCAGCCCTAGTTCATTATTAGATTTAGTAAGGCCATTATCACATTGGCGTTCGGGTGCGCTGCGTCTGGGTAATGGACGCAAGCGCAGTCCCGAACCCGGCCATCTGCAAGTGAACACAGCTGATAGAATCCGCATGCGCTCACTGTGGAAAGAGAGAGGGGAGAGAGGAAACGTGACAGAGAGGGGACACAGAGGTGAGAAAGAGACATAGATTTTCTATGGGTTTGGCTATGTGAACGCATGAGTTCCTTGCTTTGACCTGCAGATGGCAACGCTTTCATATAGGCTCCCATTCATCGTTTCACCGCTGCCGGAGCTTTGCGTACAAAATAAGCTCTGTACGACGCACAAAAAATGCAACAAGATGCATTTTCCTTGCTTCCGCAAAAACCTATTTTGTACACAAGCAAATGCAGCAGAACGCAGACAGAAGTAGGTACACTGTGTCCCTATGTTGAACATAGGAACACTGTACGCTTGCGTTTGGATGCTTTCACAGACTCTGTGTTGCGAACGCTAGTCTGAAACCGGCCTAAATTCTGCCAGCTTCTGCTCCAGCTGGTCTATTCTAGTTCCCAGATCCTTCAGTTCTCCCCTGATTTCTGCCTTAAACTGAGCTATCATTATTTTAAGATCAGCTTGGAGTTCTTGCCTCCGGGATTTTAGCAAAGCCTCCATTGTTTTCTGTGTAAGGGGAATATCTGTCTGAGTTTCCCCATCCCCTTCTGAGGCTGCTGCGTGTGAGCCACATTGAGAAAAGCAGGAGAGGGGGCTGGGGAGTGAGAAGCTGCAGCCATGTTTGAGGCTGTATTGAGTACCTGGTCTCTGGAAAACTATGCAATCACCTTCTTTGGAGATCTCCTTCTTGCTGACTTGCCACACACCATTGGGACTACTGTGTCCTCATGTCGCAAGATAACTTATTTAGGGCTTCCCAGAGTGTTTTTTCACCTTGTTGTGCCAAGTTGAAGCCGATCTCTACTGGAGCTCCTGCACTAAGCAGCCTGTGCCATTCAAAGCTCGGCCACGCCCCCTTGGTATAATCCTCTTGATGAATGTGCGCCACACTGTCCTGTTCTGTTTCACTTAAAATATATATAAAACTTATTCCATACATCATACGGCTGCAAATCGTCACATTTGCTGGATTTTTCAGACTATGAAATGCACTATCCTCCACAATATTGGGGGGAAATGGGGTGCATCTTATCCAGAAGTAGGTTACTTGAAGGGGAATGACAGCGGAGTCAAAGAAGGCAGGACGCTGCGGCACCAACGATGTGCTGCACGCCGTGGCACGGGAGGAGGGGATGTCATGGCGGAGCAGTTCGCTCTGCGTTGATTTCCCAGTGGTGACCTGATGGACGTAGAGAAGATAACTGCATATGCAGATTGATATCTTCGATGGCTGAGATCTCAATCTGTGTGGTGCTGCCTCCGACTCGATGAATTTCAGAAAAATTACTGTGAGGTGGCATGTTTGCAGATTGAGATCTCTGCTCTCCAAGATCGCAATCTGAGCATGCAAAGCCTCTGCATCCATTTTCCTGAAATCAATGCTGGGAGATCAATGCCGCCAGAACTGCTCCCCCTCCTCCCGTGTCTGCAGTATCCCTGCCTCTTGTGACCCCACTGTACTGCCACCGCTGGGATATCAATGGCGCCTGAACTGCTCCCCCTCCTGCTGTGCCCACAGCATCTCCTCACTGGTACCTCAGCATCCCTGCCTCCTGTGACACTTGCTGCACCACCGCCGCTGGGATGTCAATGGCGCCTGAACTGCTCACCCTCCTTTTGTGCCCACATAACCGCCTCCTTGAAAACGCATCATCCCTGCCCCCTTTGACCCCACTGCACTGCCCACTGCTGGGTTATTGATGGTGCTTGAGACGCTCAGCCATGGCACCCCCTCCACCCATCCCCGTAGCATTGCCGACCCTGCCCCCTTCCCCCGGTGAGTTTTTATACCGGTGGTGAGACGGACACTGGCATTATAAGATGGACACCATTTAACATTACAAAAAAGGTTTTTCTTTTTTCCTCCTCCTAAATTTGGGGTGCATTTTATAATCCACAAAATACAGTATATATTATTGGTGGTTGTTTGATGTGAATGATCCCTTCCCTTCAAGAAATAAAGGGGTAGATGCACTAAGATGCACTCCAGTCTTAATGAAGGGCTGACTGCAATATGATGCACCAAATTCATTAAGTGGTGTGTCGTCTCGGCGGTGCCGCCTTGTCAGCGATCGTCTCTTCTTCTGACGAGAATTGCATTTCTGGCTTTACAAACACCCACCAATGCTGTTAATTTTGCTGACGTTAATACCTACGCCCCGCACAATGTCCTCTCCTCACCGTCGTACTCTCCTCTCCTCCCGGCTTCTCCCCTTTTTGGCACCGCTGCTACAAATTGGTGTAAAATCGCTGGAAGTGCAAAGGTTTTTTTTGACTTTTCAAAGCATTTTATGCCAAATTTCTGTCTTTGATGAATCGCCAACATAATCTTTTTTCCTCTGTTTAACCATATTAGGGCCCTTTCACATCTGCGTTTTTCGTAATTCGCGGCAGATGCGGTGAAAAAACCGCATCTGCCGCGTTTACCGCATAACCGTTCCACTTGCGGCGCGGTTGCGGTTTTTTCTATGCAATGTATAGGGGGACTTGCGGCAGGTGCGGCAAGTGCGGTTTTGCACTTGCGGCAGGTGCGGCCGCGAAAAAAACCGCGGCTTACTGCGGTTTTTTTCGCGGCCGCACCTGCCGCAAGTGCAAAACCGCACTTGCCGCATCTGCCGCAAGTCCCCCTATACATTGCATAGAAAAAAACCGCAACCGCGCCGCAAGTGGAACGGTTATGCGGTAAACGCGGCAGATGCGTTTTTTTCACCGCATCTGCCGCGAATTACGAAAAACGCAGATGTGAAAGCACCCTTAGAGTTATGGTGGGTTTACACACACCAATTTATCTGTTCAATATCTGAACAGATCTGTGGTTGCAGTGAAATCATGGACACATAGTTCCATTTTGTGGCTGTGTACAAATGGAGCAATGTGTCCATGATTTCACTGCAACCAGAGATCTGTTCAGATATTGAACAGATAAATTGGTGTGTGTAAACCCACCATTAATGTACATAGATGAGTCAGATCTATGCTTCATTTGAGCAGAGGTCAGAGTCCAGTGTGAATGGAGTCAACTCTCCAAATAACATTGTCTGGTGGGTGGAATTATCAATATTTGATATGTTCAGTTATTAAGATATCATAACCTAAACCCAAGTATAATTTTGTAGAATCCCTACAGCAGGATGGCAGAGCTTAAAGGGATCCTGTCACCTACAAAACACCTTCTAAGCTACCAAAACATGTCCCTGCAGCATCCTATCACTAATCTCACACTCCTTTTGTCTCCTAAAAGAATCCTGTGAAAATGCATAAGAACGTTTTACTACTCACTCATTATTAGTGATTATAATTAGCAGGAGCTATATTCTTTAGTCACCAGGGCATGTTGTTTTGCAGGCTCCAGGATCCACGTTCTCTCTGTCTGTGCTGCTGTGATGTGGAGCTGAAGGCAGGACTAATGATTTGCATTCTGCGAGTGATAGAGAGGGGAGGGAAAAGCCTGCACAAGCAGAACACACAGACAGAGAGAGGGTGGATCCTGGAGCCTGCAAAACACGCCCTAAGGGCTAAAAAATGTAGCCCCTGCTAATTATCACTAATGAGTAAGTATTAAAACGTTTTTATGCACGTTCACAGGATGCTTTTAGGAGACAAAAGGAGTGTGAGATTAGTGATGGGATGGTGCAGGGACATGTTTTGGTAGCTTAGGATGCGTTTTGGAGGTGACATGACCCCTTTAATTCATTGCTATCAACTCTTTAATTTCAGGGGATACACAGCATCATGCTGGTGTTTTATCTCCCATATGGACATATAAGTAAAACTTTGAAGTTAAAGTTATGTTTTAGTAGAATATGAGTAGCACAAATAAGAAATTCTTGTAGATCCAAATGGTAGTCGCCAGGGGCGGTATCAGCACCGGGTAAATGCCTGGGCCCTGGACAAACAGCTAAACCCACTCACTGTTGGGACCCTGTCCGCGCCGCTTGCTGAACTGTGTTCTCAGCCCTATACAATATATGGGGCTCGGGTAAATGTCTCTCCACTCCCTGTGTGCTGTCTCTGTGCATTGTGTTCTCCATCCTGCGCTATATGATGAGTGCAGTGTCGGGACTGTTGGCTTATGAAGACCAATGACGTCACCTGTGGGGCGGCACTGCTCTCCTGCATTGATGTTGCTTTCGGCAGTGGGGAGAGGAGTGCACATAGGGGAGAGGCAGAGAAGAGTGCATGGGGGAGATTATAATTATGGGGATTGTATATTATATATAATATACACAGAGCCTCAATATTATAATCATAAATTGTGGTATATGTTAAAGGGGCCCACAAAAACCTGAAGGCAGCCCTGGTAGTCGCTATACATATGTGGGGCCCCTTTCACATCAGCGCTTTTTTTTTACATTTTCGGCAGATCCGGCAGATTTACCACGTCTGCCGCCTAACGGCCGCACTTGCGGCAAGCCCCATGCATTGTCTATGGGGCTTGCGGTCGGGTGCAGCAAGTGCGGTCCTGCTGGATGCGGCAGATTCGTCACTAGTGCTAACCATGTTTTTGAATGTTCATGAATGAGGGCTTGCCGCAAGTGTACCGCAAGTCGGCCGTTAGGTGGCAGATGTGGTAAATCTGCCGAATTGGTTGGGTCCGGACAGAACTGCTGATGTGAAAGGGGCCTAAGAACCATTTTGTGGCGTCCTCCACCAGACCCAGCAGTCAGGTGATTGCTAGGTATAGGTAAGGATCAGGCATTGCTGGGTCCTAGGAAACCCAATCTGCTTTAGTGCTCAGGCAGGAGGATGCATTTCCACTGTGTTTGGGGAAAATATACCAGCCCCAGTTACAGAGGTTATTGGGCTTAAAAAAAAAAAAAAAAAAAAAAAAAAAGGTAAATATTGAAATACCCCCTGATGGTCTTCTATGATCTTATTGGGAAGGGTGGGGGGAGGCAGTATGTGAAATGTGAGGCATCACCATATAGTAAAGGGGTCACAACCTGCATCCTGCGATGCCATTCTGTTATCTCGGACTCCTCGGCAGCCATCCACCATAGGTCAGTCATTGTATAGTCATCTCAACTCCTTTTTACTGAATAGCTAAATGTAGGAGCTGGCACCTATTAGATTATGGCGATATACCTTGGATCAGATCACTCCTTTAGGCATCCTGAGTCCGCTCTTCCCGGATCTGGTGGCACCGGATCCGGGTCCTATGAATCCTATTATTCATTGGTGGACACATTGGCGGCATCGGCAGCTTTTGATCATGTCCTCTGTGTCGCTATTATGGCAGAGATTTTGGGGGAAGAGGGGGTGTACCATAACAAATTAGAAATATAAATAATATTTATTCATTTATATAGCGCTATTAATTCCATAGCACTTTACATACATTTGCAACACACTGTCCTCATTGGGGCTCACAATCTAAACATCCCATCAGTATAAATTCAGTAAAATAATGCTGAATTGCACTCAGACGTTAGAGGTTTGCTTTGTAGGTAGATTATTACCCAGAACTGAAAAGTAGAAATGCTGAGACGGGAAGGGAATGTGAAAGCTGCAGTACTGAGAGGAGAACGTCTCCAGGTGTAAGACATTGATAGGAGAAACCGGCAGAAAATGAATAATTAGTCAAGAAATATGGGAAGGAGGAGAGAGCGAGAAGTAACCTTTAGTCAGGCAGGAAGTGCCCGCACACCGGACCATGGATACAGACAGCCCAGGTGAGCAGAACATGGAAAACACTGAATGTATGGGAAATTGGGAGGAAAGAGGCGCACTATATACTGGGTATACCGACCAGGGCTTATCTGGGATTTATGTCAGTTATGTATTGTAGTTGATACACGCCTCAACATTGTAATTATAACCACAAGAAGGAAAAGTTGTGGAAATCGCAGGTTCTTCAAAAGTTTAAAAAGTGGAAACCGAACATCTCAATGTATGAAGTATGAGCTCTAGCTACAGATATACAAGTACTTGCACTCCTTGGCAGCTGCTGTGAGCAGTCTGCATGGCTTAAACCCTCTAACATGGTCTGTGGTATCGAACATATCTGGGGCATCATTGGTTGGCAATAGCAAAGGGGGCTGCCAGCAGTGGATCTTGAGGAGCCCAAGTGTATTCAACATGGAAGACATTAAGACTACCATTAACTTTTTATGATAAACTGTCAGGGTGGTCCTTGTACCCTGTTGTGAAGTTCTACAACATAACTACTTAGTACAGCAGCAGTGAGTATCTGTCTCCAAGACACAGCTGGACTCCCCATAGAAAAGATAAAGATGGCTGATTACTATTTCTTCTTTCTCTTATCGCTGTGTGCACATTGCTGAATAAGCACTGACTATACAGAATAAGGCAGCCTTCACATTAGCGTTTGTGTCTGCATGCTGATGGCATGCAGACACAAACGCAGTCAAAAGCGCTGTCATTTTGATGTGTCCACAGCGGAGAATGTCCGCCTGCGGACACATCACTGTGTAGCCCGGCAGCCAATCAGCGGTGTCCGGGGGCGGAGATCAGCACCGGAGATCTCCTCCTCCCGGGTGCCGGTAAGCTCCGGGACATGTCGGCGGGGAGAAACAGCTGATTTGACAGCTGTTTGAATCTCCCGCGCCGACATCTCCTCTCGGTGTCAGCGCGGGAGATTCAAACAGCTGTCAAATCAGCTGTTTCTCCCCGCCGACACCGCTATGAGATTACCGGCGGCGGGAGGAGGAGATCAGCGGAGGCTGAGCTGATCTCCCGGTGGCCATCGGTGATCTCCTGTGACATCACCGGCGGCCACCGGGAGAGATTTCAATGGGTCCGCAGCATTCTCCTGCGCTGTCAAGCGCAGAACACTGCGGACCCATTGAAGACGATGCATGTTTCTCTAGTCACCTTCCACGACAGCATAGGAGGTAGCCTCGCCACGCCCTAATTGGGACAGGAAGCAGAAGAGGTTAAAAGGACCCTCCCACCTCCCACTAGCCAGTGTCTTTCCTGTCCCCATGGGGCATGGAGAGGTTTTTTTCCTGTGCTGTGGGGCCGGCGACTGCAGCATACCTGATGTTTAGCCGGGCAGCGTTGGTCGGTGCTACGGCTCTCCTCCTCCGGCTGCTCCTTCCGCATGTTTTTCGCGGTAGGACCGGGCAGCGTTGGTCGGGCTTCCGCTCCTCCTCCTGCTGCTCCCACGTATGTGGGACTGCTGCCCTGGCTCTCCGGATCCCCTCGGGGTGAAGCGGGCTGTGGGCTCCCTGGCCGGCGACCTCCCCTGTTCCGGAGCCCGCCGGCCGCTTCCCGCGCTTTCTTACTGTTCCAGCGCGACCGGAAGTGACGCTGGTGGGCGGGACTTCTGGTCACGTGCTCCCCGGCGGGAGCGTAGCGCTTCCGGGTTCCAGTGACGGGACCTGGCGATCAGCATGCGGCCACGCCACCACTGCAGGTGGCCTGGCCAGGACCCGGTGCGGGAAGCGGGGAACTCGTTACAGACACTGGGGGGCAGGCCTTTCTTTAGGAAGGCTGCCCTGAAGACTTCTGAGCCACGGTAAGGTACTGTCCTATGTGTGGTACTGAGTCTTCTCCTGCAGCTGCAGTGCCAGTGTTTCCCCTGCCACAGTGTATGTCTGATGGAGTGTGAGGGGGGGTCCTCTCTTCTGCCTATGGGCAGTTGTTATTGTTGGTCCCCTTAACTGTGCTTTGGTTCAGGGGACGAGTCTGGCATCAGACCCTCTCTGGGAGGGCCGTTAATGCCTGTTGTCCTGGTTGGGCTTCACACCCTAGCCTAGTGTATGGCATGAGATCCCGGGTTTTCCTGGAGATTCAGGCTTCCCTTTCCTCATTCTCTCTGGCAGCTCCTTTTGGGGATGCTCCTGGGAGAGGGAAGGTCAGGTTTGGGCTGCTGTCGCTCCATCTTCCAGTGCCACTGAACGGAGTAGGTTCCTCTTCTACTTGGAGGAACTTGGGCTAGGGCCGGTCAGAGCTCTATGGGAAAGTTCTACCATCTGGGGATATTGGCGGCTTTGGAGCTGCCAGCCCAGTCCGCTTTCCAGTCCATTCTACCATCGTTCAGGATTGGAGCTTTCCTGAGAATTCCTTCAGGGGGTGATCCCAGTAGTTGGTTTCTCTCGTGGCATCTCTGATTCACGGGGTCCCCGGGGGGGTGCAGGCCGGCATGTAGCTAACAAGACTGCGCTCCCCTTTGAGGCTGCCTCCCACCTGGGCCAGATGGGCTGCATGGTTGTGGGCCTTCTGCCTTTGTCTGTGGACGATGGTCAACTGGGCTCCCTTCAGGGGCTCCCTAAGGTGGAAGCTCCTTGTCTTCCTTCCCTTTCTCCGGTGGGCTTCCTGGGGTCTTGCAGATGCCTGGGTCCGTCTGACACCCTGTATCTCTGTCTATCCGTCTCCACCTGACGGACTTTGGGGCTGACTTTGAGGAGTGCCTTACTGAGACTCTGCTCTCTACCCTTCATTGAGTTCTTGGTGTTTGGACCTGGCCTTGTTGCCTTTATGGACCAGGCAACTTGAGCGCAGGGCTCTTCCGGTGCGGCCTACTAGTTGGTGGTCCCTTTGGCACTCGGTACCTCGGACCTCCTAGCCAGGGGTTCCTGGGCGGTGGAGTTCCCTTGTAGGCCTTGGACTAGTTGTCCTCGTGCCTTGTCCGCTGCAGCTGCTGTACTCTGCCTCTCAGTGGCTCGGTGGGGGAAGGGGTAACAGGGCGAACTCAGCCTTTCTTTCCCGGGTGTTTGAGCCTCCTACCCGAGGCACCACGGGCTCTAGTGGTATATTCATATTTCCCAGGAGGCATTACGCCTCGGAATTCTCTGTGTTGGGCATTTTCGCCTGCTGGCCGCAGTGGGTTCTTGGACTGGTCTCCCTGAGATCAGTAAATGCTTCGTGGTGTTCTCCCCCAGTGGCTGACTTCGCCGCTTGCCGGGGGTTCTGAGGGTCTTTCCGAAGACCTCCTCATCGTGTTCGAGTTGCCTCCTCCGCCTGCTCTCCGGGTTCCTACCCTGCCCTCTCAGGGTACTTAGGTTCTTTTGTACTCCGGAGTTCAGGATCTCCTTCGCCCGACGGTCTTCTCGTCTGTCCAGGCTGTGAGGAGGGGTTGGGGGCTTTCCCGACTCTTCTTGGTCGAACTAGCCCTCTGGAGGGGCTTGTGTCATCGTCGGCTTCCAACGCCTCCCCCTTCATGGGGGCAGGGCTACGCCACCAGATGGCTCCACTCTACTGGACTGACGCATACTGCGGGTGCCCATTCTCCCTCACCCCCAGATGCGCCTCAGGTTCACAATCCTGTACAGAGGTACAGTCCTCCGCTTTCTTTTCATGGGGGTTCTCCTCGGCTCCGGGGTTTCTCGATCATTATGGCGGAGGTCGTTGCTTTCCTATTGGATTGCAGCCTCTGTCTGGGTGCTATGTCTGGGCTGTTTCCTTCTTCTTGCTCTTTCTCCTCTGTCCTTCGGGTGCAGGGTGGTGGAATCTCTGCTGCGCTTCTGCGCAGTCGGGCGTCTCCCTCCTTTCGGGCGACGGTCGGCTCTGGGATCATTGACGTTCTCCATCCTGCCTGTCAGGTGGGCTCAGGCTCACTCAGGTTCATCTGGACCATGTCTTGTCCTGTTGGGGCAGTCTGCCGTCCTCTGAATCCCCGGGTTCGTCTCCCGGGGATGCCTCCTCATCCCTCCTCTGGTAGTTGAATCCAACGGCCTGCTTTTAGGGGTGGCCTGGGTTTTGACTCCCCTGGTGGCTTTTCCTCTGGATGCCAACCTAGGTGGGTGGGTGGGCTGGGGTCGCCCTCTCCAAGGAGTCTGGGGTCTCATCTTCATTCGCGGTCCTCTATTCGCTGGGAACTGAGAGTGGTACTTGAGGTCCTTTTTTGCTGTTCGTGTTCCTTTCCGGGGATGGGCCATTCTAGCGAGTGGCTGCTGTGGCAGCACCCATGGAGCAGTGAATCTCCTGCCCCGTGCCCCATTCACCCAGCTGTGGCTGTGGGTTCAGTCCCTAAGCTGTATTTATCATCCGAGTCATGATCTATGGATGACAATTGCTGGCTACAGGCTCTCCCCCTAGCGGGCCCCGTTCCCTGGCAACTGTGGGCCACTTGCCATTGGGCGATGCTGTTTGTTATTCGTCCGACCGCATTCCTCTTCTTCCTTCTGTAGTCCGCCTGATAGGATCCCTGCCCCTTCAGGCTGGGTTTTCAGCCTCCGGGAGGTCCTCCCGGGAAGGGGGAGCCTGGTCCAAGCGGTGTTCTGCTCCCTGGTCGCCAGTTGGGATGCCCGGAGCTCGTCCTTTTTGCTTCCCGGGCGATTCATACTGTAGCAGCCTATGTCTCCCTGCACCTCGAGTTGAGGCCTGGTGGGGGATGGACCTCTTTCTCCCAGACTGAGGTTTTTTCTTATTGCTTCTGGCTTCCTGTCCCCCTTCTCCCTTCTCGTGAGATTCCTGGGGAGGGTCTGGTAAGGAGTCCTCTCTGTTCTGAGGGCCCCTCTATGGGCGAGGTGGTATTGGTTCATCCTGCTCATGGCGCTCTAGGTCAGTGGACCAGTCCTTTTGCATTCGGACCTCTGCTTGCTATCTCGTGGTCTTCTGTTCCTTTCGGATGCTCGGCAGCTCGACTTAGCTGCAGGGTTTCTGAGGGCCAGGGCTGAGGCCTCTGGGCCTGTCGGCCGAGTTGGTGGCCTCCTTGCGGACATTCCGCATTCCGGTCACTTCGGCACTTTGTCATGCGGGTGTGAAGTGGTTTTTTCTCCTAAATGTGGTTAGGGCCGGCGTCTTTGATCCGGCACATGCCGGGTTCGGCGTGTGGTTCTAGGTTTGCCACGGATTTGGCGGGGTCCTCATTGTTGGCCTGACTGGGCTTTTTCGCCCTTCCTTTGGACTTCTGTCCTCCTGTGATATCCGTTGTTGTCGACCGGGTTGGCGTTTCTGCTGGCGGTTGCTTCTGGCCTATGTGTTGGGGGGGCTTCAGGCTTTCTCTGGCCAGGACCCGTCGCTGTCTGTCCTGGATGACTGCTTTGTCCTTCACCTTCGTTTCTTCCCGAGGTCTTCTTGGCATTCTTTCGCTCCCAGTGGATGTTTCTTCCTTCCCTTTGTCAACTTCCGCGGACTCCGTTGGTGGTGAACTTTCTTTATTTTTCTGTCCATGGTGCAGTGCTCTGGAGTGTGGTCGTCCTGACGTGTGGCTCTATATGTTGGCCGGCCTTTTGGTCGTCATACGGGCGAGGCAATGGCTCTACGTTCTTTCGCCCCCTGGTTTCGGAATGTCTTTCCGGACTCCTTTCTTTCCCAGCTGTTCCTGCTCGTTTCTCCAGTTTTCCCTCTGTCTCCTGGGAGGAAAGGGGCTGGGGCTTCTCCGGAGCAGTTTGCTAGGCTGCTTCCTGGGGTTCATTGCATGCTTCCCGATGTTTTACTGTCTGGCCCTGGCTTCCCCTGGGGCTTTGGCTTTTGGCAGGATAGTCCTGCAGGCTGTAGTCCCACCCTAAGTATTAGTTCGTTGGTATCCCTCCTATGCTGTCGTGGAAGGTGACTAGAGAAAATAGAATTATTCTTACCGTTAATTCGGTTTCTAGGAACCTTCCACGACAGCACTTATTTCCCTCCCTATATTCCTCGGTTTTTCCTGGAATGTATAACTGTTATTATTGCTCTCAGGCTATGGTTCTTTGTAAGACACTGGCTAGTGGGAGGTGGGAGGGTCCTTTTAACCTCTTCTGCTTCCTGTCCCAATTAGGGCGTGGCGAGGCTACCTCCTATGCTGTCGTGGAAGGTTCCTAGAAACCGAATTAACGGTAAGAATAATTCTATTTTTGTGCACTTGGGGACGCTTGCTGATCTTCCAAGGTCCCCGAGCGCACAAAAAATGCAACATGCTGCGTCCCGGGTGCGGACGCTGGACACCGGAAGGAGCAGATATTGTCCGAATCTGCACCCGAACGCAGCAAACGCTGACAAACGCAGGCCACTATGCTTTCCTATGTTAAACATAGGAACGCAGTGCGCATGCGTTTAACTGCGTATGGGAATGCAGCATAAGCTGCGTTCACATACGCTAATGTGAAGGCAGCCTTAAGAAGCACTGATAGGGCTTCCTCCATCAGCAGACTTGTGATTGCTGGGTATAGGTAAGGGTCGGGCACTGCTGGGTTGTAGGAAACCTAGTTTGCTATGTTATGCAGGCAAGAGGCTGCATTTCCACTGTGACTGGGCTAATGTACCAGCCCCAGTTACAGAGGCAAATGGGCAAAAATAAAGAATAACTATTAAAATTCTCCCCAGTGGTCGTCTTTATCATATTGGGAAGGAATGCACTTATGAAAGAAAGTCTGAAAATGTACCTGATTAGATGGGGAGTTAATAGCCCGGTCTTGACAGTATGACAAGGCGAGTAAGTGTGGTACATGCTGGAACAATTGGATGTTTTGAAAATGTTCTTTCAGTTTTTCCTTTTTGGTAATGTCTATCCATCCTATGATTTCCATAACTCCTTGACTTTTCCTTCTTGGTGGTAGTGTCATTGTTGAGTTGTATGAATGTGTGTATTAGTGGTGATCTGCTTAGGGTGCTTTCCCATTGTGTTCTGCTTCACATTCAGTTTTCCCATCAGGGTTTCCATCTGAACCCCTTTGCAAAACGGGCTTTGGACGTATGCGCCAACTGGGCCATTGACTTTAATGATACAGACGGAGTCAATGTGTGCTTTTTTTGCTCACCATTTTTGGGAGTACGTTTCCTGCAGGCGGACACCTGAACGTAGTAGACTGCATTTGGGTGTCCTCCTGCAGGAAACGTATACTCCAAAAGATGGTGCAGGACAGAGCACACGTCGTCTCCGTCTGCGCCATTAAAGTCAATGGCCCATTTGTCCGAAGGCTGTTTTCAGACGTAAGCCCCGTCAGGACCACTGAATGTGCGGCAGAACGCAATGTGAAAGCAACCTTTGAACTCGGATCATTGGCATTACCAGAGTTCAGGCTTTATTAATTTATCATGTGCTGAACTACAAGAAATGTGACCTGGTCCTTAGTGATAGGGGCAATACATTATATAGCAGCAGGGACTCCCTGTGATCTCCTCCGCCCGTCCTCCGGTGATGGTGCACATCCTGCAGCACACTGTGAGGTGTTCCTGATTCCTCTCCCTCCATATATTGAGGGGCTGTAATTAGTCACAGTGCGGAGCCCAGAGACGGCGTCAAGTAAACTACACAGAACAGAGTGTCCTGGTGCTTCTCCATGAAAACAAAGAGGCATGCTTTACACCAAGGCAAGGAGACAATTATTATACAAAGGAATATAACGAATGTTTTGTGTAATTATGGATTTAGTAGTCCAGGATTTATTAAAAAAAAATGGTTGTGATGATGATCTGAGCTAACAATAACCACTGTCCACAGGTGAGTAATGTATTGCTGACAATAGTGGTTCTTGAGTATCTGGGATAAGCCGGAAAGAAGAGAGCGCAGCCCTTTATGATCTCTGCAGCTTTGTTACAGAGGCTTTGAAGTAAATATCTCATCCTTACAACTATGGCCTGTACTCTGTCTCTTACTTTCTGGGCCTTTCTAGCCTGTCTCATTTAAAGGGAACCTGTCACCCCCTTTAGGTGTTCTAAATTGTGCCCACCAGCTTAAACATGATGTAAATGGGGTTCTTGAAACACCTCTGTGTCCAGACCGGTCCCTCATACCTGAGAAATCAACTTTTATTATTTGCCTCGCTGCATCCTAAAAGGTCCCGGGAGGTGTGCTGTCTGGTTCTGGTGGATTAGGTCCTCACCTCCCCCTGCCTGTAAAACCTGCCTTATATTTTCAAAATTGCCGCCCCCTCCTGTGGACGAGCACTCGCGCCTGCGCAGTGGAGAGGGTCACCGTGCTCCTCCATTGATGTGTTGAAGTCTCGTGAGAACTCTGCACAATCTTCAATGGAGCACGGTCACCCGCTCCACTGCATAGGCGTAAGTGGTCCTGTCACTCAGCACCCTTCCACAGGAGGGGGCGGCAATTTTAAAAATGCAAGGCAAGTTTTGCTGGGAAGGGGCGGCGAGGACCTAATCCACCAGGACCAGGCAGCCGGCCTCCCGGACCTTTTAGGATGCAGCGAGGCAGAGAATAAAAGTTGATTTCTCAGGTATGAGGGCAACGTCTGGACACAGAGGTGTTTCAAGAACCCCATTTACATCATTTTACAGCTGGTGGGCACAGTTTAGAACACCCAAAGGGGGTGACAGGTTCAGTTTAAGTTTAAAATGTCATCTTTAGTGCAGTGTTTTAGCACTGAATTAAATCCCCAGCCTGGCACACACTGACAGTGTAGGAGCTAAGCGCACACACCATCAGTGCACACAGGCTCTGATCCTCTCCTGTCTGCGGAGGCCACTCTTTGTATATAGGATCACACAGTACGGAAAGAGCGATACTGAATGGAGTCAAGGATAACGACCCTGCAGAGGCCGAGCACACACAAGAGGGGGATAGGAGCTTGCACACACTGACACTGGCAGTGCACAAGGGCTTTGAACCTCTCCTGTCTGTGGAGGCCACTCTCTGTATATAGGATCACACCGTATGGAGAGGCCGATACTGAAAGGAGGAGTATAGGATAACCACACCGACACTGCTGAGGCCGAGCACACACGAGGGGGATGGGCTCATAGACATTGTCAGCATCGTTTGACCACTACTGTGCAATCCTATATACAGCGAGTGGCCCCTGCACACAGGAGAGACATCACAGCACACTTGCACTGACTGGGTGTGTGCTGCCGTGTCAATACATTAAGGGCTGGGGGCATAACAGAAAGCATGGAGGATGGTATTAGAGGGTGGGCTCCTGCACCCCGGACCCCTCAGTTATGTATGTACTAAAAGGTTTTTTCATTTTTTAATATAAAATGAAATCTGTTCTACAAGTATGTTTTTTTACTTTGTTTTTTCTTCTCAGAATCTAGTCTCCGTTCTGTGTGTATACAGTGCTGTTCAAATTAATTGGGACAAAGCATTTTTTAAATAAAATCATAAGTTGGGGTTACCAGTCAATGATTCAAACCAGTTGAATCACCTGCCTCTGCACTGATGTCCGGTGGAGAGGCAGGCGATGTATGGTCCTGCCAGGGCCTGCCGTGATGTCAGAGGACGTCATGGGCACTGATTGGCCACTCGCGGTCATGTGATACATATCACATGACCGGAACGCCCTCTGACATCACCACAGGTCTTAGCAGGGCAATACCAGCGGCGGCTCCTGGCTCCCGAACACCGGAACACCCGTCGGAGAGGTAAGTATTTAATTCTTTATTATTTTTCATACATTTGTCTTTATTTAACTTTAATTTTGCAGTATATACTAATACACTGCAAAATCAAATGGGCAGTCACACAGGGGAGGAGGAAGCAGGGTTTTTCCTCCCCTCTGTGACGTGAGATGCAGCGGCGCTGCTGTGTAAAGAATTGACATGGTCACTCTTTTTTACGCAGGCACTTCTTCCTATAAAAGTGCAGCGTATTTTTACCCACTGTCTGCACGGCAAAGGGAATTTCCCATTCACTTTGCCGGCAGACAAAAAGCACATTGTGTAGTTTGAAAAGCGCGTGCAAAAAAGCGTGCAAACATACGCAATGCGTGAACGCAGCCTTACTCCATGGAAGAGGTCTAGAATTATTACTCTTAATGAACATACAAGTCTGAATGTAGGAGAAATCACTTCCACCGTTGGTATTGGAAAATCAACCGTTTTAAGAATAATTTGCACACACAATGACACTGGATCGTTTTCTCCAAAGGGAAATGTGGAAGAATAAGGAAAACGACACCAAGAACTGATAATACACTTATCAGAAATAGTAAAATTAATGCAAGAAAAACAAGTAAAGACTTGCTTTGTCCAATTAATTTGCACAGCACTGTAAGTGGTTCACTTTGTGTATTGGCGGTGACTAACTCCCATTATATTTAATTTAATGTATGCTTTATTCCTAAATGCAAACTGTATGAAGGTGTATATATTCTTTACAGGTGGTGGTCTCCGCTCCTCCGCTGATTTGCCTTATTGCTCAGGCGGTAACATCACATTGACAGCACATCACCACTGCAGGTGATCATTGAGCTGGGTGGTGCCACCAATGCAGGTGGCAGAAGCTGCTGAGTTCAGTGATTGTCTGCAGCAGTGATTCACGCTTGCTGTCCGTGTGATGTCGCTCCTGTGGTCAAAACAAACATCGGAGCATGGCAGGAACAGCGCTGCCACAGGATGTGAGGATAGACAGTTTTATCGTACGTGGGTCATGAAGTGGTTAAGCACGGGCTTGTCTAGTAGTGGACAACACCTTTAAGTTTGCCTGTCTCTTTATGAATGTGATATATTTCATATTCTAGGATTTCCCACATATAATGGGAATGGCTTACATGGCACGGGCAACGTCATGGACTTCTTGGAGGTACCAGGAGTTGGGACTTATGAAGACTTTAACACTATTGACTGGGTGCGGGAGAAGTCCAGAGACCGAGACCGGCACAGAGAGGTAAAGTCAGCACCCAACGAGACACATTTACATGATGATGTGTGATTTTACATTGGTAAAGAAACAATTTCATTATGAATCTTCCATAGTGGCGTCTGCAGACCCCCACTGCTCTAAATGAAGTAGGAGACTTTAAAAAACCTGGCTGTATAATTACAGTGAAATGGGGGATGCTCGGGTGAAGTCTTACAGGCGATTAGATGAGGAATGTACAAGTGTGGAGGAAAGGAGGAGGTATTGGAGGATCGAAGATTACGAGTTGTATGATATCGGGAAATTAGTTCAGAGATATATGGGGGAACAGACTGTAGATAGCTTTGTAAGTCAATGTAAGTAGTTTGAATTGGATACACTGGGGAATTGGGAGCTAGTGGAGGGATTTGCAGAGGGGAGAAGCATGTTTTACAAAAAAAAAAAGTTTTTATGAACTCTGTTTTTAGTATGCAAATAAGGTTTTTACTAGTCAATGGTTTGTTTCCCCAGATTAGTTGGCCCTCTCAGTTATTACACCCACAGGGGCGTGATAACATGATTTGCTAGAGTTGGCGTCATCGTCGCCTCTCTGGAAATCTTGTGCATGCAAGTGGCTTTCTTCACCACCATCTTTGAAGCCGGAATGCGTACACCCAGCTTTAGAGGCTCAGAGAGCGCTCTGTGCATATACGAAAGGACATATTCTCCTTTTTAGTAATCTCCCAGCAACTTTACTTTTCTGCAACCCATCTATTGTTACCATCAACCATGGTGCCCTCCCCGGCGGGGCTCGCGTCGGGTGCCCTCCCGGAATGTTTTGTAGTTGGCTCTGGTTGACCATTCCCCCAGCTACTACAGTGCTCATCTCCTGTTTTCCTCCCACCAATCTCTCTAAAAAAGAGCATATTGCATCCTCTAAAGCTGGGTGTACGTGTTCTGGCTTCAGAGAGGCGCTCTGTGCATGTATGAAAGGACATATTCTCCTTTTTAGTAATCTCCCAGCAACTTTACTTACTTTCTGCAACCAATCTACTGTTACCATCAACCATGGCGGGTCCCCTCCCTGGCAGGGCTCTTCTGGTCGCCTCCCCAGCGGGGCTTGCGTCGGGTCGCCTCCCCAGCGGGGCTTGCTTTGGGTCACCTCCCCAGAATGTATTGTAGTTGGCTCTGGTTGACCATTCCCCCAGCTGCCACGGCACTCATCTCCTGTTTTCCTCCACCAATCTCTCTAAATAAGAGCATATTGCATCCCAAGGACCAAACCTTGGTGCTCAGACCGTGAATATGAGCAATCGGTGAATCAAATCGGCGGTGTGGTACTGGCAGAATCACAGAGTGCTTGGACACTTTGTTGATCTCACTAGTGTAGATTTGTAGACCTGACAATGGCAGGTTAGGTGAACAAGTGACCTGACCTGTCAGGATACATGATCACTGCTCCTGCCCAGCTGCCTGGCAGGGGCCTGTGGCTGCTTTACTCCGAAGACTGTGGCATATGAGTGTGGTGTGGGGTAATGGCGTCTGGTGGTGTCAATGCTGCAAATTATTAACCTTCACAAGTGAGAAGCAATGTTCACAAATGCTCCTACTGCTAATACACTTAAACAGACTTAATATTAAGCAGCGTTTTGTGTGAGGATCAGCTGCTATTTAAGTAGTAACATTAATAAGCAGAATGAAGTATTTTGACCCTCCACAATAGCCCCAGTTTCTCAAGTGACCTTTAAGTTGGCCACCTATGTTTGAGATGAGAACGCTTCAGCACCCCATCAGATGCCATGCCGCCCATGCAGCCATTGGGAGGTACAGTATATCTACTGATGCAGGAGGACATTTTGGATGCAGCATCTCATCAGATGCCCCATGGTCACGTACCAAGTGCTGTGACCCCAAACCCTGCACTGTATGGCCTTACTATTTAGTCTTCGATAATGTAGACTCAGCCGAAAGTGATCGGTGAAGAATAATGTGCAGTTTAGTCCTTTTCGTGCTGTTCTGTGAGGTGTACTCTTTTTAGCCTCTCTAGGCTGATCAGATAGTCGTGTATTTCTGCTGGCTTTCTGTCTATGACTCTGTTGTAATTTCCTAAACTTATGTCAGCGACTTCTACTTTTTCAGATCCTCAGCAAGAGTAAAGAGTCGGCGTGGGCCCTGCTGTTCAGTGTCAGTGAGCCTTCTCTGGGTGGTTGTTAATGCTGCTGATGGCCTTTCTGCAGGTAACTATTCTACTATAGCTGGTGAGGTAGCAGAGCTTAAATTCATTGGATATCACTAAATGTTATATGTGAACCGATAAAAAAGGGGAACGTTATGGGGCATTTAGACTTATTCTCAAGTTGTCCCTTGAGCAGCTCAGAGCTCTGCAGTCTCCTTACCTCCTGGTTTCTGGGGGAGGATGCTCCTCTTTGAGCGGCAGTTCCCATCAATAGCAGAACCTCTGCTGGGTTTTGTAGTTTTACTGCTGCACATTAATCCACCAGTGTTTTGCTCTGGAGTGTACACTTCTATCACTGTATTTACTTATTGAGATCTAGGAAATGTGAATAAGCACCCAGCTACTCCGGAAAGTGAGACGTGCATAGGAGAACTGCTCTGGACGCTGCCTATGGGGGCTGGTGATTTTGTAAGATTTGTAACTGCAGCTTGTCAGGAGGGAGGTGAGCAGCTATCTGGTCTATGGAAATAAATAGGCTGGAGAGAGGTGGATGGTATGTTAGGGGTTAACTCTCTTCTGGAATGTAACTATTGTGCATACTTTGCCTCCTCTGGTGTCTGAGCTTCATGGAAACAAGCTGTACACTATGTTAGATAAAAGCTCTCTTATTGACAGCAGATATAGAAAGCAAGGGAAACTTTGCTTGTTTTCATGCAGTATAACTAAAGCAATGGTGGGTGTAGAAGTATTCAAGTAATGGACACTTTAATAGAGTACTATGATAACATGCATAACAAAACAGTGGTGGAAGATGTCAGCTCCTCTTCCTCTTATCTCAATCACCTACAAAATGCCAGTTGACAAAATAGATGAGCTGTGGAAGTATACCATAGGAGTTATAACTCAGTGTCATCAATCAGTAGAATTGTCCGGCTGATGGTGGGCCCTGGTCCGGCTGATGGTGGGCCCCGGTCCGGCTGATGGTGGGGCCCCGTTCCGGCTGATGGGGGCCCCGGTCCGGCTGATGGTGGGCCCCGGTCCGGGGCTGAAAACCAGTTCATGTTTGAACTCTGTTTTGTAGCTCTAAAATAAAAAGCGAGTTAAAGGAAATAATGCTCCAATTTTATTTGTGTCTTTACACAAAAATAAGAATATCTCCCAACAATTAGTAGATGTTGACGTATCAGTGCTACAGCGTCCTGATGGAGATGCACGACATTAGCAAATTATTTGAAAACAGAAATGTTTCCTGAATGTTTGTTGTTGTCTAATAGGCTCGTTGGCGGGTCTGATTGACATCTCCTCCCACTGGATGACGGACCTGAAGGACGGCATTTGTGTACAGTGGTTCTGGTTTAACCATGAGCAGTGCTGCTGGAAGTCTGATAATGTGACGTTTGATGACCGAAATAACTGTCCAGAGTGGAGAAACTGGTCTCAGCTGATAATCGGCCGGTCTGAGGTAAGGCATTGAATTCTGGCTGTATTCACCCGCCAATTTGTCCCAAGGGCCACAGTCACCCAGAGTATGCCAAAGGGAGGCACATTTTTTTTCTTCAGTGTATAGAATAATGTAGTAGACTGCGCCATTTATACAGAGATATGGAATAAAGTATTCTATGCAGTACATGTGTGTCAGGAAAATACGAAAAAACATCTTCCATTTTTTTGAGCAGCACAGCCAGCTGACAGACTCCGCCCTTTGCAGGTTTGGAGAAGCACCCGCCATGTATTCCCCTCACTTCCCCCCTCTCCTGTCAGGTATTTACATCCTGGTAGGGTCATAAAAGTAAGCAGAGCTGAAGCTATGTGCATATTCCTCTTTTTGGAGGGAAAACAGAAGAAAAGTCTTTTGTTCTTCAGCTACAGACTTTGAGTTAAAATTTAATAATACACATTAATGCCACAATTACATAAACCAGATCTTTGGAGTGCCGATGACTTGGGGAACCCCCAGCACCCTTTTATTTTCTCGAGATGAGAATCAAATCTAGGAAATCAATTTCTACTAATCAGCAGATCACAGACATATGATGTTTAGTCTCAAATGACTGATAAATTCTCCCCAACCAGAAGACGTGATCCGCTCTCCTCTCTCCCCTCTCCCTTCTCCCGCCCTCTGTCCCCCCTCTCCCTATATATATATATATATATATATATATAACGGGTCATTTGACCTTTTTTACCATTGAAAACCAAGGATCCTTTAAATTCCTGGGACTTCTAGTGTTAAAGGTCACCATGAAAGCTGCAAATAATAACTCCTGATTTGTATCTAAAATTGATATCTACCAATGAAAATTCCAATTTGTCTGTCAAAAAGCAAATCATCATGCAGTTCTTTTTACATGGATCTCAGAAAACATTGCTCTATGGTTGTTGTTGTTGTTTTTTTTTTTTCAATATAAAACAAGTAAAAAAAGAAAAGAAGAAATTGTATAAAGTTGATATCTTTGGAATGAATGTAATGAAGAAAATGGCCATTGTTCCGAATGATCTTGATGGCTGTAGGTAATGTCTTTAGTGTTGATATTTGAGAGTTTTGTTTTGAAGGTTGTACAGTATATATATAATTTTTCCTACCTGATTGTGTCGCCCTTCTCTCCTTGCAGGGAGCGTTCCCCTACATCTTGGATTATTTCCTGTATATCATGTGGGCTCTGCTCTTCTCCCTCCTCGCTGTCCTGTTGGTTCGTAACTTTGCCCCCTATGCCTGCGGCTCCGGGATCCCGGAGGTGAGTCGTTCTTCACATCACGTGTATGAGATGAGTCTGGGTTATTACTAATCTGCATTGTTTGATTGTAAAGTGAACGTAGGAGAAGCATGTGGAACATAATTATCTAAATCACTAATTATCATAGGATGTGACTGGCAATTGTAGGGCAATGAGAAGAAACGTGTAAAGAAGAGAGGAATGGTCGACCTTAACACCCATTGAAAAAGCCATAATATTGTAAATAAATAAAACTTTTATCGAGAATCAAGTAGCCACATGCATTACAGAACAGACACCTAAAAGTGTAGAAACCTTCACATACACAGGTAACAATAAGAGACCACAGTGGTTGGGAGCCAAAATATATAGAAAGACTTTAAGTGAGCATAGGATGAAGTCTGATGTCATGGTGCAAGTGATCTAGCACAGAGAGTGCACCAATGTACACCCCAAAAGTGCAGCAATACAAAGATAAGATCTGTAGTAGCAAGTGCTAAAATAAAAAAGGCTGTATACTCCGTGCTGAATGACAAAGCATTGGGGCTCCCAGTCCTGAGACTGGAATATGATAGTAAGAAGCAGGGGCTGGCTGGCAAATATCAGCCTGGGGGGCAAGTCACAGCAGTGAGCCCAGACCAACATGACCGATAGCCGGACAGCCACAAAACTGCTGCTGGACCACTAGTTTTTTTAAACTGCTCTAAAAACAGATCAGTCCCTGTGTCTGCAGCAAAGAGAATTATATTTTCAGTTTGCTGTTCAGACATCAGTGTTTTTGACTGCTGTTAGTGGTGCAGAAAGCGCATCCAGTAAATAATGAGCGTCAATTAGTGCTCCGTTCTTCTGCTGCGCTTTCTGCACCACTAACATCCAGTTATGTATCCTCCCCGGCGATACCACAGTGAGCCCCAGTGATGTCTGCCTTCTGGGCATCAGCAGGACCTGTGGCTGAGTGTCACATGGCCAAGGTCCAGTACCACCCACAGGTCCTGCAGGTGACTGGAAGAAAGACCTCATCCGGGCTTACTGTGGGATCGCCGGGGAGAATAATAAAGTCTCTAAAAATGGAGCAAAAAAGCAACACAAACTGATGATCCATTTGTGATACTTTTTTGCCAAAAAAGGATCTGTTTTTGGTGCAGAAACTGCAGAATCAATAAAGTCTAAACGCCCTGCCTGAATTCTGCCTTACAATGGAGTCGATTGAGAAAACAGGAGAAAGAAACGGATCAGTGATTGACGCTCATTGTTTTTCTGGATGCATCTTCTGCCGCAAACGGACCAGTAAAAAATGCAGCCTCTGAACAGCATTTCTGAACTCATCGCCTTTGCTGGGTATCACAGAAAGTGATCTGTTTTCCATGCAAAAATGGATCTAAAAAAACTGAAAAAATGCACAGTGTGAACAAGGCCAGTATTCCTGTAGATCTATGTCATCTTGTGCTAATGGCTTGTACAGACCAGTCACTGGCTTTGATGTCTGCACATGTGCGGCACATCATCACCGCGACACCGCCAGGGCGGACCTGGGACAGCATTTTTGTTTTCTTTTTTTGTTGTTTTAAAACCTTTCCTGTTCTCTGGCGTTACTGTAATGTGTCATACAGTGATTACTAATTATATGGGGATGAGGGAGAAAACTGGAGGTGCGTCAGCAAACTGATAACATGCGGAGACCTCAAGCCTACGAGCATCAAGCCTACGATAACTCCACCGGATTTCAATGGAATAATGACTGCACTCAGACCACTTGCCATTATTAACATAGGAATAGTTTTTATCCCCTGCTGCTGTATAAAAACAAATGCCAAATGGATTTTTTCTGTATGAAAATCTGACAATATTTTATTATTTTTTCAGGACAATCCGCATAATGTTGCTCTTAAGGTACCGCTACACGTCGCAACATTGCATGCAATTTCACTGGTAATTTGCTGGTTGCAGTGAAATCATGGACACATTGTTCTATCTTGTGGCTGTGTACAAATGTAACAATACGTCCATGATTTCACTGCAACCAGCAAATTGTCAGTGAAATTGCATGCAATGTTGCGACGTGTAGTGGTACCCTTACAGTTTAGCTGCTGATTGGTGGTAAAAGGTTCAGAAAGTTAGAAAACTTTGTAAAAAGTTTCCCCAGTTGTTTATATTTCTCCTCAGTCCTTGTCAAAGGTTCTCTTCAGTTTTACATCCCGACCTCCTCCTTACTCTATACCTAGATTTCAGAAACATTGGAGATATGAGGAGATAGAGGCATTACATGGGGGCTCTACTGATTGTGTCCTGTCCTACTCGGTGCATAAGTGTGACCGGATACACTGGCCGCTTAGAGCACGGCTGTGATCACCCATTGTGTAAAGGCTCTGCCGGCTGGATACTGCGGCTGAATCCACACGACCATGTACACGTTGTATATTCTTCTGTTATAACCGGTCTCCTTTTCCTTCTCCTAAAGATTAAAACAATCCTCAGCGGATTTATCATTCGTGGATACCTGGGAAAGTGGACGTTGATGATCAAGACTATGACACTGGTCTGGCCGTGTCTTCTGGCCTCAGCCTAGGGAAGGAGGGCCCCCTGATTCATGTGGCATGCTGCTGTGGGAATATTTTGTGCCATCTCTTTACCAAGTATCGGAAAAATGAAGCAAAGAGACGAGAGGTGAGAGTGTGCAGTAATAGGAGTGTGTGGTCTGTGCTCACCGCCTCCTTTTTATATATTATTCACTAGTCAGTAGCTTCAATCACCATGGACTGAGATGTCTGTGAAGAAGCCAGGACTGATCCTTCTAGTCTATTCACATCCCTGCGCCGCCCCTGTCTCTGCGCCCGCCCTGTCTCTGTCGCCGCCGGCCCCCTGTCTCTGTCGCCGGGCGGCCCCTGTCTCTGTCGCCGGCGCCGGCCCCCTGTCTCTGTCGCGCGGCCGCCCCTGTCTCTGTCGCCGGCCCTGTCTCTGTCGCGGCCCCTGTCTCTGTCGCCGGCCCCCGTCTCTGTCGCCGGCGCGCCCCCGTCTCTGTCCCGGCCGGCGCCCCGGTCTCTGTCGCCGGCGGCCCCCTGTCTCTGTCGCCGGCGGCCGGCCCTGTCTCTGTCGCCGGCCGGCGGCCCCCTGTCTCTGTCGCCGGCCGGCCGGCCCCTGTCTCTGTCGCGGCCGGCCGGCCCCCTGTCTCTGTCGCGGCCGGCCGGCCCCCTGTCTCTGTCGCCGGCCCCCTGTCTCTGTCGCCGGCCCCCTGTCTCTGTCGCCGGCCCCCTGTCTCTGTCGCCGGCCCCCGTCTCTGTCCGCCGGCGGCCCCCTGTCTCTGTCGCCGGCCGGCGGCCGGCCCCTGTCTCTGTCGCCGGCCGGCCGGCCGGCCCCCTGTCTCTGTCGCCGGCCGGCCGGCCGGCCCCCTGTCTCTGTCGCCGGCCGGCCGGCCGGCCCCCTGTCTCTGTCGCCGCCGGCCGGCCGGCCCCCTGTCTCTGTCGCCGGCCGGCCGGCCGGCCCCCTGTCTCTGTCGCCGGCCGGCCGGCCGGCCCCCTGTCTCTGTCGCCGGCCGGCCGGCCGGCCCCTGTCTCTGTCGCCGGCCGGCCGGCCGGCCCCCTGTCTCTGTCGCCGGCCGGCCGGCCGGCCCCCTGTCTCTGTCGCCGGCCGGCCGGGCCGGCCCCCTGTCTCTGTCGCCGGCCGGCCGGCCGGCCCCCTGTCTCTGTCGCCGGCCGGCCGGCCGGCCCCTGTCTCTGTCGCCGGCCGGCCGGCCGGCCCCCTGTCTCTGTCGCCGGCCGGCCGGCCGGCCCCCTGTCTCTGTCGCCGGCCGGCCGGCCGGCCCCTGTCTCTGTCGCCGGCCGGCCGGCCGGCCCCTGTCTCTGTCGCCGGCCGGCCGGCCGGCCCCCTGTCTCTGTCGCCGGCCGGCCGGCCGGCCCCTGTCTCTGTCGCCGGCCGGCCGGCCGGCCCCCTGTCTCTGTCGCCGGCCGGCCGGCCGGCCCCCTGTCTCTGTCGCGGCCGCGGCCGGCTCGGCCCTGTCTCTGTCGCCGGGCGGCCGGCGGCCCCTGTCTCTGTCGCCGGCGGCCGGCCGGCCCCTGTCTCTGTCGCCGCCGGCCGGCCGGCCCCTGTCTCTGTCGCCGGCCGGCCGGCCGGCCCCCTGTCTCTGTCGCCGGCCGGCCGGCCGGCCCCTGTCTCTGTCGCCGGCCGGCCGGCCGGCCCCTTATATTATTTCCAAAAATGATGTAAAGCTGAGAGCCGTAACCCTCAGACAGTATTTAGCCCCAAAAACCAGCAGAGTAATCATCTGCAGAATGGGTTAATCAGTGTCTGTGTGAAGCATTGTGTAGGTGGAGGCAGACAAGATGGAGGATGAGAGGTGAAGAGACCGTAGATCTATGGCTCTATAATCCTTTCCCTCTGCTGTAGTGATTCATCCATGTACCCTGTGATGGCCGTGTGTCCGTGTGCCCTGTGATGGCCGTGTGTCCGTGTGCCCTGTGATGGCCGTGTGTCCGTGTGCCCTGTGATGGCCGTGTGTCCGTGTGCCCTGTGATGGCCGTGTGTCCGTGTGCCCTGTGATGGCCGTGTGTCCGTGTGCCCTGTGATGGCCGTGTGTCCGTGTGCCCTGTGATGGCCGTGTGTCCGTGTGCCCTGTGATGGCCATATGTCTTTCCATTTAGGTGCTTTCTGCAGCGGCTGCTGCCGGAGTGTCGGTGGCGTTCGGTGCCCCCATTGGAGGAGTCCTTTTCAGCCTAGAAGAGGTAACTAGACAGTTCTCTTGTTTTTCTTGTTTATTCTGTTGGAATATGTAAGGACATTTGTCACCAGATTTGTGCCACCTAATCTGTGAGCAGCATAATGTAGAGACGGAGATCCTGATTCCAGCAGTGTGTCACTTACTGGGGTTCTTAATGTAGTTTTAATACAATCACTGTTTTATCATCAGGAGATTATCAGTAGAGGACTAGTAAACCTGCTGCCATGTAGTCCTCTATGTTCAGGAGCTCTGTATAGTCCCACCCCCACCACTGACGGGCAGCTTTCTGCCTATGCACAGTGTACACAGAAAGGTGTCAATCAGTGCTGTGGGTGAGGTTATACAGAGCATATTCAGAGATCTGCAACAGATAACTAATTTTATCAAAAGAGCAGCAAGCAGCCCAGTAAGAGATGTATCACTTGAATCAGGGGCAGACCCCCCTACATCATGCTACTCCCAGTTAGTGTAAGCATACAGAAAAAAGCACATATAGACAATGTAATATTTAAATCCAATTGTTTATTGAAACCTCAATTGAAATGGGAGAATAAAGTAATCCATAAAAAACAAATGGACAAGATGTAGTACAATGAGTAACCAGGAGATGGCACTAAGTCACTGACAAGCAGTAGTACGGTAGTAAGGCACAATAAGCTCATGATTGAGTCATTATAATGTGGGGCAATATGCCTAGTGGTATATAGAATGTATATAGTACCAAAAGTGAAGAATATGAAAAAAGTAATCAATAATAATGATGGTATCTGTGTACCAGTCTAGATATTGCAAAGTATTCACTGATCTCAGGGAGACCAGTCCATATAAACACTGCGGGCAGCTGGCTAAAGCGCTCAACACAGTGAATTCCTAGGCCCATTTCCCCCTGGGAATTTGATATGCAAATAGAGTCTGTGGAGCCTCGTTTAGGAGTCTCAACACAGGACTAGCCAATTTCCCTCTAGGAAGGGCCTAGCCATGATAACCACCATATTAAGTGGCCCTTTGAGTCAATATCCAGCTCTTTACAAGCTTAAAGATATGACTCCACACTGATGAGGGGCAACACCTCGAAACAGCTGTCTGTGGATGGTACCTGGCCTTGGTATTCCCTTGTCATATCTTTAAGCTTGTAAAGAGCTGGATATTGACTCAAAGGGCCACTTAATATGGTGGTTATCATGGCTAGGTCCTTCCCTGGAGGGATATCTGGCTAGTCCTGTGTTGAGACTCCTAAAGAGGCTCCACAGATTCTATTTGCATAGTCTAGATATTGTGCAGTCAACAAGAGCAAAATCAGCAGTACTAAACGTGAAGAGCTAGAATAGGGGATTACCTGGTGTGTCAGTGTCAAGTCCCCGACGTGTGTTTCATCATGTGTGCCTTCTACTGGGGGGACTGTCATCATGCTACAGAGGCAGCCCCTATAGAATTGTTTCCCCAAACAAAGTTCATTTTAATCAGTAGATCTTGGAATAATTATATTTTCCACAATTGGAAGTGATATAAAGTGTTCCTGTGCTGAGATAATCTTATATATATGTATCCCTGCGATGTACTGTGCAATGGATGTGTCTGATCGTACAGGAACATGGTCTGATCATACTACATCTCCTGTGCTGAGATAATCTTATATATGTGTCCCTGCGATGTACTGTGCAATGGATGTGTGTCTGGATGCTTAACATGGGGACATGGTGCTGATCTACACACATCATCTCCTGTGCTGAGATGATCTTATACATGTGTCCCTGCTATGTACTGTGTAATGGATGTGTCTGATTGTACAGGGACATGGTCTGATCATACCTCATCTCCTGTGCAAGATAACCTTATATATGTGTAACAAACAGAAAGGGAGCGCCAATAGTGAAGATTCATTGAGAAGGGGATTTAAAATCAAGTATTTAGGACCACCGCTCACCTGGGGGAGTTGTGCTCGGTCCTCACACAACCGAGGTGTGGGCTTCCAGGTGAGGGAGAGGGCTGTTCAGCTGGAGACGCTGCTGTGAGAATCCTCCGGTGTTAGTCACATGACCGGGACTGTGTGACCGCTGAGGGCGTCCCGCAGTGACGTCACGGCAGGTTCTTTAGTTAGTAGATGATCTCGGAGCTGCTCCCACCGCTCTCCCGAAGGATGAATCAGCAAGGATAAAGGAAAAATATGTGGTATTATGGGAGCGCTAGAGTAAGGGACAGGAGAGGTGACTATTAAAAGCACAAAGCTTTATTAAACATCTGCTCTCTAACCCACAATGCGTTCAATAGCCAACCGCTATCTTCCTCAGGTGGTATGGAGAGCAGGTAACCTGGGCCACATTATAAAGGGATAGTGCACCAATGAGGATAAACTAACAATTATGACATCACAGGAAATGCTGCATCACAACAACATTCCAAATTAAGTAGAATCCTGAATACAAAGATGCCAATGTAAAAGACAATACATATACACTATAGGAATCATTGATCATCTAAAAATTGTCACATCAGGTTATACAACAAGGATAAAATAACACAAAATAAAATGTGAAATATAAAATCTTAACTATAATACAGGGTCAGGACTAATGGATCACATTATACAACCAGGATAAAATAACATTACAAAATATAAAATGTGAAATATAAAATCTGAACACAGGGTCAGGACTAATGGATAAATAGCTAGGTTCAGACCTTCAGGGGATAGGTGCCCAATCTAAAGATCCAGTAGCTTACACAGTTAATCAAATGACCAAGGTGATCTCGTAGAGTATCAACCACCTGGTCAATGATTTTCAAACTTAATTCAGCAGGATCTTTATGATGGACCATAGTAAAATGTTCGGACACGCTGTGTAAAAGGTAACTATCCTGGATGTTGGACCTATGTTTATTAAGCTGTGAATGCATGGCCTATATCGTGCGGCCTACATACTGAAGGCCGCATGTGCATTCCAAAAGATAAACCACAAACGTGGATTGACAATTTGAGGAATGTCTAATGGTGTACGTTTTGCCTGTGGTATTTGAGGAAAAGAATTTTGATCCACTCAAAATCATATGGCAGCACATGCATTTCGGGATCCACAGGAAAAACATCCCCATTTCCCCAAATCTTTGGTTTCAACAGAGGGAGGTATACATGTTCCATTACTGGGGGCCACCATGTTCTGAAGGTTTTTGCCTCTTCTGAACACCACACTAGGCTTATCAGGGAGATGTCTACAGAGGACAGGATCTCCCTTTAGGATGAACCAGAACCGTTCCAGCAGTCTCTGAATATTGTAATGTGACTGATTAAAAGTGGTCACAAGTCTCCAATTTGCCAATACATTAATTTTATTGTGATTGGGAACAGTGCTGCTTGTGTGGCTCCATCAACGGTGACACTGTCCTCACCGAGCTCAGGTTTTTTAATGGCGGACTCCTGAGACACTGACTTACATTTCTGAGAAGCATCACCTAGGAGCCTGCGAGGAGAACACTTTTGTCTAACACGTTTGTTGGGAATTTTGGCTTCTTTAAAAAAGTCAGAATCATCTGTAGAGTTTTTATTATCCCCTGAAGGTCTGAGCCTAGCTATTGAAAATGTGATCCGTTAGTCCTGACCCTGTGTTCAGATTTTATATTTCACATTTTATATTTTGTAATGTTATTTTATCCTTGTTGTATAATGTGATCCAGTAGTCCTAACCCTGTATTATAGTTCAGATTTTATATTTCACATTTTATATTGTGTATTTTATCCTTGTTGTATAACCTGATGTGACAGTTTTTAGATGATCAATGATTCCTATAGTGTATATGTATTGTCTTTTACATTGGCATTTTTGTATTCAGGATTCTACTTAATGTGGAATGTTGTAGTGATGCAGCATTTCCTGTGATGTCATAATTGTTAGTTTATCCTCATTGGTGCACTATCCCTTTATAATGTGGTCCAGGTTACCTGCTCTCCATACACCTGAGGAAGATAGCAGTTGGCTATCAAAATGCGTTGTGGGTTAGAGAGCAGAAGTTTAATAAAGCTTTGTGCTTTTAATAGTCACCTCTCCTGTCCCTTACTCTAGCGCTCCCATAATACCACATATTTCTCCTCTATCCTTGCTAATCTTATATATGTGTCCCTGCTTTGTACTGTGTAATGGATGTGTCCGACCATAGGGACGTGGTCTCATCATACCATATGTCCTGGGCAGGGAAGGAGGCATATAAGGGAGTGTAGGCATTGCACAGCTAATTCTTTGTTTGCGATAAAATATTCTTTTTAAAACCGGAAGGGAATTTGTTTCCAGAAAGAATCCCCTGTGATCTGGGATGACTTATTATAATTTCTTGATAATTTCTGCAGTGTAGAGGGTTGCTGAATCATTTCTCTGTATTGCACACTGCAGTGCTGAGGCGCCTAAGAGCTAATAAAATCAATAAAAATAAAATATAAAGGTTCAAATCACCCCCTTTTGTCCCATAGAAATAAAGATGTATATATCTAATACATAAAGCTGAATGTGTGTGTGTATGTATGTATGTGTTGTATGTATGTACCGTATTTTTCCTTTTATAAGGGCCCTTTCACATCAGCGTTTTTTTCAAATCGCGGCAGATGCGGTGAAAAAAAACGCATCTGCCGCGATTACGCATACGACTGCACTTGCGGCGGTTGCGGTAAACGCATACAATGTACAGGCGGACTTCGGCAGGTGCGGCAAGTGCGGTTTTGGCACTTGCGGCAGGTGCGGCCGCGAAAAAAAACGCGGCTGACAGCATTTTTTTTCACGGCCGCACCTGCCAAGTGCAAACCGCACTTGCCGCACCTGCCGCAAGTCAGCCTATACATTGTATGGCGTTTACCGCAACCGTGCCGCAAGTGCAGCCGGTATGCGGTAATCGCGGCAGATGCGGCTTTTTCATCGCATCTGCCGCGATTTGAAAAAAACGCTGATGTGAAAGGGCCCTAAGACGCACTTTTTTTTCCTCCAAGTTTTGGAGGAAAGTAGGGGTGCGTCTTATCGGAATATAACATTCTATCATCAGTTGCTTGGGAGGGGGGAGACAGCAGTGAAGTGGGGACAGAAGTGGCAGGGAATGGTCCCTGCTGAAGAATCAGGCAGCAGGAGCACCACGTGTCCCCGGCTCATTACCGACATGAATATTCACAGCTCTGCTGTAGTGAATTGTACTAAGGAGACAGGGCTGGAACATCGTATTTCAGCAGTGTACAGACCCCCTCCCTGGCCCTCCCTCTTACAGTACATCACATCAGAACTTGATCTGCAGACTATGGCCGCTTCCTTGATTACAGCAGAGTGATGGCAAAGCAAAACACATTAAAGTGAGTGCACATGTATATGTAATATAACCACTAATAAAGTAAAGTTAACACTACCATTACTGTGCTATAGGATCTACAGTACATGCTGGGAGTGATAGTTCTTAAAGGTATTGCTCCTACATGAACAAATCCCATCTCATTCACCTTGTTGGCCCTTGTAAAATTAAGGCTGCCTTCACACTTGCGTTCCCCTCCGCAGCGTCCTGCGGAGGGGGACCCGCAAGCTGAGCGCAGGCACTACAAGTCCCTATGTTTAACATGGGGACACAGGTGCCTGCACTTGGGTGCAGATTAGTGTGCGCACCCCGTGCGCACCCATTCACTGCCATGTATTATTTGTACGCATGCGGATGCTTGCGTACAAATCATACATTCTCGTCTGCACCAGGAACACGACATGTTGCGTTCAGGGTGCGGACAAGAGTGTGTGATTTGTGCGCAGGCATTCACATGCGTACAAATAATACATGGCAGTGAATGGGTGTGCACGCCAATCTGCACCCGAGCACAGGCACCCGCGTCCCCATGTTAAACATAGGTACTTGCGGTGCCTGCGCTCAGCTTGTGGTCCCCCTCCGCAGGACGCTGCGGAGGGGAGCGCAGGTGTGAAGCCAGCCTAAAAAAGACCATACTTGCCCTGATGCTGCAGCGGTTCCAGCATTGTCAGAAGTTGCATAGTAATGTCCCATGTGACATTGATATAAGACTTAGCCCTCCGACCAGTAAGTCCTAGCGTATGTCTCCCCACCATCACACTGGAGCAAGAAGTCATTGGTGTTGCTCACATGCTGCCCTGCATCCGAAGGAGACAAACGCCAGCGCTGACTGGTCGCAGGGCCCTACTGTCATATCAAAGTCATTTTTTGTTTAAATATTTTTTTCCCTATTTTCCACCTCCAAAATCTGGGTGCGTCTTATAAAGCGAAAAATACGGTATGTATGTCCTGGATTGGCATCTACACCGTCGCAACTACAGCCACAAAATTTTGCACAGTCACACGTCTGGACCCCGTGTGAGAAAAAGCGTCAATAGACTAATGGTTGTCGATGGCGAAAATTTATAACACCCTGAGACGTTTACCAGGTTCCACACCAAACAATTTTGGCCCTATCTACATAATGGGGAAAAGTGAAAGGAAATGTGTGTAGGCAAATTGACAGCTGCCAGATGTGAACAAGGGGGACTTAAAGAATGAGAGCGATGCCGCCAAAGAGAATATACCATATAGTTGCTAAGGTGGGGCCCCGACATAGGATACTCACCACACACGGGGAATGAACACACACACAAAATGCGCCTCACACTACCACGTGCTTGAACACATATACACCCTCAGCACACATTTCACCACACATACACCAACCTCCCACATAATCGCCCTAAAACACACACAAGTCTGGTATTATCCTTCAACAATAAAAATCTGATTAATAAGCAGCAAAACTACAAGAGAAACAAATGTACCATATAGGAAATACGGCAGCTGTCAGTCACATGACCTGTCTATTATGTGTATGTGTGAGCTAATATATACTGTCAGGGGGGAGGGTTTCCTGTTGCCTGGGGATTTATCAGGCTGCCAATAGCAACCAATCACAGCTCTGCTTCTATTTTGCTACTGTTAATCTGAGCTCTGATTGGTTAATATAGACAACAAAGGACATTCTCAGTAAAGCTTCTGTGAGGTAATAGGATGTCTGTGAGGTAATAGGATGTCAGTTAGGGTGTGTTGGTGGAAAGGCTGATGTCAGTCACATTACCTCTATATTAACCCGGGTAGTACAGCTATATATATATAACACAAAAATAAGAGCAGCACAATAAGTTATTACTCATGAGTGCAGGCCTACCTCTACAGCTTTCTACTTGTCAGTTACATACCAAAAAAGAAAAGGATAGACAGCACTCTGTTTTTTTTTTAGTTGAATAAAGACCTTTATTGGTCTATGTGCAGACAGGCAACGTTTCAATCCTATTAGATCTTTATCAAGCCTTGATAAACGTTGCCTGTCTGCACATAGACCAATAAAGGTCTTTATTCAACTAAAAAAACTGGAGTGCTGTCTATCCTTTTGTTATAAATGTTGTAAATATAAAATGTATTAATCTGATCAGTAAACTGTAACAGAAAAAAACTTAAAGCCAAAATTATAGGGGAAGGGTGGTCACTGCAATAACAGGCGATCAAAATATCCCATCTATGCTCCGCCAGTGACCACCTGGTAGTCCTTGGTGCCATCTGCTGGTTAGTAATTGTATTACATCTCGTCCATTCTTTTCATTATGGATTACTCTATCTGTATGCTTTATTTTTCTGTATGGTTATACTATTGATTTAGCACTTAGTTTTTCTACATGTCTATATTTTTTGGTACACCTCTATTGTAGCTTTCCATATGGATATATCTGGATATTATTATTTACGGTGACTTTTGTTCCTTCATTTCTCTAATCTCCACTACCTATATGTACTACACTGCCAGCTATCTTCATATTATACTTTTTTATTCTTCCATTCACATAACTGTATGACACTTTCTTTTAGCTTTGAATGACGTATTGTTCGTCCCCCCCCTTTTAAGCCTTCTGCACGTCCTCGGCCATCCATCTCCCGTCTGTCTTCTGTCCAGTCTGGTGTCCTGACCTCCGATGATGTTGTGCTGACTCCTTTTCTCCCCCCCCATCTCTTAGGTGAGCTATTACTTCCCACTGAAGACTCTATGGCGGTCCTTCTTTGCTGCATTAGTGGCGGCTTTCACGTTGCGATCCATTAACCCTTTTGGAAACAGCCGCTTGGTCCTCTTCTACGTTGAGTTTCCACGCTCCGTGGCATCTTCTAGAGCTCGTCCCGTTCATTCTCCTGGGAATATTTGGAGGCTTATGGGGCGCATTCTTCATTCGAGGGAATATCGCTTGGTGCCGTAGACGGAAGACCACTAAGCTGGGCCGCTATCCTGTGGCGGAGGTCCTGGTGGTCACAGCCATTACCGCCGTTATAGCGTTTTCCCAATGAATACACCCGGACCAGCTCCAGTGAACTGATATCGGAGCTCTTCAATGACTGCGGACTGCTGGACTCCTCCAAACTGTGCGACTACAATAATGATTTCAACAGCACAAATGTGGGGAACCTTCCCGACCGCTCGGCCCGCAGTGGGGTCTACACCGCTTTGTGGCAGCTCTCTTAGCTTTAATCTTTAAAGCGGTTATCACCATCTTCACATTTGGCATGAAGGTAAGATGCGGATGGGCTCGTCTACTTTAGTCTAGTTTGTATGGATCTTGTATGATTACATCTCCATGTCAATGCCAAAAATTCTCATGGCCAATCAGAAGCTGTTATAGTCTGCCGATCACTTTCCATTTTTAGTTATAGACCTGACCAAACCAGTTATCATCGATCCATTCAATCATTGATCCTTCTTTCCATGAGTTTCAGTCCCTTTCACCAAGTAACCCTAGAATAGGACATAGGTGAGAAGGGTTGGTCCTTACGGTAAGTAAGCCGTGTCCATACGCAGGCTATATAAAATGGATTTCATTCTGATCCTCACACTTCACTATTAGAAAGAAAATCTTTCCTACATGTATGGAGTGGGGAAAATAAGTTTTGATACACTGCACATTTTGCAAGTTTTCCCATCTACAAAGAATGGAGAGGTCTGTAATTGTTATTGTAAGTACACTTCAACTGTGAAAGCAGAATCTAGAGACAAAATCCAGAACATCACGCATGATTTTTACATAATTAAATGGCAGTTTATTGCTTGAAATAAGTATTCAATACAATAGAAAAACAGAACTTAATATTTGGTATACAAACCTTTCTTTGCAATTCAGAGGTCAGATGTTTCCAATAGTTTGCACAAACTGCAGCAGGGATTTTGGCCCACTCCTCCATACAGATCTTCTACAGATCTTTCATGTTTTGGGGCTTTCGCTGGACAACATTGAATTTCAGCTCCCTCCAAAGATTTTCTATTGGGTTAAGGTCTGGAGACTGGCTAGGCCACCTCTGGACCTTGAAATGCTTCTTACAGAATTGCTCCTCAGTTGCTCTGGCTGTGTGTTTTGGGTTATTGTCATGCTGGGAGACCCAGACACTATAAATCTTCAATGGTCTTACTGAGGGAAGGAGGTTGTTGGCCAAAATCTCATGATAAATGACCCCATCCATTCTTCTTCAATACGGTGCAGTTGTCCTGTCCCCTTTGCTGAAAAGCACCCCCAAAGTATGATGTTTTTACCCCACATGCTTTATGGTTGGGATGGTGTTCTTGGGGTTGTAATCCTCTATACTCTTCCTTCAAACACGCTGATTGGAGTTGATACCAAAATGTACTATTTTGGTCTCATCGGACCACATGACATTCTCCCATGCCTCCTCTGGATCATCCATATGGTCATTGGTGGACTTCAAACAGGCCTGGACATGTGCTGGCTTGAGCAGGGGGGGCCTTGCGTGCCCTTTAGGATTTTATTCCTTGATGGCTTGGTGTTACTAACAATAATCTCCAAGACTGTGGTCACAGGTCTCTCCAGGGCATTGACCAGGTCCTCCTGTGTAGTTCTTGGCTGATTCCTGACCTTTCTCAAAATCACTGTTACCCCATGATGCGAGATATTGTATGGAACCCCAGACCAAGGAAGATTGACAGTCATCTGATGTTTTTCATTTTCTAATAATTGTGCCAATAGTTGTTGCCTTCTCCCCAAGCTACTTGCATATTGACCTGTAGCCCATTACAGCATTGTGCAGGTCTACAGTATTGTCCCTGGTGTCCTTAGGCTGGCTTCACACCACAGCAACATCTGATCCGGGGCTGTCAGGGATGAACCTGACAGCCTCGGACCGGATCAGCACACAAAACCGGAGGTCTATTATGCCCTCTGGCCCGGTGTGCAGCCGGACGCAGCTGCTGCTGATGATGATTTAGGACCGTGGGGAGCTAGCCACGGTCCTGAAATATAACAGCGGTGTGCAGCCGCAGGTGTCCGGTTCCCGGATTCTCCTGGATCGGGGCAATCCGGCCTCATAAGTTCCCACGTTAGGGAGCGCCGAATTGCCCCGGATCCGGTAGGATCTGATTTGGGGAGATTTTTCTCCCCGGACACAAAAATGGTGCATGCTCCGATTTTGTGTCTGGGGGAAATAATCAGATTCCTTCCGGATTCTCTTGGACATCTAAAAACCGGATGCCAAAATACATTCATCCGGCGTATTCCGGCCCCATAGGGTTACTATGGGGCCGGAATCAGATTCGGGGTTGTTCGGTTCACATCGGACAGCCCTTGATCCAAAAAACCGTGCTGTGAAGCTGGCCTTAGACAGCTCTTTGGTCTCAGCCATGGTGGAAAGGTTGGGTGTGATTGTGTGGACTGATGTTTCTTATACAGGTAATGAGTTCAAACAGGTGCAATTAATACAGGCCATGAGTGCCCAGTAGGAGACTTCCTAAAGAAAAACTAAAACAGGTCTGTGAGAGCAGAATTCTCGCTGGTTGGTAGGTGATCCAATACTTATTTCATGCAATAGAATGGAAATTATTTAAATATCATCCAATGAGATTTTCTGGATTTTTTTTCTTAGATTCTATCTTTCACAGTGAAGTGCACCTACCATAAAAACTACAGACCTCTCCTTTCTTTCTAGGCAGGAAAACTTGTCAAATTGGCAGTGTATTAAATACTTATTTTCCCCACTGTATATCGGCTCCCTATTCATTATATGCAGTCTGTAGACAAAGAAAACACACCAATATTATTATATTCCCTCATTGCTTTCCATACAGCACAGATTGCCTGCAGCATAGTTATATGTACATCACTCTACTGCATTTATTTCTTTTACCAAGTATAAAGAGATACAAAAAGATTCTGAAGTGAAATTAAATGATTACACAGTGCAGACAATTATTACAGCGTAATCCAATACAGCTATGGCGGCCGTCACACGCATCAATTTCTTGCACGATATCGTTTAAGTGATCTGCTTTTTTGATCGCTTAAGTGATATCGTTTGTGCATCGCTACGTGCAATCAAGCGATTTTACAATGTAAAATCGCTTGATCGTTAGATCGCAGATATGGGAGCCGGAGCTCATATCAAGCGATAAACGCTTGATCAATCTGCATCATCGTGGTGTGTGACACCACGATAAACGATCTCCCAGCGGCAGAGCCTATGCTGGGAGATGGTAACTATGGTAAACGTCGGGTTACTAAGCGCTGCGCGGCGCCTAGTAACCCGATGTGTACCATAGTTACCAGCGATCTCGCTGGCCCACATCGCTGGTGAGTCTGTCTGAGTGACATCTCACCAACGATGTGAGCGATATTGTTAGCGATCGCGCATGCATGTGATCGCTAACAATATCGCTCTCAACATTGAAGCGTGTGACGGCCGCCTATGAGCATAACTATCCGCCTCTGGTTTGTATTTAAAGGAAACCTGACATGTGCAAGAACGCTATGTACCTGTATATGTGGGGTTAATCTGCATGTATATAGCATTGCATTGCTGCCTGGATGCCTTAGTGAAAGCGTAGGTGCCAGGAGGAAAATAACTTCTGTTGCTTGCTTTCAATCATGGGGACCTTCAAGGTGCGGATACAGTCTTTACATGTGCGTGTGCAGTGTGGGTGCGTGCGTGTGCAGCGTGGGTGCGTGGGTGTATAGCGTTAGTGCATGCGTGTGCAGGTGTGCAGTATGGGTGCGTGCTTGTGCAGCGTGCATATAACGTGTGTGGGTGTGTGCGCTTGTGCAGCATGGGTGCGTGTGCAGTGTGCGCACAGCGTAAGTTCTTGGTCCAAGTGCCGGGGAGTGATTACAGATGTATACTGAGCAGTGACTGTGCTTTCAGGGGATAGATTCATTTTCTCCCAACCACTATTTTAAAGCTATTTATCTGTACATAAACCCTATGTCTGTAGGTAAATAGTGTTTTTTCATATGACCGGGTCAATTTAAAGGATCATGCACCCATTAAAATGTAGATTAAGGTGCATGCGCCATGTTATAGAGCAGTGGGAGCGGCATAGGATGATACATAGTTTATGTGAATAGATTCAGTATAAGGGTGCACTCGCATCTATATAGACTCACTGAGATTCTCAGCAATAAAAGTTGCCGAGCATCAGGCAAATGTTGTGTTTTTCCTCACCGAAACTCCTTATGACACTTGAGTGTGCATATATTTTTCTGGCAGAGTATGCTTATGATGTGTGAGTGTGCAGGTTTTCTCACCAAGCATCAGTGTGGCATGCGTATATCATCTGTATGCAATGCGATTTTTTTTATTTATTTATTTATTTTTTACAGCATATTTTACATCTCACAATACAATGTATACATTTGGGTGTTGTCACTTCCCCCAAAAAACAAGCATATAAATTATATAGATAGATCATAGGCTGTAGTTGCATAGATAGAAGTACAACAGCTATGTCATATGCCACCCCCCTGCATATTGTAAGCTTGTACCCTTTAGTACCTTTCATGTGGCACTAAAGGGTGTTTAGATTTGTATTTCGACCAAAAATAATTAATTTAAAAAAAAATTGATATAGGGACCCCCTTATTTTTCATAGCCAGGTAGGGTAAAGCACCTCCATAAGATGCACCACTCCTGGCGCTTCGCCTCGGCTTTTCCCGCTGCCCTGGCACTTTGGTAAATGTAATAGTTTTTGGGGTTGATGCCTTCTGTGTAATGTAAGCTGACATCAAGCCCAGAGGGTAGTAATGTTGAGACGTCAATCAGATACCCACATTACTAACCCAGTTAGTAATTATACAAATAAAGGCAACTCCAAATATTTTATTTGCACATTGACTTCCCCACACATTCTCTCTTTACTCAATTTACTTTTGAAAATACTATAGAAAAAGTCCCAAAATATTAAAAAAAAATAAAAAAAAATCTTGAAGTAGTCCAGGGTTTCCGCCAAAATACACCCAATCTGACATCGTCCTCAAGAAAGGTAAATCATCAGAACATGAGAATAGTAGTGAGGAAAGCAGGACAAGACTCACCCTCTCTAGCCAATTTAATCCCCATCAAAAAGAGAATGATGTCCCTCGAAATCTCCGTCCCCCAGCATATAATGGGCACGATCAGTGACTGCATCACCCATATGCTGTGAGAGCAGCACTGCATGACTCCCGGCCGTGTGATGAGCTGGGACTTTACTGAGCTCAGATGACACAAGGGGAAGACCCGGGGTGAAGCACCATACCTGGAGCATTGAATATAGGCCGTGGCCTGCTATTTTCTAGGCTGCCAAGGTCCAATAATAATGGCCCTTTGCAGCCTGAGAATACCAGATCCCAGGTGTCTGCTTTACCTTGAATTTGAAGTAATGTAAAAAAAAAAAAACAGCGTGGGTTGACCTCTATTTTGGATTACCAGCCAAGGTAAAGCTGCCAGCTGTGGTCTGCAGGCTCCAGCCATCAGCTTTACCCTAGTTGGCTATAAAAAATAGGGGGGGGGCCTTGTTTTTATTTTTTTTTTTAATCAGATAGTTTTTATTAACTTTTCAACAACAATACAGAAAGAAACGCATTGCATTAAACCCCCCCCCCTCCCACCACCACCATCCCTCCCTTCCCCCCTCCCGGTCCAGTGGGTCAGTATTCCTCAACAAAGATAGTAGTGCACATATGGATATAACATGTACCCAAGATGTTCCAAAAATCTGCATAACACATCTCCCAACTTAAAGAAATAACTCAGTCCAATAGCAATTAATTAACAGTTGGCAGCCCCTGAAGGTCCATCCAGCCCTTCCAGCCTTGTTTTTATTTAAATTATTTATTATATGCCTAAATACAAGGTTAAACACCCTTTAGTGCCACAAGAAAGTCACTAAAGGGTTCAAGCTTACAATATGTAGGGGATGGGAAATTACCGTATATACTCGAGTATAAGCCGAGGCCCCTAATTTTACCCTCGAAAACTTGTTGACTCGAGTATAAGGCTAGGGGGAAATGAAGCAGACTCTCATCATGGCATGCAGCCCCTCTCATCATGATAAATGGCCCCCCATTACTGGTATATAATCCCCCATCACTGGTATACAGTTCTCCTCCCCCCCCCATATGAGAGGTTACAACCGCCATCAGTGGAATACAGCCCTCCATCAGTGATATGTACAGGCCCCCCATCAGAGGATACAGCCCCTCCCCCATCAGTGGTATATACTGGCCCCTCCATCAGAGGTTACAGCCCCCACATCAGTAGTATATACAGGTCCCCCATCAGTGGTATATACAGGTCCCCCCCATCAGTGGTATATACAGGCCCCCCCCTCAGTGGTATATACAGGCCCCCACCTCAGTGGTATATACAGGCCCCCCCCCTCAGTGGTATATACAGGCCCCCCCCTCAGTGGTATATACAGGCCCCCCCCTCAGTGGTATATACAGTCCCCCCCCCCCCCCCCCCCCCCCTCAGTGGTATATACAGTCCGTCCCCCCCCCCCCCTCGGTGGTATATACAGTCGTCGTCCCCCCCTCAGTGGTATATACAGTCGTCCCCCCCCCCCCCCCCTCAGTGGTATATACAGTCCCGTCTTCCCCCCCTCAGTGGTATATACAGTTCCCCCCTCAGTGGTATATACAGTTCCCCCCTCAGTGGTATATACAGGCCCCCCCCTCAGTGGTATATAAAGGCTTCCCCCCAGTGGTATATACAGGCCCCCCTTGCTGCCTCACATCTGTAAAATAATAGCTCATTCATACTTATCCCTGTCGCTCTGTCACCGTGCATCCTCCAGTCTTCATGCTTCTTCCTGCTTGTACCCAGCGGGCGCAGCAACGATGACGTCATTGCTTCTGCGCCGGTCACATGACGCCGGGTACAAGTAGGAAGAAGACCGGAGGACGCGCAGTGACAGGGATAAGTATGAATGATATATTATTTTACAGATGTGAGGCAGCAAGGGGGGGCCTGTATATACCACTGGGGGGGGGGTTCTGATATTGCAATGTAATATGCACCACTCCCCCTGCCACTGATGGACAGGGGATGCAGTGCGTATTGCATTGCACTAATGAGCGGGGGCACGTGACCGCCCGCTCCTATCACAGCCTCCCCCCACCTCCTCCAGCTCCTGATCACCGCCCCCCCCCCCACTGAGCCGTCACTGTGACTCGAGTATAAGCCGAGGGGGGCACTTTTCAGCACAATTTTTGTGCTGAAAAACTCTGCTTATACTCAAGTATATACGGTATATAGTTGTTGTGCATATATCTATCTTATCTACATACGATTGCTTTATTAAAATGTGACAAGTAGCTTAAAATTGACAGACTTATTGGGGTATGTAAAAGACAAGTGACTGACTGCTGTCTATGTATCGGTGATCGGTGTGCATAGAGAGATAACCATAGACCACTCTGCTCAGCTCCCCTCTCTACACCATCCAGGCACCAGACTGCATTTTCATGGTGCTAGGCTCCCTATATATGTGCTGGTTCTGGTGCTATAACACTGCTGTATTTCTATGTAGGTGCCTTCTGGACTCTTCATACCAAGCATGGCTGTGGGTGCAATAATGGGAAGACTCATGGGGGTGTGTATGGAGCAGCTGGCCTTCTATCATCACGACTGGCCCATGTTCAAGGGATGGTGCAGTCAGGGGGCCGACTGCGTTACCCCAGGCCTTTATGCCATGGTAGGAGCAGCGGCTTGTCTAGGTAAGTACATTAATGGCAGAGCATATGACTCTTCAGTGAGATCAGGAAGGCTGACTGTCAGTCATTACATGTCTCACACTGGAAAAGCTCCCTCATCTAAAATAATCTGTGGAGGCAGCTCCTCATGGAAATCTATGTCCGGCCCATAGACCTTAACAGCTGATTTACATAAAAGAATAACATACATTTCTCTGGAGTAAGACATCAGATCACTTATACGATGTCCTATTATTCGGCCTCCTGTGACCTGCATGCTCATATGGCTTCGAAGGGTTGATTCTACTGACAGATTTTCTTTAAAAAAGTTTATAGCACATCTGTTAAAATAGTAATGAGCGGAAAAAAAAGAAATCGGTACAAAAAGCTGCAGAACACATTGAAAGAATAAGCCCTGCAATATAAACCACTAAGGGGCAGTATAGAACCACAACCTGTATACAGAGTATATACCTGCTACACCATGGGACCAGACATGTACAGCAATCCCAGGGTATCTAAAGGCTAATGGTGGGGTTACACGTCCCGATATCGGGACGATATCGCATACAACGCCGCGGGAGCGCGCATTTCGGGAGCGCTTTTCCCGATATCGCATCGCCGGTTTACACGCTGCGATATCGGGAAACAACGTCCCTCCGATGTCTACGCCCACCAACCCAGGAACGACCAGTTAACATGGGAGTGAATGGGTGACGTGAGCGTAGACATCGGAGTTGGGCTGTCACACGCAGCGATGCTGGTACAACGGCCTTGCGATATCTGCGAGTTGAATAGCTCTGCTATTCAACTCCGATATCGTTTTGGCATCGTTCCAGCATCGCGTTGTACTGTCAAACAGTACAACGCGCACCCGATATCGGCTCCAACTCGCGACCCACGTGACTTTTTGTCGGAGTTGGGTCGGAGTTGGACGCCGATATCGCGGCGTGTAAACCCACCATAAGGGAGGTAGGCACCACATTCACTTTGGAAATTCCAATGTACAATATGCTCCTAGGGCCTTTATCAAGGTCTTTTATCAGAGGCATCACGCTTTGGGCAGTTTCATGTTTTTGTCTTAAGGCCCAGTTACATACACAGATAATTGTGCAGAGATTGTTGGCAGATCTCTGGATGCAGTGAAATCGTGGACACATTTGTACACGGCCACAAAATGGAACAATGTGTCCATGATTTCTCTGCAACCAGAGATCTGCGAACAATCTCTGCACAATCATCTGTGTGTAACTGGGCCTTTAGATATAGGAGCATCTCAATGTATTAGAATATCATCAAAAAGATAATTTATTTCAGTAATTCAATACATAAAGTGAAATGCATATATTATACTAGAAATAGGCCCAATGCTATTGCATCAGGAGGGCAGTCTCTGTGCTGTGTCCCCTTGTGCACTCTCACCTCTCTGTGCTGTGTCTTCCTGTCTTCCTTGTGTCTTTCTCTCCGCTCTGTGTGCTCTCAGCCCCTGTGTGTGCTGTCTCTCCCTGTGTGCGCTGTCTCTCCCTATGACTCTGCCTCCCCTGTGCCTTCTCCCTCCCCTGTGCCCCTGCCTCCTCTCTGCCTTCTGGCTCCCGTGTGCCTGCCTCCCTTCACTGAGCCACCATATACAGTGCTAACCACTGAGCCACCACACAGTGCTAACCAGTGAGCCACCTAAACACTGAGCGACTATTTAAATCACGCGCTGCGACCAATCAGCGAAGCGGCATGCGGCTTGGCGGGAGATATGAATCCCGCGCCGCGGATTGGCTGAGCAGCGCGGTATTCAAATCTCCCGCCAAGACTTGAGCCGCTTCGCTGATTGGTCGCCGCACGATTTGATTTACGCGCCAATGGCGCTGATTGGTTGCCTCTGACCGCAGCAACCAATCAGTGCTATTGGCGCGTGACGTGTTTTGGCGGGGGATTTGAATCTCAGCTGCTATATTGGAACTTGGGTGTTCCAATATGGCGGTCGGGGCACTTCCGCTGCGAGCACTTCCACGGCGAGCTTCGGCTGCGTCACCGCTGACCTCCGTGCGGCTGATGATGAGCCGCGGCTACCGTCGTGAGATCATCGGCTAGCGCCGCTGATCTCCTGACAGTAGATTGAGGTATGTGTCACTCACTTTTGTCACATGTTGCTATCCCACAATGGTGCCGTGGTGGATTGTGGGATAGCGACATAAGCGCCTGAAGTCTGTGACACATATTATTGGTGATTATATATAAGACTAGAAATGGGCCTGATGCTATTGCATCGGGAGGGCAGTCTCTGTGCCTGTCTCCCCTTGTGCGCTCTCTGCTGTCTGTGGTGTTTCTTCTCCTGTGCGTTCTGTCTTTCTTGTGCCTTTCTCTGCGCTCTGTGTGTTCTCGGCCCCTGTGTGCGCTGTTTCTCCCTGTCTCTCTCCATGACTCTGCTTCCCCGCGCCTTCTGCCTCCTCCAAGCCTTCTGCCTCCTCCAAGCCTTCTGCCTCCTCCAAGCCTTCTGCCTCCTCCAAGCCTTCTGCCTCCTCCAAGCCTTCTGCCTCCTCCAAGCCTTCTGCCTCCTCCAAGCCTTCTGCCTCCTCCAAGCCTTCTGCCTCCTCCAAGCCTTCTGCCTCCTCCAAGCCTTCTGCCTCCTCCAAGCCTTCTGCCTCCTCCAAGCCTTCTGCCTCCTCCAAGCCTTCTGCCTCCTCCAAGCCTTCTGCCTCCTCTAAGCCTTCTGCCTCCTCCAAGCCTTCTGCCTCCTCCAAGCCTTCTGCCTCCTCCAAGCCTTCTGCCTCCTCCAAGCCTTCTGCCTCCTCCAAGCCTTCTGCCTCCTCCAAGCCTTCTGCCTCCTCCAAGCCTTCTGCCTCCTCCAAGCCTTCTGCCTCCTCCAAGCCTTCTGCCTCCTCCAAGCCTTCTGCCTCCTCCAAGCCTTCTGCCTCCTCCAAGCCTTCTGCCTCCTCCAAGCCTTCTGCCTCCTCCAAGCCTTCTGCCTCCTCCAAGCCTTCTGCCTCCTCCAAGCCTTCTGCTCCTCCAAGCCTTCTGCCTCCTCCAAGCCTTCTGCCTCGCCTGAGCAGTATTAAAATCCTGCGCCAACACCGTGCGGCACAGCTGATTGGCCGCGCACCGGCCAGCGCGTGAGCAATCACGTCAGCTGCTAGCAGTATTGAAATTGCCGCCAATACCGCTAGCAGCTGATTGGTCGGCAGTCCCTGCTAATTTGATGGCGGTGGCCACCGCTCATCTCCCTGCGGCGGGAGATGAGCGGCCTTCTGCTTGTGTGCTTTTTCTCTGCTCCTCCCTTTTGTGTCTCTGCCCCCTATTCCCTATGTCTGATCCCCCCTTCTGTTTGTGCTTCCTCCTTTAATGTCTCTGCCCCCCTTTCCCACTGTCTGATCCCCCCTTCTGTTTCTGTGCTCCCTTTCTGCTCCCCCCTTTTGTGTCTCTGTCCCCCCATTCCCTATTTCTGATCCCCCTTCTATTTCTGTGCCCCCCCCTTTATTGTCTCTGCCCCGCTATTCCCACTGTCTGATCCCCCCTTCTGTTTCTGTGCTCCCACTCTGCTCCCGCCTTTCGTGTCTCTGTCCCCCCATTCCCTCTGTCTGATCGCCCTTCTATTTCTGTGCTTCACCCTTTCGTGTCTCTGCCCCCCCCCACTCCCTCTGTCTGATTCTTCCCCTCTGCTCCCCCCTTTTGTCTTTCTGCCCCCCCTTTCCCTCCTTCCTAGCTGTGACAGCTCCGTGCCTCTTACCCTATGTGGCCGCGCTGAGTGCAGTGTAGAAGTGCACAGACCTGCAGTGATGTCATAGTCATGTGATCATTCACATGACTGTGACATCATTAGAGGTCCTGTAGACTGAGAGGCAATGAGAGGTGAGCCTCTGGAGGCGGCGGGACCTGCGAAGGGGGCAACGGAGACCGAATAACGCGGGACATCGGGCGGCGGGAGGAGGCAATGTGGACTAGTGGGAGCGGGACTGTGGTCGGCAGGGGTGGGGGGTGTCGGGAAGCGGGAGTGTGGCGTTAGTCTACGCTACGGCCATATTAGAACATCCATCACTTGGGTGTTCCAATATGGTGGTCGGCATACTTCCCGTGCAGCGCGGTGGATTGTGGGGGATGGCGACATAAGCGCTGGAAGCTTGTGACACATATTATTGGTGATTATATATTGGTCATTACACACAGAGTGATCTATTGCAGGTGTTTATTTCTGTAAATGTTGATGATTATGGCTTACAGCCAATGAAAACCCAAAGGACATTATCTCAGAAAATTAAAGTAGGAGGATGAAGGGTCTGTGAGATAAAATATGACCTAAATAAGTATCAGAGGCTTCACCTTGTGTGGTTGTGAGAGTCACAACCACTGTAAAAGCAGATCACGACTGCTGCAGTCCCCAGCGTGGTGCATATAGAGTAAGGAGAATGAAGGGTTAAAAACTGTGCTGCCGTATTCCATGAGACATCAAAGGGTGAATATAATATATTTTATTAGTCAACATGTCCCTGAAACATGGCAAGATGAATTGTCCTGAGGAAGGGGCTAAGGAGTTCTGCAACACGATGACTAATAAATCAATATTATATTCACCCTTTGATGTCTCGTGGAATACAGCAGCGCACTTTTTAACTCTTCATCTTCCCTACTTTAATTTTGAGATAATGACCTTTTGGTTTTCATTTGCTGTAAGCCATAATCAATAGTTACAGAAATAAACACTTGAAATAGATCACTCTGTGTGTGATGACTCTATATAATATGTGTTTCACTTTATGTATTGAATTACTGAAATAAATGAACTTTTTGATGATCTAATTCATTGAGATGCACCTGTACATCCGAGTGCTATTGGATTGTTATCAGACCCATGATCTTGCTTTGGCAAGTTTGATCCGAGACTCTGATAAAAATCAGACCCGATCTCATGCAAGAAAAACGTATGTCTGAATGAGCCCTAATATTAGAAGAGCAGCTCCCCTGTTACTTCACAGTGATGGAGTGTACAAGGAGTACAGGAGTAACCAAGCAAGCGGTGCATACAAGTGCCGGAGTGGGGCCCCGTGTACCCAGTACGTACGGGATCTGGGCCCCAGGTGCTCGCTACATACGGGAGCGGGGCCCCTGGTGCCCGCCACGTACGGGAGCGGGACCCCTGGTGCCCGCCACGTACGGGAGCGGGGCCCCTGGTGCCCGCCACGTACGGGAGCGGGGCCCCTGGTGCCCGCCACGCCTGAGCTTTAGAAGATAGGCTAAGTGCCTGCGATCAGGAATAGCAGCATTTTGGATTCTGGGAGTTTTCGTTGCATCCAGAATGCTGCCTTGTACAGTACAGACACAGTAGGGGATTTATGGAAACCCCGTGCCCACTGTGCCTTTTTTAAGCTCCATAAACTAACATATGGTGCGGCTTGCCGATTTTCAGTATGTCAGTTTATGCTTGTGGAGATGTGAGTGTTCTCAGTGACCGAAGACAGCGCTGCACCCCGAATCCTGATTGTGGCGCGGACAGCGTGATCTCCCCTATAGAACACTCATGTCTCTGCAGGAGGAATTACACCACATCCAGAACGCAGTGTGTCCTGATCATGGGCACGTAGCCTTATAGTTCGGTGTTTTTTTGCATTTTTTTCATGTTTGCCTTGCATCTTTCTGTCACCATAGAGCTATGAGGACTTTTACTTCCTGGACGTGCAATTTATTTTCACCATTTTTCAGTACATTTTATCATAAAACAATAATGTAAAGTAAAACTACAAGTTATGATGGAATTGTTTTTGATTTGCTTTCATGATATCTTTGGGGTATATTTGACCTGACAACTTTGTTTGGTACAGTTATGCTATCAATGTAATGGGGAGGGTTTGCGTTGCTTCTTAAAGGGGTTGTCAAGAACGTTTCCATAGGCAAGGACATCAATATCTGATCGATGGGGTGTGGACTCATAGCAGCCATGTTGATCAGCTGATCCTGATGCTTGTGGCAGCCAGTAGTGCTCTGTTCTGTCACCGGTATAATGGTCGGAGCTGGGTACTCCACATCCCATGTGTGACTCAATAGGGGTGGATATGCGTTATCCAGCTGGAGCACCTAAACCTTTGCCAGAACTGTGCTGTCCAGCTCCGGCACTCACTTGCATCAGGATACCTGATAAGTGTGAGTGCCTGATGTCACACCCCCAACGATTGATGGCTTATCCTTACAATAAGTCACCAATGTGAATCCCCAGACAAGCCCGGCACCTGTGACCTGATTCATTATACCCTATCTGCAGGAGCATACATTTGAGCCGGGCTGGGCCATCACAACCAGTCATATCTACGTCTGAAAGGCAGGATTGTACTGTTTGTACATAGAGAGCTGTCAGTCACCTGCAGCAGGAGAGGCGGCCAGTGGTGGTGTGGTGGTGCCAGACTAGTCTGATCTCTGACTATGGCCCCATCAGACCTTTTAAAGTGTCTATTTTCTCTGAATCCCTTCAGTTGTGCAGCCAGGCTCTGCTTTGTGCTGCCTGTGGTTTGGCAGCATTAATCTGTTAAGTTTGTATGATAAAATCTATTCATATTGAATTACTCTTCTATTTCCAGGTGGAGCCACTCGCATGACGGTGTCACTTGTCGTCATCATGTTTGAGCTGACGGGGGGATTGGAGTACATTGTGCCTTTAATGGCTGCAGCCATGACCAGCAAGTGGGTGGCAGATGCTTTAGGAAGGGAAAGCATCTACGATGCCCATATCCGCTTGAATGGTTACCCTTTTCTGGAGGCCAAAGAGGAGTTTAGCCATAAAACTCTTGCAATGGATGTGATGCGACCACGACGTAATGACCCAACACTGACAGTCATCACTCAGGACAGCATGACCGTGGCTGACATTGAGGCGGCAATTACCGAGACAACATATAGTGGCTTCCCTGTCGTGGTTTCCCGGGAATCTCAGAGGCTCGTGGGTTTTGTCTTAAGGCGAGACTTAATCATCTCAATTGGTAAGAAAAGAGCTGGAAATCTATTTTGTAGAATGAAAAATTCTGATCTGAAATTTCAGTTCCCAAAAATGTGCTGTAAATCCATTATCCACCGCATCAGTGAGACATTACTGGGCTTATTACTGGGCTTATTATTACTGGGCTTATTATTACTGGGCTTATTATTACTGGGCTTATTATTACAGGGCTTATTATTACTGGGCTTATTATTACAGGGCTTATTATTACAGGGCTTATTATTACTGGGCTTATTATTACAGGGCTTATTATTACTGGGCTTATTATTACTGGGCTTATTATTACTGGGCTTATATTACTGGGCTTATTATTACTGGGCTTATTATTACTGGGCTTATTATTACAGGGCTTATTATTACAGGGCTTATTATTACAGGGCTTATTATTACAGGGCTTATTATTACTGGGCTTATTATTACTGGGCTTATTATTACTGGGCATATTATTACTGGGCTTATTATTACTGGGCTTATTATTACAGGGCTTATTACTGGGCTTATTATTACTGGGCTTGTTATTGTTGGGCTTGTTATTGTTGGGCTTGTTATTGCTGGGCTTGTTACTGCTGGGCTTGTTACTGCTGGGCTTGTTACTGCTGGGCTTGTTACTGCTGGGCTTGTTACTGCTGGGCTTGTTACTGCTGGGCTTGTTACTGCTGGGCTTGTTACTGCTGGGCTTGTTACTGCTGGACTTGTTACTGCTGGACTTGTTACTGCTGGACTTGTTACTGCTGGGCTTGTTACTGCTGGGCTTATTGTTGGCTGCTCATTGCTGCTGAACTTAATATCTTTGGAACTGAAATAGTCTTTAAAATATTAAATCATACTTTTATTTAAAATCCAAAGGCATAGTGCTTAAAAGATCCGCGCTACTGTCGGGATGAATGACAAGGAAGACAAGGCTTCTTAGAATGCTGCTTTATTCCCTATTAAGACCCATTTGGACCTCTCTGTGTCTCTCTCTATAGATCGTTTTTATTATTTTTCTGTTTTGGTCAAACACCAGGTTTCTTTCCACATGGCTTCAAGGCCATATCGAGAAAGTTTGATTATTCATTTCCGATGGCTTTTCTGTTTCTATCATATGTATCTTGGTTTCCTATTTTAGAAAGTGCCAGGAAGAAACAAGATGGCATCGTGAGCTCCTCCAGAATCTGCTTCACTGAACATACTCCTCCACAGCCGCCTACAGCGCCTCCCAGCCTAAAACTCCGCAGTATTATGGACCTCAGTCCTTTCACCATCACGGACCAGACTCCAATGGAGATTGTGGTGGACATTTTCCGCAAGCTTGGCCTCCGCCAGTGTCTGGTGACACACAACGGGTGAGAGATCCAGTCATCTGCAGTCACACTACAGCACACATTCCTAGCTTTTGTTGTTTATCATCTGTTTTAGAACTTGTGACAAAAGAATAAAAGTCAGTCATTGAAGTCCAATAGCACAAAATCAGTTGTTCAGTCGTGCCTTGCAGGCGCAGCTAATAATCCACCAGGGAGGAGATGGCTCCACTCAGTAATCATTAGATGTGATGTTGCATCGACTAGCCCTAACACCCCTTTATTAAGCACTGGGCATCATGTGTCTAATCTTAGGCTTTGTTTTCAAAGGTAATTAGATAAGTTTAAAATGTGGATTTTGATTGGTTAAATTCGAAAAGGCTCAATACTACTTTGGCATAAGTTGTATCCCCGCAATATACCTGCACACATGTTTAAGAACTGCCACATTGAAGCATCTGTCTAGGTCTTTGGCATTATGCTATGAGACGTGTATGGCTGAGTGTCTAAGGGGCCTGTTTTACAGAATGCTTCTTTTCTCAAATAAGTAATATTGAAAACAAATGTGTGTGTGTGTGTGTGTGTCAAGCCCCGCCCACTCTAGATAGCCCTGCCTACTCTGCATAGCCACACCCCACTCCAAATAGCCTTGCCCACTACACATCCTGCATCTCCATATATCCCCACCTCCTCTACATAGTCCCACCCCTGGATGGGGTGGATGTGTGATGGGGCTGGGGCTATACATGGGGGTGGTGCTATAAAAGGGGTGTGGCTACCAGGAGGGTGTGTAGAGGCAGAGCTACAAAGTGGCGGAGTTACTGTGAGGGGTCGGGGCTATGATACATACACATGCATACATTACCATATATGGGCGATATTGCTATATATGAGTGATATTGCCGTATTACGACCATATATGGGCATTACGCCCGGGCAACGCCAGGCTCTACAGCTCGTATGAGTTGACAACTGGGTGTAACCACATTCTCATAGCACTTGATTGGGTAATGACAGTGTCAGATTAGGTAACAGCAAACAAGAAGAAAGGTAATGCCCAGTTATTAACTTATTCATGAATATGCAGTCACCCTGTGTGACTAGGCAGTCAAATCGTGATGGTGCCTGACCCGGCTTCTCTCAATGGAATTTGGAGACATGCAGTAGTCTATCCACTATGTGCAAGGTGCACACGTGTGACATGACTGCCCACCCACAAGGGGAATACGGGTGTGCACCTGTCACACTGTCAGGATTCAACAGTCACAAAAACAGACTGCAGACTTTTCATCTAAGGATAGACATCCCCTTCAATTGAGAAATTATAAAACCGCAGATTACAAAAAATAGTTGTCCAGACTTTTTATGTCATGAAGAATAAATGCATGTAATAAGACAGTCATGTCGGGAGTTGTGATGGTTCTGCTTTCAGTCCATTGTTTACTCAGTTTAAATCTTACAACTTCACTGTCTTTATTGAATTTACATCTGTCAGTAAAATCAGTATTCCTCCTATAAATTGAACAAATGGACATGCAAGTCTTTGATTTCAATCAAAACCTTTCTATCCTCTATCTGTTACTGCATTCCTTGAGTACCGTATATACTCGCGTATAAGCCGAGTTTTTCAGCCCAAAAATTGGGCTGAAAAGTCCCCCCCTCGGCTTATACGCGAGTCATACGGCCCCCCTCAAAGTTTGGCGCCCCCACCTCAGTTTCTGGGCCCCCCCGCAGGCAGCGCTGCACATATACATTACGTGTCTAGCAGCTGTTACCCTCCGGTGGCAGATCGCGGCTCCCGGCTCCGGGCTCCATCTTCCTCTCTGTCTTCCTGGTTGTCATGTGACCGGCGCGATGACGTCATCGCGCCGGTCACAAAGCAGGAAGACAGCGAGGAAGATGGAGCCCGGAGCCGGGAGCCGCGATCTGCCACCGGAGGGTAACAGCTGCTAGACACGTAATGTATATGTGCAGCGCTGCATGCGGGGGGGCCCAGAAACTGAGGTGGGGGCGCCAAATTATGAGGGGGGCCCTGCTGGGGCCCTGTATACTACCACTGGGGCTATATACTACCACTGGGGCTATATACTACCACTGGGGCTATATACTACCACTGGGGCTGTATATATACTACCACTGGGGCTATATACTACCACTGGGGCTGTATAATACTACTGGGGCTATATACTACCACTGGGGCTATATACTACCACTGGGGCTGTATATATACTACCACTGGGGCTATATACTACCACTGGGGCTGTATACTACTACTGGGGCTATATACTACCATTGGGGCTATATACTACCACTGGGGCTGTATGTATACTACCACTGGGGCTATATACTACCACTGGGGCTGTATATATACTACCACTGGGGCTATATACTACCACTGGGGCTGTATACTACTACTGGGGCTATATACTACCACTGGGGCTATATACTACCACTGGGGCTATATGCTACCACTGGGGCTATATACTACCACTGGGGCTGTATATATACTACCACTGGGGCTATATACTACCACTGGGGCTGTATATACTACTGGGCTGCGTGTATACTACCACTGGGGCTGCTGCTGTATACTACCACTGGGGCTGCTGCTGTATACTACCACTGGGGCTGTATGTATACTACCACTGGGGCTATATACTACCACTGGGGCTGTATATATACTACCACTGGGGCTATATACTACCACTGGGGCTGTATACTACTACTGGGGCTATATACTACCACTGGGGCTATATACTACCACTGGGGCTATATACTACCACTGGGGCTATATACTACCACTGGGGCTGTATATATACTACCACTGGGGCTGTATAATACTACCACTGGGGCTATATACTACCACTGGGGCTATATACTACCACTGGGGCTGTATATATACTACCACTGGGGCTGTATACTACTACTGGGGCTATATACTACCATTGGGGCTATATACTACCACTGGGGCTGTATGTATACTACCACTGGGGCTATATACTACCACTGGGGCTGTATATATACTACCACTGGGGCTATATACTACCACTGGGGCTGTATACTACTACTGGGGCTATATACTACCACTGGGGCTATATACTACCACTGGGGCTATATACTACCACTGGGGCTATATACTACCACTGGGGCTGTATATATACTACCACTGGGGCTATATACTACCACTGGGGCTGTATATACTACTGGTGCTGCGTGTATACTACCACTGGGGCTGCTGCTGTATACTACCACTGGGGCTGCTGCTGTATACTACCACTGGGGCTGCTGTATATACCTCTGGGACTGCTGTATACTACCACTGGGGCTGCTGCTGTATATACCACTGGGGCTGCTGCTGTAACACTGCTGGGGCCTGTATATACCACTGGGGAGGCTGCTGTATACCACACTGCTGGGGGCTGTATACCTGTGCTGGGGTCCACCCTCGGCTTATACATGAGTCAATAAATTTTCCCAGGTTTTGGGGGCAAAAGTAGGGGGGTCGGCTTATACACGGGTCGGCTTATACACGAGTATATACGGTAATTAGCATATTCATTCATAGGCAGAATTGAATGAAAATTAGGCTTTAGGTGCTTTAGACCTGACAGAGCACATAACGAGTCTCTTAAAGAGTCATTTAATTTCCCCTCTTACACCAGCTTCTTAAGCTTAGTAGATCACTGTGAGACGTCGGACTGGACAAGCAAATCAGACTGTGATCAGTCAAGCTAAAGGTGCTGGAGCTGGGTGGGGAGACAACCTTAGAAGACAGAAGATTATCGAGTGATCGGTCACACCCAGAGCACTTAATAGATCATTTTTATATGAGTGAAAAATGTGAATGACTCAGGAATGCAGCAACCAATAGAAGAAATAAAGGTGTTCATTGATTTATATTTCAAAGACCTCCATGTACCTATACGCTGCTTGAGGGGGGCGGGTTGATTTTCCTAATAGATTCATTTTAAAGGGGTTTTCCACTACTAGGGCACTTCTTTCTGATTCCACATGTGTCCCTAAGGTAAAATAAAAAAAGCCTATTCACTCCTCCTATGCTGTCTCTGTTCTTGTAGTGTCGTAATTGTGTTCACGGAGCTCACATGACATCCTCTCCCCGCCGCCTTCCCTCTCCCCCGCCGCCTTCCCTCTCCCCCGCGCCTTTCCCTCTCCCCCGCCGCTCCTCCCCGCCCCTTCCCTCTCCCCCGCCGCCCTTCCTCTCCCCCGCCGCCCTTCCCTTCCCCGCGCCCTTCCTCTCCCCCCCCCCTTCCCTCTCCCGCCGCCTTCCTCTCCCGCCGCCCTTCCTCTCCCCCCCCTTCCCTCTCCCGCCGCCCTTCCCTCCCGCCGCCTCCCCTCCCGCCGCCCTTCCCTCTCCCGCCGCCCTCCCCCCCCCGCGCCCTTCCTCTCCCCCGCCCCCTTCCTCTCCCCCGCCGCCCTTCCCTCTCCCGCCGCCTTCCTCCCCCGCCGCCCTTCCTCCCCGCCGCCCTTCCCTCTCCCGCCGCCCTTCCTCTCCCCCGCCTTCCTCTCCCCCGCCGCCCTTCCTCTCCCCTTCTTTCAGACAAAGATACAATCAATGGAGAGGAGCATCAGCCGCAGCGCCCACTTTCTTATGATCAACTAATTTGCCCGAAGGTGGGGAGAAAGAAGCTGGTACTGATTGGATGTGGGGCTCTTGTGACGTCACAATGTCACATGAGTTTTGTGAACGCGATTACCGACAGTGCTTTACTGGTGTTATTCTGTATAAATGCTGTACAGCAGAGTATTGCATTACAGAGATGCTAACTAATTGTAATGCTTCTTCCTTGATTGTCTTCCAGGAGATTATTGGGCATCATCACAAAGAAGGACGTTCTCAAGCACATAGCGCAGATGGCCAACCAAGATCCAGACTCTATACTGTTCAACTGAACAAGTCTTCATGTATCCCCGGATCCTGGGAAGCCATACTCCTGTTCTTTATGGTGTATTTTACACCTTTGGACTGTGATGGGAGGTGTCTTGAAGCTTTGGAGCCTACGGCACTTTATTTCGGATCTCTCTGAGATGACAGCAGATTACCTCCTGTGCAGGCCCCTGGACGCCGTCACCTGCACTTGTCTGCATTGAGTCAGCGTCATGGAATTTGGCTGCGGCTCTTTGTGTACTGTCTATTTAGTAGTTAAATGAAGATTAAAGACATGAAAGAAGAACATCAGCAGACAGCGCACCTTCAGCTATAATCTATATTTATTCATCTTTATCTGTAAAGGTCAATTAATATCACTGTATGCAACAATGAAGGAAGACTTCATACAAGTATTCTGTGCCAAGAAATGTGACGCCACTTACCCAGCCTTACTCTGCTGTGCCACCTGCGGATACAGCAAACAATCTTCATCTCCATGTATAACATGTTCTGATTTCTACCTGCACTTTGTAGACTTCTTCCTCAGAGAATCTCACCTCATTAATGAATCAGATGCTTTCTATTGTAGCTTTACTACACGCCACTGTGGATTTTCCAGCAGACTCAAACTTGTATTTTCTAGTGGAATTGGGTCCTAGATCTACAATGAGTATATAGCTAAGGAGAAGTGATGATATTTCCTGCTTTCCACTTGATAAATCAGCACTTTTCCATCTGTTGATAATGTCAATAAATAAAATCTTTTGTAAAACATAATTTGACCTTGTAATCTCCTGTGATTTACAATCTCTTAGGGTGGCTTCACATTAGCGTTCCTCTCCGCAGCGTTCTGCGGAGGGGATCCGCAATGTGACCGCAGCGGCCGCGAGCTCCTATCTTTATAATGGGAGCGCACGGTGCTGCGCTTGACAGCGCATGACCGTGCGCACCCATTCACTGCCATATGTGATCTGTGCGCAGGCGGACGCCTGCGCACAAATCACACAGTCTCGTCCGCACCAGGGACGCGACATGTTGCATTCCTGGTGTGGACGAGAGTGTGTGATCTGTGCGCAGGCGTCCGCCTGCGCACAGATCACATATGGGAGTGAATGGGTGCGCACGGTCATGCACTGTCAAGCGCAGCACCGTGCGCTCACATTATAAAGATAGGAGCTGGCGGCCGCTGCGCACATATGGAGATTCCCCTCCACAGAACGCTGCGGAGTGGTCCGCAAATGTGAACCCAGCCTTAACACCCCGTTCTGTAAGCGTCTCCTCCAGAAGGTGCGGACGTTCTGCATAGAGAGGAGATGATGGATGCCTCTGTCTGTACCTGAACTCTTGACTAGTGAGATCACTAACCTGGATAAATGCTTGGTCAGATGGTCGCTGGTCGCACACTGTTTGTATCTTGAATATTTTTACCTTTTTGTTTTATTCTAGTATATGTTTAACGTTGTGATCCACTTGTAAGATTTTTGTAAATTACACCTATTTTTTCCTTAATACTGTGACTACTGGTTGTAAAGGTTAAAGGCTTTCCACTACTAATGTGATCCCCTTTCTTTTATCCTAACAAACACTTTCCCAATACACTTCTGCTATCTACCCTGCTCCTGTAGGCTGATCTATCTGAGACTCTTAAATATCTTTGTTATTGTAGCTTTTCATCCTTCTAGGCAGCAGACTGGATTCGGACCAACTGAGCAGGGCACGTCACTGGTGGGGGCGGAGCTGCCTCTGTGAGTGACAGCAGTCTGGGCACACATGCCTAGATCACAGTCCACTCTCCTCTAATCCCCCACTAGTGACATGCCCTGCTCAGTAGGTCCAATTCTGGTCTGCACCCAGAAAGGATCAAAGCTACAACAGCAATAAAAGGTATTTATGAGTGTGTTGTAGATAAGGTTAAAGGAACAAAGTAGATAGCAGAAGTTCAATGTGTTAGGAAAAGGGGGTCACATTAGTAGCGGAAAAGGTCTTTAATGTTTATGGCCTAAGTAGAGATGCGTTATTGAGATGATCGATTAATCTGTGCAAAACTAATTTGAGTCATAGTTACATAGGTTGAGAAAAGACAAGTCCGTCAAGTTCATTCTTTTTCCACCAGTTACACATTCTTCATCACTAGATTATTTATTCGTACGCCAACAAGTAGAAGAAAATGAGATTGCACTCACCGTGGTACTGTAGATTCTTCAAGCTTTTATTGTAGTGAAAAATGGGGATAAGTCATGCATGTAGACAAGAGGATGTGGGCTACATCTTTGTCCAGGAATGTTGCCCACATCCTCTTGTCTACCTGCATGGCTTATCCCTGTTTTTCACTACAGTAAAAGCTTGAAGAATCTTTCATGGTGAGTGCAGTCTCATTTTCTACTTGTTGACGTGCTTATGAATGCTGTTTAGAGGTGTAACACCTGTACAGTGACGAATGTTATAAAGTCTGACCTCAGTTCCCCTAACGCGTCTTAGCCCCATGCCTACACAGCTGTGGTGCATTACCTATGTGCTAAACTAGATTATTTATTGCTCACAATGCCATTTGTTGTGAGGAAAGCATCCAGCCCTTTTAATATTTTGACTTTGTCATCTACTACTACTTCCAGCAGTCGGCATACCATAGTCTGTAAAGAATCCTTTCCTATTTAGCTGGCGGAATTTCCTTTCCTTCATACATAATGATTGTCCCATGGTCTTTTGTATGGTCCTTGGACGTAATGTCACATGTCAGTCCTATGTATTGACCATACATGATATCATTAGTTCCTTGACTCCTTGGTTATACTGCAGACAGTTCTTGATGACATAGGCTGTGTATTTGGGGTCATCCTGCAGCAGAATACATTTTGACCAATCGGATACCTTCTTGATGGTATTGCGCTATAGATGAGTATCCACCTATATTTCTCAGCATTGATGACACCATTAATCCTGACCAATTCCCCAAAGCCATTTGCTAAAATTTAGCTGCAAACTTGTAAGGAACCTCCACTATGCTTCACTGTAGCCTACAAACAACCTCCACTATGCTTCACTGTAGCCTACAAACAACCTCCACTATGCTTCACTGTAGCCTACAAACAACCTCCACTATGCTTCACTGTAGCCTACAAACAACCTCCACTATGCTTCACTGTAGCCTACAAACAACCTCCACTATGCTTCACTGTAGCCTACAAACAACCTCCACTATGCTTCACTGTAGCCTGCAAACAACCTCCACTATGCTTCACTGTAGCCTGCAAACAATGCCCTCATAATGCCCAAACTAGGGCTTAGCTTTCAATTCTTGTTAAAACTCCATTACAAGATAACTCTTTTTTCCATAGACATCCCACTTCTTTAAAGAATGTGGCTCTCCAAAGCCCTTTCCTAATGGAGAGCAGGTTGAGCATATTCTCCTTAGCTCCAGTCTTTTCCTACGGGTCTTCCAGAGATCAGTTAGCACTGTAGTCTGTTCTGTAGCGGTCCAGTAAATCATCGCTTACTCTGACACAGGCATCTTTTGAGATAAAGCTAGTGGTTGGTCCCAAATATCAACTTAATACTAAGGGTCTTATATAAATATTCTGCTTGCATGTGCTATTGTGATGGTCCGCAGCAGTATGGGGGCTATGCTCATTCTAGAAAATAGTAATGTTTTGATGTTTGATTTGGCGAAAGGATTGTTAAATTCGATCTGGGCCTGATCCAAGAGTGGATATGGAGGTTTCCGTTTCCAAGTGAATTGAGTTGCTCATCCTAAAAAGTGATGGCCTGTAATCTGTGGTCATCTGACCTTGGGCCCCCGCTGAATTGGCCTATCTCTGCACAGGGATGCTCTCCCGCATGTAGTATGTGGGAAAACAGCTAGGGGTGCCTTCATGTAGGTGTTGTTAGTATACAGCGGAGATCTGTTGATTATTAAAAATCGGCATGCAAACCGGATCTGGTATGTGCCCATTGATTGTCATTGGGCACTCCTGCACTTTCGTTTGTATCTGGTTGCTACCGGTCCGGCTAAAACCTTTTTTTCCGAGCCCAAAAAAACGCAACATGTTGTGCTTTTTTGGGCTTGGTAAAAAAACGCATCCAACCAGATCTTGCATACTACGACATGATTTATAATGTGTGTCATTGGGTGCCTGATCGATCTTGACAGATCATTCCTGATCCGGTAAAACCGGATCCAGAATGCCAACTGAGCATGCCTGGTATCATCACGCTTAAAAAGTTCAGGGTCCATACCGAACACCTGAGTCTTTGGGCATCGGACCCTTTGAACAGGGACTTCACTGAGAAGCTTTTTACTCGCCTATTAATTGCATTGGCTACTGAACAGCCAATCACAGATGCCGTTGTCTGTGACAGCATCTGTGATTGTTTGCTGGCACAGTGGGTGGGCGCAACAGCCAATCACACATGCTGTCATAGAGACTGGGCATCTGTGATTGGCTGCTCAGCAGGCAGTGCAGAGTGGACCCAGAAGTGCCGCTGTACTGAGCAGGTGAGTATAATGCAATCATGTGTGTGATTGAAACAATCCACCAACTTTGTCACTCTGGTAAGTAATATTTGGCTTACTCAGTTTTTTTCTTTTTTTCTTTTATTGCCTGCGCACATATAGAGCCTGATTCATAAGACCTAGCAGTTGTGCACCTGTTTTTATGGCGGGCGTGCAGAAGATGCTCCTAATTCATAAATATGTATATGACTATTTAACTGCCTTCACCCTCAAGTCTGTTCTCACCTTTCTATAGTAATTTATAAATAAACACAGTTGCTCTCCTCCCCATTAGCCTTAGGTGATTTTAATTCTCCATTAGCTCGTCCCTATTGCCTATGTATAGAGGGTTTTTAACTCAGAGAGAGGCATTAGCTCAGGTAGGGACCCAGTAAGAGAGAGACGCTGTGACATTAGCTACTGGCTCACATAAAATTGGCCTTTATGTGCCAAGTATCTCAATTGTTTTTATGTATTTCCTTACCGTGATGCATGTTCATATTCCTATTCTTTGCATACTCTAGCCTTTAGAGTGCAACTGTCTATTAAAGTTACTAGATCAGGCCCCGATGGCCTCACACTTGGGAGCGTGATGTCCTGTCCCCCTGTGATGCCTTCTTTCCCTCCTGGGGCATCTCTCTCTCCCTCCCTTGCGTCGTCTCTCCCCCCTTGGCTGTCTTCTCTCTCTTTCCCCTCCCTTGGCGCCGTCTCTCTCTCTCTCCCCTCTTGGGCCGTCTCTCTCTCTCTCCCCTCCTTGGGCGCCGTCTCTCTCTCTCTCCCCCTCTTGGCGCCGTCTCTCTCTCTCTCCCCTCCTTGGGCGCCGTCTCTCTCTCTCTCCCCTCCTTGGCGCCGTCTTCTCTCTCTCTCCCCTCCCTTGGCGCCGTCTCTCTCCCTCCCCTCCCTTGGGCGCCGTCTCTCTCTCTCTCCCCTCCCTTGGGCGCCGTCTCTCCTCTCTTCCCCTCCCTTGGGCCCCGGTCTCTCTCTCTCTCCCCTCCCTTGGGCGCCGCGTCTCTCTCTCTCCCCTCCCTTGGCGCCGTCTCTCTCTCTCCCCCCTTGGGCCCGTCCTCTCTCTCTCCCCTCCCTTGGGCGCCGTCTCTCTCTCTCCCCTCCCTTGGGCGCGTCTCTCTCTCTCCCCTCCCTTGGGCGCCGTCTCTCTCTCTCCCCTCCCTTGGGCGCCGCTCTCTCTCTCCCCCTCCCTTGGCGCCGTCGTCTCTCTCTCTCCCCTCCCTTGGGCGCCGTCTCTCTCTCTCCCCTCCCTTGGGCGCCGTCTCTCTCTCTCTCCCTCCCTTGGGCGCCGTCTCTCTCTCTCTCTCCCCTCCCTTGGGCGCCGTCTCTCTCTCCTCTCCCCTCCCTTGGGCGCCGTCTCTCTCTCTCCCCTCCCTTGGGCGCCTCTCTCTCTCTCTCCTCCCCTCCCTTGGGCGCCGTCTCTCTCTCTCTCCCCTCCCTTGGGCGCCGTCTCTCTCTCTCTCCTCCCTTGGGCGCCGTCTCTCTCTCTCTCCCCCCCCTTGGGCGCCGTCTCTCTCTCTCTCCCCCTCCTTGGCGCCGTCTCTCTCTCTCTCCCCCTCTTGGCGCCGTCTCTCTTCTCTCTCCCCCCCTTGGGCCCTCTCTCCTCTGTCCCTGCCTGCGCCGTCCTTCTCTCTCTCCCCTCCCTTGGGCGCCGTCTCTCTCTCTCTCCCCTCCCTTGGCCCGTCTCTCTCCCTCCCCCTCCCTTGGGCGCCGTCTCTCTCCTCTCCCCCCCTTGTGCGCCGTCTCTTCTCTCTCTCTCCTCCTTCCCCCTTGGCGCCGTCCCTCTCTCTCTCCCCTCCCTTGGCGCCGTCTCTCTCTCCCCCCCCCTGGTGCGTCTCTCTCTCCCCCCCCCCCTCCCCTTGTGCGCCGTCTCTCTCTCCTCCCCCCCTCCCTTGTGCGCTGTCTCTCTCATTCCTCCCCACCCCTTGTGCGCTGTCTCGCCTCCCCCCCCCCTTGTGCCGGATCTCTTCTCCCCCCCCCCCTTGTGCGCGTCGCCCTCTCCCCCCCCCCTGTGAGCGTCTCTCTCTCCTCCCCCCCTTGTGCGCGTCTCGCTCTCCCCCCCCTTGTGCACGTCGGTCTCTCTCTCTTCCCCCCCCCCCTTGTGTGCGTCGCCCTCTTCCCCCCCTCCCCTTGTTGCGTCGCCCTCTTCCCCCCCTCCCTTGTGCGTCGCCCTCTCCCCCTCCCCTTGTGTGCGGTCGCCCTCTCCCCCTCCCCTTGTGTGCGTCGCCCTCTTCCCCCCTCCCCCTTGTGTGCGTCGCCTCTTCCCCCTCCCCTGTGCGCGGTCGCCCTCTTCCCCCTCCCCTTGGCGCGTCGCCTCTTCCCCCCCCCCTTGTGCGTGTCGCCCTCTTCCCCCTCCCTTGTGCGCGGTCGCCCTCTCCCCCCCCCCCTTGGCCGGTCTCTCTCTCCTCCCCCCCCCTTGTGCCGTCGGTCTCTCTCTTCCCCCCCCTTGTGCACGGTCGCCTCTCTCCTCTCCCCCCCCCCCCCTTGTGCACGGTCGGTCTCTCTCTTTCTCTCTCCCCGCCCCCCTTGTGCGCGTTCTCCTCCCCCCCCTGTGCGCGTCTCTGTCTTTACTTCACCTCTGACCAGGCCAATTACAATTCTGCCAGTGTCTCTTATAGGTGAATGAACACTTCATGGACCCTGTGATTCTGAATTATTTTTTCGTGACATATTGTACTACCTCATGTTAGTAAATTTGGATATTTTTGCCCTTTTTTTGGTGAAAATTTTGAAATTCCGCAATTTTTAAACTTTTTTTTTAATACCCTTGAACCAGAGTTATGTCAAATAAAATAGTTAATAAATAACATTTCCCACATGTCTACGTTACATCAGCAGAGTTTGAAACCTTTTCTTTTCGGTTAGCAAATTAGAAGGGTTAAAAGTTTATAAGTAATGTTAATATTTCCCAGTGATTGGGATTGTTTCTTCATGACACATTGTACTTCATATTAGTGATAAATTTTGGTTGATACGATTTGCAATTATGTATGACATTTCACAATTTGTCAAATTTTTGATACATTTCACAATTTTTGGGCTTTGAATTTCTTCCAACCCCCTAAATGCTGCTATCACTACTGATCACAGCATTCAGGGTTATAACGCCCAAAGGCTATCACTTAAGCCAAGCTCGCAATGACAACCGTACAGGCACAGCCCCATTGCCCACATGATCACCATGACGAAATTTTGTCATTTTCTCGACCATAACGTAAACCTCTGTCAAATGTCGTGAAGGGGTTAATGAATTCAGCAAAATCTTATTATTGGCGTTCACTCTCCATGCGCCTCACCAGAAATGTTAATCCAGTCAGGTACTGGAGAAATACTTATGCGTACGTTACGACACAGCATTGGATAAATGTATCTGGTCCATGTTATATCTGGGCTTTAAGGTGCAAAAGGTGAAACATATTTGTGCAATTCTAAGTATCAAAGACACTTTGATCAATGGGCTATATAGTGCTGACATAGACTCTATGCCGATGGTAATCGAGAGCTCTCATTCATGATGGGTGGATTACAATCACATTACCTTCTTCATGAGCACTATGTTGTGCACATATGTGTTCAGGAGCAGTATGTTTAGTGACAAGGAGAAGAATTGCTCCCTCCCTTTCCTGAGAAAACAAGAACACTCCCCCAAATTTGGGTTGGCAGAGGCTTGTTCCCTGTGATGGGATTTGCCATTATTTGCACTAATAAGATTACAGTACTGTGCACAGGTCTGTCTCGCCTGGCTTTTCCTCCCCTGGCACCTGCTCAGTGTCTGAAGAAGGACCATCTTTAGTCTGAAACATTGCTGCAAAGCTTCACTAATGCTTAAAGTGAACCTGTCAGGCCCTCTGTGCCCCCAGAACCCCAACCAGTAGTAGGCACATATATTGGGAGCACGCGGTCATTAGGACATCGTTTAGAGATCGTTGGTGAGTGTCACATGCCTAGATATCTTGCACGATGCACCAACGATCCAGCGAGAAGGTATCATTCGCACAACCCAGCGAACGATACTTGTTCACTGTTGTCAATAGGGGAAGTCGTTAACGACATCTTTATCGCGGTGTTACACAGAACGATACAGCGCTTTGGCTGATCGTGGATCGGTGTTGCACGCAATGACGTACTAACGATGTTTTGACTGCAAACCTGTGACGCTTGAGCGATATTGTTCACAATATCATACAGTGTAACTGGGCCTTTAACATGATCTGAAGTCGTCCGCACTTTTAGTCATGCGCTCTACTGTGACGCTGGGTGTACAGGTTCTGGTTTCTAGGAGTTTCTCTGATCATGATGCCCACTATGCCTCTCTGAAGCTGGTACTCATACACCTGGCTTCAGAGTAGTGAGCATTACTGAAAATGCGAATGACTTCCGTTCATCTTAGGGAGCCTCCTTGAAGCCGGGGGGGCATGCACCTGGCTTCAGAAGCTCAAGGCGGGCACATGTGCAAGCTTTGTATAGCGCTGTAGAGTACGCTTGCTTTTGTAATGCATGTTATCACACCCACAGGGGCGTGATACATGCTAAGTCGGCCGACTTGTCAGGGAACAAACGACCCCTCGACTGGTCAAAGCCCATCATCTTATAAATGGTCATTAGAAATGCCTTTCTAAAGATCTGTTCATGCATGCAAAATAATGAAGCGACTGTTAGGTAGAGAATTTTGATATGTGCTACAACTGATTGCTGGTTCTGGGGGTACAGAGGACCTGACAGGTTCCCTTAAGTTCCCAATGACACGATCCCTGTCGATGATTATTCTACGAGCGCATTTGAATTCTGTAGCGCTTTTCCTATTCTTAGTTGATGTTGTTGGATGGTTTCTTAGTAGTGAGGACATGAACTTGCACATAGCATCGGAATTACCCTTCCTTAGAGGCGCGTGCCGTCGTTATGCAATAATTTAGTCTTTGCTTTATACTCCGTATAACAACTGAGTTCTTTTACATCACTGCTTGTAAGAGATAGCAAGGGGGTGAGTTTATAAATGCGTTCACCATTCCATTTATTACTGTCTATTACTGGCAGTGGGTTAGCTGATCGCCAGCTATTAATGAGTCTAGTTACATAACGATTGTCCGCAATCACTTCTAGCAGTAATCAATGGCTCAGGACTCCTGCTGTGACATTGATTGAAGCTTGCACTGTCTGCACAGGACCAAGAGCCGCACAATTGTAATCTCAGCTTTTAGAGAAGGCAATTGGAGAAAATCGGGAGCGGAGAGGAATACAATTGCCTTATTGAAAATGTGATATAATAAGTGTAACTGTATTGCTTTATATCAGCCATGTTGTTTACAGCAGGGATAGAGAACATCCTCGTCTGTGACACGTGCCACATCACGGACCTAGAAATATCTAAAATGTATAAATCTGTGCTCATTTTTTACCTCTGTGTGAAGATACAGAGGAATTGATAAAGAATCGGTCATCAGATTTTTTTACCCCATGTGAAAACAACTTATTGAAGGGGCAGTGACCCTAATTCCACCGATGTGTCACTTACTCAGCTACTTCCTGTCGTTTTGGTAAAATCACGGTTTTCTCTGTTGCAGATCTACGAGTTCTCTGAATGCTGAGCTCTGTATGACTTTCACACCACTGATTGGTAACTTTCTGCCTATGCACAGTGTGAAGGGAAAGCTGCCAGTCAGTGGTGGGGATGGGGTTATACAGAGCTCAGGATTATGCTTCACTACCTGACAGCCTTTTTTTTTATTAGTCCTCTTGTGATAATTTCCTACTGATAATACAGTAATTTTATCAAAACTACTCCAAGCAGCCCACTAAGTGACACATTGCTGGAATTAGGGTCTCTTGTTTCCTACATTATGCGGCAAAAACCTGGTGACAGATTTGTGTCTGTAATTTGCCTGTTTAAGTCACTTTTTTGCCATCTCTAAATGTTACTCTTCTGAATCTGTTGTTTTTATGTTCCTATGCTATGGCCCTCTCTTCCCTGCATGTAAATTTCCAGATTTCTTATCCAAGAGGGAATGGCCCTCGAATTCTAGAGATGTTTCTGAGCAAGCGAGTGATCGGATGTAGGGATTGACAGCGGGGTGCCGCTGGGGAGTAATGGTAGAACCACATACAGAAATTGTAATATTGGGTAGATTATTAGAGGGAGGATACACGAGAAGTAAAGTTTTTGACAGATTCAGCTTAAGGTAGAGAGAGGACATGGTGTTAGAGACAGCAGACAATAAGTGGTATTTTGTATTGAGGAGGGGGGTGATATCAGGAGAAGATGTGTATAATTGGGTTTAGTCAGCATAGAGATGGTCCTGAAAACCAAATCTACTGATGGTTTATATGGAGACATGGGGGTCAGTGAGTGCTCTCGTCTGCTGGCCCCGCCGCCTTTAGAAAGTCCTCATGGACCAGGGCTCATCCCAAGTGAAGGGCCTTCTCGTTGTCTCATTAGTGTTGAACCATAATAGTAAGACTTTATTGCAGGGGTAGGGAACTCCAGGCCTTGACAGCCGCACACAGTGCAGGTTTTCAAGATTACCTTAGCATTGCACAGGGGTTGGATATATCACCAGTGCAGATGATTATATGATCACCTGTGCAATACTAAGGAAATCCTGAAAACCTGCACTGTTCTCAAGGCCTGGAATTGCAAAAGCACATATCCGGGGATTGTAAATTGAGCCGGTTGCGGCGCTTAGCTTCTGGTTCCCATAGGGTTCAATACACAGGCGGCTCATAGTGTTACACGCCGGTAACACTGCGCTATGCCTCAGAATTTCTAAGTTTTCAACGGATCCGACAGGCTCAGGGCAGATGCAAGTCTGACCCTAGCCTTAGCGTGTAACGACAATCATCCAGTCACATTCTTTTTCTTATGAATCATAAGATCAGAATGATCAGACAGTGACATGCATGGACTTTTATAATCTAACATTTACATTCTTTTGTGACATCACAATGGGAGGGACATGGCTATGTGCAGTGTGTGTGTGGTTGTGTGCAGTGGGCGTGGCTACATGGAGTGAGGGTGACGGTGGAGTGGGCGGGGCTTGTCACACACACACTCTCAACTTCATACATTAGATTGTATTGTTTCTTGGGACAGTTACAATAAGAACTGTCTCTCAGATATAGTGTGAAAATAAGTTTAAAGGAGTCTGTCACCAATTTAAGGACTGAATGCTACATAGACCCTGATTCCAGCGATGTGTCACTTAATAGGCTGCTAGCTGCAGTTTTGATTAAATCACGGTTTTATTTGGTGCAAATCTACCAGATCTCTGAGCTCTGTATTACCCCGCCCACACAACTGATTGGCAGCTTTCTGTGTACACCATGTATGTAGAAATCTGCCAATACTGAGCTTATGAATATGGCGGACCACATGGCAGCAGGTTTACTAGTCCTCAAGTCAAAACACTTGCTGAGAAACTGAAACCTACAGCATGCAGCCCTGTAGGTGACACATCGCTAGAATGAGGGTCTCTGCTTCTACTTGATCCTGCTCTCACATTAGATGGTAAAGGTTCTTCCTCTACTCCTGATAGTCCTGCATCATTTTGCTGTTGCCTGCCCTTTATCTCTTATGGCTTCCATCATAGATGTGAATGTGTCTTCACTGTCTGCCGTGATCCGGATCGTGACCATGATACTTACGTTAGTTTATTAGAATCTTCGTCATTAGTCGCTGAGTTAGGGATGTAGCCCACAAGAGGATGCGTTCCACATGGATAAGCTTTAATCTGCACCATCTGATGACTTTCTGCTTCATCAGATAATGAATGTCATTACATCGCCATATGAATGCCGCACGCGCTAATGACTGGATATAACGTCACCAGCAGTATACACTTATTACTACTCTGCTACCAACCCATTTGTTTCCATCTCTGTATGGAGAGTATGACGCTGCACAAATGCCTCTGAACATCATTCTTTACAAAATGTAACCCCTTCACCCCCAGCTTGTTTTGACCTTAATGACTGGGTTATTTTTTCCAATTCTGACCAGTGTCCCTTTTGAGGTTATGTCTAGAGCTTCTATGTGGATGACGCATCCTACGTGATCCACACAGTGGGCTCCATTGTGCTCCTGCGCAGGCGCACTTCTCTTTGCCCAATTGAGGTAATAAAAAAGTCGCTGTAGTGCACAGGCCCCAACTTTACTTATGCGTCATTAGCGCTTTTCATCCTTTCCCGGCACATGCCCACTTCAGTGCTTTGTTCTGCCCTTGATTGGATAGAAAGAAGTGCACCAGCACAGGATTGTTATGGAGAACACTGTGGATAATGTAGAACGTGTCATGCCAGAACCAACCAGAGGATGGCGATTGTAAAAAGAGAGGAGATAGTGGATCAAGACCAGCAACACCCATCGGACTGGTCCAACCCATAGGTGTGTATAATAAAATATCTTTTCCCACCTGAGGAAGACAGTAGAGTACTGTTGAAACATGTTGTGGCAGCACAAGGGGCCAATAAAGGTCTGATTTTAGTTGATACTCTGCTTGTGATTCATTTAGCGCTCCACAAGCCGATAAAAAAATAAAAAAAAAACTATTTTTTCCTGTACACATGACATCACTAGTCTCTCTCTGCTCTGGGGGGATTTTGCTCCACTCTTCTTCCAGTCTCTTCATCAGTTCTGTGACTGTCGTGGGTTTCTTGTCCATAACTTTGTCATCAAGAATTTTCCAGAGGTTTCTATTGGGTTTAGATCAGGACTCTGGGCGGCCATTTCATTGTTTCACTGTTTTCTGTTTCAAGGAACAGCTGTTACCCATTTTGCTGTGTGATACCCCAGTCCTGCATGAAAATTGCTGGCTGATTGAGTGCTGAATGCAAGTAAGGAACGAGTTGTTGGAAAAGGTTCTGATACACACTTGCATTGACTTTGTCCTGTAGCTGTATGAGAGGTCCAACCATGCAGCAGAAAACATTCCCCAAACCATGACACTTCCTCCACCACCTGTCACTGACTCTGTACTAATAACAGGGGTACAAGCTGGAAGGAGAGGAGCACAAATAGCGTCTTACCTGGGTATTACTGGAGAAAGGATAGTAGTGGAGGTACTAACTTGATATGGCTGTGCAAGTCACAACCAACATATAAGACATATCAGCTGCTGCAAGGAACTCACGAGGTTAGCATAAAACAAAGGAAATGGAGGAATGTGTTATATCTTCGTGCTGCTGATAATGGATCTGAAGGAGCAGTCAGAGAACTGTACCAAAAGATCTTTAATGTCTATGTGTTATTAATGTGCGATGATATAACTGACTTCTTTACACACTTTGCGTACAGTTTTTTTTTTTTTCCCAGTTTTCTGATGAACATAATGTTTCCCATCAGACCCAAATATATTAAACTTGCTTTCATCAGTAAAAAGAACTGTGGATACTTATCTGTCCACACAACATGCTCCTCACCAAAGGTGAGTCTAGCCTTTTGAATCTTTCTGCTAAATAGAGGTTTGGTCACTGCAGAGTGGGCTTTCAGTCCAAATGGTCTTAAATATCGTGACACTGTATCACAATACAGATCCTTATCCTGTTCAGTGCTGAACTGGCGAGCAATTCCAGCTGCAGTGTTGAAATGATTACTCATGGAGATTCTCTGCATTATCCTGTCCTCTCTTGCATTTGTCTTTCAAGGGTGACCAGCCTTCTTGGGGGACTTGAAAGAGTTTGTGATGTTGTAAAGATGCAATATTCTAGAAATCACAGACCTGGAATGACCAACTTCTGTTGCTATGGCTGATAGGGTGACCCCTTTGGCCTTCATCAGGACAACCTGCTGCTGGATGGTTTCAGTCACTTTGAATGGCACAACATTTTGCAAAGTGTGTGCAAACTGGAAAGTTAAGTGCCTTTCACGCTTGCGTTTTTTTTCCTGATTTGGAAGATCAGGAAAAAGCCTGTTTCTTACAGGATACATTTTTTTGGTCATTCTCTTTAATGATTTCAAGAGCAAAACATGAAGCAACAAGATTCTACCTGACAAAATTAAAGTGAATGGGCAAAATACTGTAAGAATCGGGTTTTTGCCTGATCTTCCAAATCAGGAAAAAAACGCAAGTGTGAAAGGCCTCTTAGACTGTCAGTTGAATAGGGTTTGTCATATAATTAAGGAAATTAGTACCAGGTGTCATATTAACACCAATAACTTACAGGTATCTGAAAGTGTTCCCTAAATTTGATCAGTGTCTTCTTCATTTATCTCATTTACATTGTTATTCTGTGCTTTAGAATATATTCAATTTATGAAATATGAGCAAATTAGCAGTATTTAAAGTTTGTTAGGATCAGGGCTGTGGAGTCGGAGTTAGTTTTGGTTGTAGTCAGAGTCGGTAGAAATGTACCGACTCCAGCTTTTAAAAAATGTATTAATATTTCATAATTGAACTTTCATATGAATTTTATAAATGTTACTCAAATGTTCATAGTTTGATAGAACATATACAACAGTGATAAGCAGTTCTGCTGGAGATAGAGACATTCCTTACGTCTTGTGTGTCACTGTTCTCCACTGCCCTTGTCTAATCTTATACTTGGTTAACCTCATGCTGCCCCAACCCCCCTACTTACAATGTATTAAACTGAAAGTGAAAATGTGTTGCAAATTCTTAGTAGTAAAGCTCCTCCTCTAGACTAGATCATGCTTGGTGTGCGTCTTCCAAGTATCTCACAGCTGCCTGCTACTCAGAAGAGGAATACTGTAAGAAGTATTATCCTTTCAACAAACTATGCATCAGTTAACTGTGAGTACATGATGAATAATAACAGTATTACTGACCACTATATCAGTTGTGCGACCTGGCAATAATTTTGTACAATTGTTTTTAGGAAAAACAATTGTCATTTGGACTGTGAATGCAGAATTAAAAACCTGAGAATGTCAAAGAGCATCACATTACATCATCTATATTTGAACATTTCACCATCACTCAAGATAGAAAACATTGTCTGTCAGTGTATGACAAATGATCCAGACGAAAACAAATGCTGTGAAGCCAAGATCAGTGCATATTAAGGCAAAGATAAAAATGCTTCTACCAGAGCTTCTAATCCAAAGAGACATTTACAGCTCTTTCATCCAGAAGTACTGAAAGCAGTGGATGAGAAAGACTGCATCCAAACCAATGAACCAGTGCCCAGCTCTTCCAGCCAAACAAAGGAGCAGAGAACTTTGCAGCCATCAGTTGCAAGATATTTTGTCAGTGACAAAGTTACTGTGACAATGACAGTAGATACATTTAAAAACATCATAGAGCTTGTTGTAAAGAATAGTGTGCCTATTTCATTATTTTCACGACCAGCTTTTATGTGTCTGAATGGGGAAATGGCCCGCAAGCTTGGTGTTTCTCCTGGAGAGAGGAGAGTATTAGAAAATTAGTAATCGAAGAAGCTTTTAAACAAAAGGAAGAACTTAAAAAAACTCTCAAGGGGCGCTTTCTGTTTCTTAAAATGGATGCCTGCACACGTCACAGAGTGAACTATTTTGCAAAGCGTTCCCGCATAGAAGAAGAGTCATCCCCATCAAAGAACACAGCCAGTATATTTCAGCAGAATTTTTCATGTGCACTGAAAGAAATTGAGAAATTTGACCGTTCATCAAAAATAACAGTGCAACAAGCAATTCCTCTGTATCCTGACATTGTCAGAGATGTTGCCTGAGTGGTTACTGCTTTGCCACCAACCCAAGTTAGTGTAGAGAGGTTGTTCTCTGCTCTCAAAATAATTAGATCAGATTTGAGGGCATCCAGGAAGGAGGATCTGACAGAGGACAAATTTATAGATTTCTTCTTATTAACTGCATAACCGTGATTATTGCATATTTACTTAGTTTATAAAAGTTTATCAAAGTAATTTGCTATATTCTAATTGTATTCTAATAAATATAGTTTTTGCTCTAAGTGGTCTGATTACTTACAGTGTTGGCCAAAAGTATTGACACCCCTGCAATTCTGTCAGATAATACTCAGTTTCTTCCTGAAAATGATTGCAATCACAAATTCTTTGGTATTATTATCTTCATTTAATTTGTCTTCAATGAAAAAACACAAAAAGAATTGTCCTAAAGCCAAATTGGATATAATTCCACACCAAACATAAAAAAGGGGGTGGACAAAAGTATTGGCACTGTTAGAAAAATCATGTGATGCTTCTCTAATTTGTGTAATTAACAGCACCTGTAACTTACCTGTGGCACCTAACAGGTGTTGGCAATAACTAAATCACACAGCTAGTTGACATGGATTAAAGTTGACTCAACCTCTGTCCTGTGTCCTTGTGTGTACCACAATGAGCATGGAGAAAAGAAAGAAGACCAAAGAACTGTCTGAGGACGTGAGAAACCAAATTGTGAGGAAGCATGAGCAATCTCAAGGCTACAAGTCAATCTCCAAAGACCTGAATGTTCTTGTGTCTACCGTGCGCAGTGTCATCAAGAAGTTTAAAGCCCATGGCACTGTGGCTAACCTCCCTAGATGTGGATGGAAAAGAAAAATTGATGAGAGATTTCAATGCAAGATTGTGCGGATGGTGGATAAAGAACCTCGACTAACATCCAAACAAGTTCAAGCTGCCCTGCAGTCCGAGGGTACAACGGCGTCAACCCGTACTATCTGTCGGCGTCTGAATGAAAAGGGACTGTGTGGTAGGAGACCCAGGAAGGCACCACTTCTTACCCCGAGACATAAAAAAGCCAGGCTGGAGTTTGCCAAAACTTACCTGAGAAAGCCTAAAACATTTTGGAAGAAATTTCTCTCTTTTTGGGCAAAGGCATCAACATAGAGTTTACAGGGGAAAAAAAGAGGCATTCAAAGAAAAGAACACGGTCCTTACAGTCAAACATGGCGGAGGTTCCCTAATGTTTTGGGGTTGCTTTGCTGCCTCTGGCACTGGACTGCTTGACCGTGTGCATGGCATTATGAAGTCTGAAGACTACCAACAAATTTTGCAGCATAATGTAGGGCCCAGTGTGAGAAAGCTGGGTCTCCCTCAGAGGTCATGGGTCTTCCAGCAGGACAATGACCCAAAACACACTTCAAAAAGCACTAGAAAATGGTTTGAGAGAAAGCACTGGAGACTTCTAAGGTGGCCAGCAATGAGTCCAGACCTGAATCCCATAGAACACCTGTGGAGAGATCTAAAAATGGCAGATTGGAGAAGGCACCCTTCAAATATCAGGAACCTGGAGAAGTTTGCCAAAGAAGAATGGTCTAAAATTCCAGCAGAGCAGTGTAAGAAACTCATTGATGGTTACCGGAAGCGGTTGATCGCAGTTATTTTGGCTAAAGGTTGTGCAACCAAGTATTAGACTGAGGGTACCAATACTTTTGTCTGGCCCATTTTTGGAATTTTGTGTGAAATGATCAATGTTTTGCTTTTTGCTTCATTCTCTTTTGTGTTTTTTCATTGAAGACAAATTAAAGTAGATGGCGGCCCCATTCTAAAGAATCGGGTAGTCTAGAATCCATATATAGTTTATTTACTAATAGTTAGGGGAGTGCGGTGAAATTAATTGTGTATATACAGGTGGCTCAGTGGTTAGCACTGTATACGGTGGCTCAGTGGTTAGCACTGTATACGGTGGCTCAGTGGTTAGCACTGTATACGGTGGCTCAGTGGTTAGCACTGTATACGGTGGCTCAGTGGTTAGCACTGTATACGGTGGCTCAGTGGTTAGCACTGTATATGGTGGCTCAGTGGTTAGCACTGTATATGGTGGCTCAGTGGTTGGCACTGTATATGGTGGCTCAGTGGTTGGCACTGTATATGGTGGCTCAGTGGATAGCCCTGTATACGGTGGCTCAGTGGTTAGCACTGTATACGGTAGCTCAGTGGTTGGCACTGTATATGGTGGCTCAGTGGTTGGCACTGTATATGGTGGCTCAGTGGTTAGCCCTGTATATGGTGGCTCAGTGGTTAGCACTGTATATGGTGGCTCAGTGGCTAGCTCTGTATGGTGGCTCTGTGGTTAGCACAGTATGGTGGCTCTATGGTTAGCACAGTATGATGGCTCAGTGGTTAGCACTGTATATGGTGGCTCAGTGGTTAGCGCTGTATATGGTGGCTCAGTGGTTAGCACTGTATGATGGCTCAGTGGTTAGCACTGTATATGGTGGCTCAGTGGTTTTCAGTGTATATGGTGGTTCAGTGGTTAGCAGTGTATTTGGCTCAGTGGTTTTCACGGTGTGAAGGCTTAGTGGTTTGCACAGTATGATGGCTCAGTGGTTAGCACTGTATGGTGGCTTAGTGGTTTTCAGTGTATATGGTGGCTCAGTGGTTTTCAGTGTATATGGTGGTTCAGTGGTTAGCATTGTATTTGATGGCTCAGTGGTTTTCACGGTATGACGGCTTAGTGGTTTGCACAGTGCGGTGGCTCAGTGCGTTTCACAGTGCGTTGGTTCAGTGGTTAGCACTGCGCAGTGGCTCAGTGGTCAGTGCAGCATGGAGGCAGAGTGGTATTCGCAGGATGGGGGCAGAGTGGACAGCGCAAAATGGAGGCTCAGTGGTCAGTGCAGGATGGAGGCTCAGTGGTCAGCACAGGATGGAGTGGTCAGCGCAGGATGGAGGCTCAGTGGTCAGCGCAGGATGGAGGCTCAGTGGTCAGCGCAGGATGGAGGCTCAGTGGTCAGCGCAGGATGGAGGATCAGTGGTCAGCACAGGATGGAGTGGTCAGCGCAGGATGGAGGCTCAGTGGTCAGCGCAGGATGGGGGCAGAGTGGTCAGCGCAGGATGGGGGCAGAGTGGTCAGCGCAGGATGGGGGCAGAGTGGTCAGCGCAGGATGGGGGCAGAGTGGTCAGCGCAGGATGGGGGCAGAGTGGTCAGCGCAGGATGGGGGGTCGGTGGTCAGGCCAGGACGGAGGCTCGGTCAGCGCAGGACGGAGGCTGGGTGGTCAGGCCAGGACGGAGGGTCGGTAGTCAGGCCAGGATGGCGGCTCTGTGGTCAGCAGTGGACGGAGGCTCGGTGGTCAGCGCAGGACGGAGGCTGGGTGGTCAGGCCAGGACGGAGGGTCGGTGGTCAGGCCAGGACGGCGGCTCTGTGGTCAGCGCAGGACGGAGGCTCGGTGGTCAGCGCAGGACGGATGCTGGGTGGTCAGGGCAGGACGGAGGCTGGGTGGTCAGCGCAGGACGGAGGCTCGGTGGTCAGCCCAGGACGGAGGCTCGGTGGTCAGGCCAGGACAGAGGCTCGGTGGTCAGCGCAGGCTAGGTGGGCGGAGCAAGGTGGGTGGAGCCTGCGGGATCGCCGCGAGGTGGGCGGAGCCTGGCAGGATTGCCGCGAGGTGGACGGAGCTTGGCGAGAGCCCCGGGAGGTGGGCGGAGCTTGGGGGAGCCCCACGAGGTGGGCGGAGCTTGGGGAGCCCCACGAGGTGGGCGGAGTTTGGTGAGAGCCCCGCGAGGTGGGCGGAGCTTGACAGAGGCCCGCGATGTGGGCGGAGCCTGTCGCGAGGTGAGCGGGGTCAAGCGGGAGCGGCGCAGCGGGATGGCGGTGGGGTAAGTATACCGGAGACTGGTAGTCTGCATGAGAGTATGAGTGTGTGTGTGAGTGTGTGTGGGGGGGAGGGGTACGATAGTGTTGTGTCAGGGGTGTACGTGTGTGTGGACACCATCTTAGGTCACCCTGAGCGGGAGTACCTCTGGGCACAATGACCGGATGCTGGGACAAAGTGACGGATGTGACGTCACAAATCCCTCCGGTATTTATATATAAGATGAAGATAATAATACCAAAGAATTTGTGATTGCAATCATTTTCAGGAAGAAACTGAATATTATCTGACAGAATTGCAGGGGTGTCAATACTTTTGGCCAACACTGTATATGATGATGAGAAACTGAATAAGCACGATGTTAATATTTTACAACAGTAAATTTATTGCTACGAATTGGCCATTTATGAAGGAGCCGGAGTCGGAACCTGATAAAATCCAGGAGTTGGAGTCGCAACTGTGGCTTACCGACTCCACAGACCTGTTTAGGATATTTTCACATAGGACAACACAATGACCTTAAAGTGATCCTAAACCCAGAAACTGACCCCCCCGTATCTTTAGACCTGTCCCTGCTCCCCGTCTTATCATTTCTAGCCATCCCTTTTGCAGAAAAAAATCGCTTTTGTAAAGTAGAGAAAAATTTATATTACTTTGTCCTGTGTGAGTTCTCTGTTTCTGTGCAAGCCACGATGGGCGGGGCCTGTCTGCCGCTGCCTTGTAATTATGCACGCCCCTCTCTGCTTCGAAGAGCCTGGCCGCGTTGTGAAAGGGGCGGGGCTAAATCGCGTTATACCGGAGCCCCGCCCCCTTTCATGATGCGGCCAGGCTCTTAGAAGCAGAGAGGGACGTGCATAATTACAAGGCAGCAGCAGACAGGCCCCGCCCATTGCGGCTTGCACAGAAAGAGAGAAATCACACAGGACAAAGTAATATAATTTTTTCTCTACTTTACAAAAGCGATTTTTTTCTGCAAAAGAGGTGGCTAGAAATGATAAGAGGGGGAGCAGGGACAGGTAGAAAGATGTGGGGGGGTCAGTTTCTGGGTCTAAACCCAGAAACTGACCCCCCCCACATCTTTCTACCTGTCCCTGCTCCCCCTCTTATCATTTCTAGCCACCTCTTTTGCAGAAAAAAATCACTTTTGTAAAGTAGAGAAAACTTTAACATTAAGGAAGTTGTGTATTGTTCTCTAATTTTGATCGCAAGTATATATACACTAGATGGCGGCCCGATTCCAAAGAATCGGGTAGTCTAGAATCCATATATAGTTTATTTACTAATAGTTACGGGAGTGCGGTGAAATTAATTGTGTGTATACAGGCGGCTCAGTGGGTAGCAGAGTATACGGTGGCTCAGTGGGTAGCAGAGTATACGGTGGCTCAGTGGTTAGCAGTGAGTGCGGTGGCTCAGTGGTTAGCAGTGAGTGCGGTGGCTCAGTGGTTAGCAGTGAGTGCGGTGGCTCAGTGGTTAGCAGTGAGTGCGGTGGCTCAGTGGTTAGCAGTGAGTGCGGTGGCTCAGTGGTTAGCAGTGAGTGCGGTGGCTCAGTGGTTAGCAGTGAGTGCGGTGGCTCAGTGGTTAGCAGTGAGTGCGGTGGCTCAGTGGTTAGCAGTGAGTGCGGTGAGATTGGTCAGCGCAGCGACGTGGGCAGAGTGGTCAGCGCAGAGGACAGGGGGCAGAGGCGGCTGGGCAGAGGACAGGGGGCAGAGGACGCAGAGGACAGGGGGCAGAGGACGCAGAGGACAGGGGGCAGAGGACACAGAGGGGGCAGAGGACGCAGAGGACAGGGGGCAGAGGACAGGGGGCAGAGGACACAGAGGGGGCAGAGGACAGGACGCAGAGGACACAGAGGGGGCAGAGGACACAGAGGGGGCAGAGGACACAGAGGGGGCAGAGGACGCAGAGGGGGCAGAGGACGCAGAGGGGGCAGAGGACGCAGAGGACGCAGAGGGGGCAGAGGACGCAGAGGGGGCAGAGGACGCAGAGGGGGCAGAGGACGCAGAGGACGCAGAGGGGGCAGAGGACGCAGAGGACAGGGGGCAGAGGACAGGGGGCAGAGGACAGGGGGAAGAGGACACAGAGGGGGCAGAGGACAGGGGGCAGAGGACACAGAGGGGGCAGAGGACACAGAGGGGGCAGAGGACAGGGGGCAGAGGACACAGAGGGCAGGGACCAGAGGGGCAGAGGACACAGAGGGGGCAGAGGACGCAGAGGACAGGGGCAGAGGACGCAGAGGACCAAGGGGGCAGAGGACGCAGAGGACCAGAGGGGGCAGAGGACGCAGAGGACAGGGGCAGAGGACAGCAGAGGACAGGGGGCAGAGAGAGGACGCAGAGGACAGGGGCAGAGGACGCAGAGGACAGGGGCAGAGGACACAGAGGGGGCAGAGGACGCAGAGGACAGGGGGCAGAGGCACAGGGGGCAGAGGAGAGGGGGCAGAGGACGCAGAGGGGGCAGAGGACGCAGAGGGGGCAGAGGACGCAGAGACAGGGGGCAGAGGACAGGGGGGCAGAGGACAGGGGGCAGAGGACAGGGGGGACAGGGACAGGGGCAGAGGACCAGAGGACAGGGGCAGAGGACGCAGAGGACAGGGGGCAGAGGACCAGGGGGCAGAGGACACAGAGGGGGCAGAGGACGCAGAGGACAGGGGCAGAGGACACAGAGGGGCAGAGGACCAGGGGCAGGGGGCAGGGAGCAGAGGACAGGGGGCAGAGGACCAGAGGACAGGGGCAGAGGACGCAGAGGACAGGGGCAGAGGACGCAGGGAGAGGACCAGAGGGGGCAGAGGACGCAGAGGACAGGGGGCAGAGGACAGGGGGCAGAGGACAGGGGGCAGAGGACACAGAGGACAGGGGGCAGAGGACGCAGAGGACAGGGGGCAGAGGACACAGAGGGGGCAGAGGAGGGCAGAGGACACAGAGGACAGGGGGCAGAGGACAGCAGAGGACAGGGGGCAGAGGACCAGGGGCAGAGGACAGGGCAGAGGACACAGAGGACAGGGGCGAGCAGGACAGGGGGCAGAGGACACAGAGGACAGGGGGCAGAGGACACAGAGGACAGGGGGCAGAGGACACAGAGGACGGGGCAGAGGACACAGAGGACAGGGGGCAGAGGACACAGGACAGAGAGGACAGGGGGCAGAGGACACAGAGGACAGGGGGCAGAGGACAGGGGGCAGAGGACACAGGGGGGGCAGGACAGGGGCAGAGGACACAGAGGGGGCAGAGGACACAGAGGACAGGGGCAGGAGACAGGGGGCAGACAAGAGACAGGGGGCAGAGGACACAGAGGGGGCAGAGGACACAGAGGGGGCAGAGGACAGGGCAGAGGACAAGAGGGGCAGAGGACAGGGGGCAGAGGACACAGAGGGGGCAGAGGACAGGGGGCAGAGGACACAGAGGGGGCAGAGGAAGCAGAGGACAGGGAGAGGACGCAGAGGACAGGGGGAGCAAGAGGACAGAGCAGAGGACGGGGGCAGAGGACGCAGAGGACAGGGGGCAGAGGACGCAGAGGACGGGGCAGAGGACGCAAGACAGGGGCAAGGACAGAGGGGCAGAGGACGCAGAGGACAGGGGGCAGAGGACGCAGAGGACAGGGGGCAGAGGACGCAGAGGACAGGGGGCAGAGGACAGACAGGCAGGACCAGGGGGCAGAGGACACAGAGGACAGGGGGCAGAGGACAGGGGGCAGAGACACAGAGGACAGGGGCAGAGGACACAGAGGGGGCAGAGGAGGCAGAGGACACAGAGGACAGGGGGCAGAGGACACAGAGGACAGGGGGCAGAGGACGCAGAGGACAGGGGGCAGAGGACGCAGAGGACAGGGGGCAGAGGACGCAGAGGACAGGGGGCAGAGGACACAGAGGACAGGGGGCAGAGGACACAGAGGACAGGGGGCAGAGGACAGGGGGCAGAGGACACAGAGGACAGGGGGCAGAGGACACAGAGGGGGCAGAGGAGGCAGAGGACACAGAGGACAGGGGCAGAGGACACAGAGGACAGGGGGCAGAGGACACAGAGGACAGGGGCAGAGGACAGGGGGCAGAGGACACAGAGGACAGGGGGCAGAGGACACAGAGGACAGGGGGCAGAGGACACAGAGGACAGGGGGCAGAGGACACAGAGGACAGGGGGCAGAGGACACAGAGGACAGGGGGCAGAGGACACAGAGGACAGGGGGCAGAGGACACAGAGGACAGGGGGCAGAGGACACAGAGGACAGGGGCAGGGACACAGAGGACAGGGGGCAGGGACACAGAGGACAGGGGGCAGGGGACACAGAGGACAGGGGGCAGAGGACACAGAGGACAGGGGCAGAGGACACAGAGGACAGGGGGCAGAGGACACAGAGGACAGGGGGCAGAGGACACAGAGGACAGGGGGCAGAGGACGCAGAGGACAGGGGGCAGAGGACGCAGAGGACAGGGGGCAGAGGACGCAGAGGACAGGGGGCAGAGGACGCAGAGGACAGGGGGCAGAGGACGCAGAGGACAGGGGGCAGAGGACGCAGAGGGGGCAGAGGACGCAGAGGACAGGGGGCAGAGGACGCAGAGGGGCAGAGGACGCAGAGGGGGCAGAGGACGCAGAGGGGGCAGAGGACGCAGAGGGGGCAGAGGACGCAGAGGGGGCAGAGGACGCAGAGGGGGCAGAGGACGCAGAGGGGGCAGAGGACGCAGAGGGGGCAGAGGACGCAGAGGGGGCAGAGGACGCAGAGGGGGCAGAGGGGGCAGAGGGGGCAGAGGGGGCAGAGGGGGCAGAGGACGCACAGGGGGCAGAGGACGCAGAGGAGGCAGAGGACGCAGAGGACACAGAGGGGGCAGAGGACAGGGGCAGAGGACACAGAGGGGGCAGAGGACGCAGAGGGGGCAGAGGACGCAGAGGGGGCAGAGGACAGGGGGCAGAGGACAGGGGGCAGAGGACACAGAGGGGGCAGAGGACGCAGAGGACGCAGAGGGGGCAGAGGACGCAGAGGGGGCAGAGGACGCAGAGGGGGCAGAGGACGCAGAGGACAGGGGGCAGAGGACAGGGGGCAGAGGACAGGGGGCAGAGGACAGGGGGAAGAGGACACAGAGGGGGCAGAGGACAGGGGCAGAGGACACAGAGGGGGCAGAGGACGCAGAGGGGGCAGAGGACGCAGAGGGGGCAGAGGACAGGGGGCAGAGGACACAGGGGGCAGAGGACACAGGGGGCAGAGGACACAGGGGGCAGAGGACGCAGAGGACACAGAGGGGGCAGAGGACGCAGAGGGGGCAGAGGACGCAGAGGACACAGAGGGGGCAGAGGACGCAGAGGACACAGAGGGGCAGAGGACGCAGAGGACACAGAGGGGGCAGAGGACGCAGAGGACAGGGGGCAGAGGACGCAGAGGACAGGGGGCAGAGGACGCAGAGGACAGGGGGCAGAGGACAGGGGGCAGAGGACGCAGAGGACAGGGGGCAGAGGACACAGAGGGGGCAGAGGACGCAGAGGACAGGGGGCAGAGGACGGGGCAGAGGACGCAGAGGGGGCAGAGGACGCAGAGGGGGCAGAGGACAGGGGGCAGAGGACAGGGGGCAGAGGACACAGAGGGGGCAGAGGACGCAGAGGGGGCAGAGGACGCAGAGGGGGCAGAGGACACAGAGGGGGCAGAGGACACAGAGGGGGCAGAGGACACAGAGGGGGCAGAGGACACAGAGGGGGCAGAGGACGCAGAGGACACAGAGGGGGCAGAGGACGCAGAGGACGCAGAGGGGGCAGAGGACGCAGAGGACAGGGGGCAGAGGACAGGGGTCAGAGGACAGGGGGAAGAGGACACAGAGGGGGCAGAGGACACAGAGGGGCAGAGGACGCAGAGGGGGCAGAGGACGCAGAGGGGGCAGAGGACGCAGAGGGGGCAGAGGACGCAGAGGGGGCAGAGGACAGGGGGCAGAGGACAGGGGGCAGAGGACACAGGACGCAGAGGACACAGAGGGGGCAGAGGACACAGAGGGGGCAGAGGACGCAGAGGACACAGAGGGGGCAGAGGACGCAGAGGACACAGAGGGGGCAGAGGACGCAGAGGACACAGAGGGGGCAGAGGACGCAGAGGACACAGAGGGGGCAGAGGACGCAGAGGACGCAGAGGGGCAGAGGACGCAGAGGGGGCAGAGGACAGGGGGCAGAGGACAGGGGGCAGAGGACAGGGGTCAGAGGACAGGGGGAAGAGGACACAGAGGGGCAGAGGACACAGAGGGGGCAGAGGACGCAGAGGGGGCAGAGGACGCAGAGGGGGCAGAGGACGCAGAGGGGGCAGAGGACGCAGAGGGGGCAGAGGACAGGGGGCAGAGGACAGGGGGCAGAGGACACAGGGGGCAGAGGACACAGGGGGCAGAGGACACAGAGGGGGCAGAGGACGCAGAGGACACAGAGGACGCAGAGGACGCAGAGGACACAGAGGGGGCAGAGGACGCAGAGGACACAGAGGGGGCAGAGGACGCAGAGGACACAGAGGGGGCAGAGGACGCAGAGGACACAGAGGGGGCAGAGGACGCAGAGGACACAGAGGTGGCAGAGGACGCAGAGGACACAGAGGTGGCAGAGGACGCAGAGGACACAGAGGTGGCAGAGGACGCAGAGGACACAGAGGGGGCAGAGGACGCAGAGGACAGGGGGCAGAGGACGCAGAGGACAGGGGGCAGAGGACGCAGAGGACAGGGGGCAGAGGACGCAGAGGACAGGGGGCAGAGGACACAGAGGACAGGGGGCAGAGGACACAGAGGACAGGGGGCAGAGGACAGAGGGGCAGAGGACACAGAGGACAGGGGGCAGAGGACACAGATGACAGGGGGCAGAGGACACAGAGGGGGCAGAGGAGGCAGAGGACACAGAGGACAGGGGGCAGAGGACACAGAAGACAGGGGGCAGAGGAGGCAGAGGACACAGAGGACAGGGGGCAGAGGACAGGGGGCAGAGGACACAGAGGACAGGGGGCAGAGGACAAAGAGGACAGGGGGCAGAGGACACAGAGGACAGGGGGCAGAGGACACAGAGGACAGGGGGCAGAGGACACAGAGGACAGGGGGCAGAGGACACAGAGGACAGGGGGCAGAGGACACAGAGGACAGGGGGCAGAGGACACAGAGGACAGGGGGCAGAGGACACAGAGGACAGGGGGCAGAGGACACAGGGGGCAGAGGACACAGGGGGCAAGGACACAGAGGACAGGGGGCAGAGGACACAGAGGACAGGGGGCAGAGGACACAGAGGACAGGGGGCAGAGGACAGGGGGCAGAGGACACAGAGGACAGGGGGCAGAGGACACAGAGGACAGGGGGCAGAGGACACAGAGGACAGGGGGCAGAGGACAGGGGGCAGAGGACAGGGGGCAGAGGACAGGGGGCAGAGGACACAGAGGACACAGAGGACAGGGGGCAGAGGACACAGAGGACAGGGGGCAGAGGACACAGAGGACACAGAGGACAGGGGGCAGAGGACACAGAGGACAGGGGGCAGAGGACACAGAGGGGGCAGAGGAGGCAGAGGACACAGAGGACACAGAGGACAGGGGGCAGAGGACACAGAGGGGGCAGAGGAGGCAGAGGACACAGAGGACAGGGGGCAGAGGACACAGAGGACAGGGGGCAGAGGACACAGGGGGCAGAGGACACAGAGGACAGGGGGCAGAGGACACAGGGGGCAGAGGACACAGAGGACAGGGGGCAGAGGACACAGAGGACAGGGGGCAGAGGACACAGAGGACAGGGGGCAGAGGACAGGGGGCAGAGGACACAGAGGACAGGGGCAGAGGACACAGAGGACAGGGGGCAGAGGACACAGAGGACAGGGGGCAGAGGACACAGAGGACAGGGGGCAGAGGACAGGGGGCAGAGGACAGGGGGCAGAGGACAGGGGGCAGAGGACACAGAGGACACAGAGGACAGGGGGCAGAGGACACAGAGGACAGGGGGCAGAGGACACAGAGGACAGGGGGCAGAGGACACAGAGGACAGGGGGCAGAGGACAGGGGGCAGAGGACACAGAGGACAGGGGGCAGAGGACAGGGGGCAGAGGACAGGGGGCAGAGGACAGGGGGCAGAGGACACAGAGGACAGGGGGCAGAGGACACAGAGGGGGCAGAGGGGCAGAGGACACAGAGGACAGGGGCAGAGGACACAGAGGACGGGGGGCAGAGGACACAGAGGACAGGGGGCAGAGGACACAGAGGAAAGGGGGCAGAGGACACAGAGGACAGGGGGCAGAGGACACAGAGGGGGCAGAGGACGCAGAGGACAGAGGGCAGAGCAGCATGTATGGCTGCAGAGTTACCGGTGGCCGGGCTTCGGGTGTAGGAGGAGAGGAGGGGCGGGCAGAGCTGCAGGAGAGGAAGTCCCGCCCTCCCTCCTCTCCAGGCACACGGCAGGGAGCACGGGTACCCCCAGGGTGTGTGTGGCCCTCCGAGGTGGCGGGCAATGGGCCCCCCAGCCCCCCCCGGTATGTAGGTACTGGCTGGAGGGCAGAGGGTGGAGGGGAGTGGCAGGAGGGCACACGGAACTTCCGAGATCGGAACGTTCCGTGTGTCGGTGACTGTAGCCAGGGGCAGCCTGGCTACAGTGCACTGGATGAGCCTGGGCGACGACCATCACGGAAGTGGGCGTGGCCTCCTCCGGAAGTGGCCTTCGGGTTTTATATAATAGATTCTTGAAAGCTGTAACCAGGCTTAAAAGTGTGGGCAGTAATTATTTGGGAAAAACCTGGTGACTGGTTCCTTATAACAACGAGCTTGTCATCTGCTATTCATAACACTTGTGTCTTACTTGACAAAGTCCTGGGACCATTGCTACCCTAATAGCTACAATTTTACCAACATGCCTTGAATGCGCTTATATTTGTCTTTTCTATTACTTTTGTCTTTATCCATTTTTGACCATTGACCTTCTACAGTATCTGCAATGTTAACAGTTGCCGGTAGATGGTCGTATGGCCTTTCAGGGAAAGCCAATAAAAAAAAAAGCGGGGTATAGTCAGTGTGTGACTAAGGCCACATGACAGCAGTGGTCGCCTGAAAAGAGCAATAAACTAAAATGAAGGCAGGGATTAGTTCCCAATATAACACACAAGGCAGCAGCTTAAACTGTATGAGACACTTAAGTACCAAGAAACTCCATTTCAACCCTCATGGTGAGTGTCGCCTGAAGAAAAGGAGAGCGTGGCACTTGAGGATGAAAACTGTGACATCACCTGATTGCAGAATATGGAAGTGCTTGAATGTTTGTAGAGATGCATCTCAATGAGTTAGAATATCATCAAAAAGTGAATTTTTTCCGGTAATTCAATACATAAAGTCAAACGCATATACACTGTGTGCAGAATTATTAGGCAAGTTGTATTTTAGAGGATTATTTTTATTATTGGTCAACAACTATGTTCTCAATCAGCCCAAAAGACTCATAAATATCAAAGCTTAATATTTGTGGAAGTTGGAGTGTTAGATTTGGCTATCTTAGGAGGATATCTGTTTGTGCAGGTAACTATTACTGTGCAGAATTATTAGGCAACTTAATAAAAAACCAAATATATTCCCATCTCACTTGTTAATTTTCACCAGGTAAACTAATATAACTGCACAAAAATTTTGAAATAAACATTTCTGACATGAAAAACAAAACCCCAAAAAATAAGTGACCAATATTGCCACCTTTCTTTATGATGACACTCAGCAGCCTCCATCCATAGATTCTGTCAGTTGCTTGATCTGTTTACAGCCACCTCAGCCTCTCCCAGACACTGTTCCGAGAGGTGTACTGTTTTCCCTGTAGATCTCACATTTTATGAGGGACCACAGGTTCTCTATGGGGTTCAGATCAGGTGAACAAGGCCATGTCATTATTTTTTCTTCTTTTAGACCTTTACTGGCCAGCCACGCTGTGGAGTAGTTAGATGCATGTGATGGAGCATTGTCCTGCATGAAAATCATGTTTTTCTTGAACGATATCGACTTCTTCCTGCTTGAAGAAGTTGTCTTCCAGAAACTGGCAGTAGATCCTGGAGTTGAGCTTCACTCCATCCTCAACCCGAAAGGTCCACAAGTTCATCTTTGATGATGCCATCCCATACTAGTACCCCTCCTCCGCCTTGCTGGCGTGTGAGTCGGAGTGGAGCTCTCTGCCCTTTAATGATCCAGCCTCTGGCCCATCCATCTGGCCCATCAAGAGTCACTCTCATTTCATCAGTCCATAAAACCTTTGAAAAATCAGTCTTAAGATATTTCTTGGCCCAGTCTTGGCATTTTATCTTATGTTTCTTGTTCAAAGGTGGTCGTTTTTCAGCCTTCCTTACCTTGGCCATGTCACTGAGTATAGCACACCTTGTGCTTTTTGATACTCCAGTAACGTTGCAGCTCTGAAATATGGCAAAACTGGTGGCAAATGGCATCTTGGCAGCTTCACGCTTGATCTTCCTCAATTCATAGGTAGTTATTTTGCGCCTTTTTTGGCCAACATGCTTCTTGTGACCCTGTTGGCTATTTGCCATGAAATGCTTAATCGTTCAGTGATCACCCTTTAAAAGTTTGGCAATTTCAAGACTGCTGCATCCCTCTGCAAGACATCTCACAATTTTGGACTTTTCAGAGCCCGTCAAATCTCTCTTCTGACCCATTTTGCCTAAGGAAGGGCATTTGCCTAATAATTAAGCACACCTTATATAGGGTGTTCATGTCATTACACCACACCCCTCCTCATTACAGGGATGCACATCACCTGATTTACTTTCATAGGTAGTTGGCTCTCAAGCCTATACAGCTTGGAGTAGGACAACATGTATAAAATACAAAAAAGGGGGGAGACAAGAGGCGCAATAGTGCCCTATCACTAGTGACACTGTTTGTGTGAGTATGGGTCATTCCATGTCAAGTGAACCAATGATTATTACCTCTATATTTTTAATTCTTTTGAGATTTTGTTATTTGATAATAGCATGTAAGACAATGCAAAATGTGAAGAGAAAAATTTAAAAAAAAATTTTTTTTTTTTTTAAATGATTTTCAAAGTTCGGAAAAAGTGTGAATTTCGCTGTTGCCTGCCTTTACGTTTCTCCTCATAACTCAGGCTAGGAATAAGATAGAGAGACAAAATAAACACCAATCTACTCAGAACTATACAGGCTTTCATCAGATATGTCACAAGAGGATCTTTGTTAATATTTTACCCATGTGATCGCAAGCACAAAACTTTAAAACGTATTTCCGAAAAATCGGCGCGCTTTAAATATTTCAAAAACTGCCCATGTGTCTGCTTTGCTCTTAGCCACATCTGTACCAAATTTCAAGTTGGGATCGCAATGGGATCATATTTTAACATATTTTACTATTAATAGCGTCAATGGGTCATTCCATATCAAGTGATCTAAATATGAATATTTTTTTTTACCTGACGTCTTTAGATTTTTTTTTTTTTTTCCTTTATGAAGTACTACTTTAGTTAATTACAAATTAAAAGTTTGGAATTTTTTTCTTCATCAGTTAATTTTTTACAGATTTTTAAAATTTAAAAAAAAGAGTGAATTTTGGCCTGGTATGACTTTACATTTTTTTTATCTCGGGCTAGAAATAAGATAGAGAAACAAAATAAACACCATTCTACTCAGAACTGTCCAGGCTTTTACCAGATATGTCACAAGAGTATATTTGTTCATTTTAATTTTTTACCCATGCGAATGCAAACGCAACATTTTGAAACGCATTTCCGAAAAAAACGTTTTAATAAAAATTTTCCAAAACTGCCCATGTGTCTTTTATGCTCTTAGCCACATCTGTACCAAATTTCAAGTTGGGATCGTGATGGGATCATATTTTAAAATATTTAACTATGGTTAATCTAATTTTTATTAAATTTTGAAAAAACATATGAAAGACATACATTCAATCTTTTAACAAAATCTTGAGACATATAAAATATACAAAAAGAGAATTCACAAAGTTATTAGTAACTTTAAGATAAGCTGCAAATTTACTTTTGCGCTTATCTCTGGTGCAATATATACTACAATCTAAATATAATTCCAAACACTCAAGTATACAACCTTTCTCAGGGTTTTGAGATGTTCTGATGTCAAGGGGACAAGCAGCCCCAGCAGAATGATTTTTATCACTTGGCCCCTTCTAACAGGTTGACCACGTAAGTGGGTCATTACCCGTTGAGGCCTAGTTGGAATAGTCTATCGACTGGTGTACCGGAAAGGAAGGCCAAAATATTAATGATCTACTAACAGCTCAGAGTTTCCGATACCTGTCTAATGTTCACTAGAATTCTGAAGTATAGGTGTAGAAAGGAAATACCTAGACTGAATGTATCAGATGGGAAGAAAAGAGAGAATATAGTGGTATAGAACTGATATTTTGCGCCTCGGTGGAGCCTCCAGTTGGAATAACCTCTCCAATACGTTGGGCGTCAATCTTACCCTGCAAGAGTGGTCAGCTGAATATAAGTATGCTCTGTATTGGAGAAATTCGAATCACTTAAGAGTTCTCGTAGGTTCTTTGAGTTGTAGCTCTGCCATCGGGGGCAAACCACCACTGGACAGAATCTGTCCTACTCGGGTGTCATCCACAATCCGCCAACATAAAAATCTCTGCCTGTCAAATCTGGGTGGGAAAGATGGGTTGGAAAAAAGGGGAGTCAAAGGGCTAAGTCTGTCGTTTAAGCGGAGGGTTTTCGTCACTAGGTGCCATACCTTCAAGGTGTTTCTGGTCATGTCTGTCAAAGGTACTAGGTCTGTGGAGTCTTTAGGGGAAATCCAAAGCAGGTGTTTCAGCGGAATCCCAAACCCTCTTGCTCCACCCCTACCCATTTCTTGGAGGACGCATGATAATGCCAATCTAGAGCTCTAACAAGAGAGGAAGCCACAAAGTATGCTCGTATGTTGGGTAGTCCAACCCCTCCTCTGGTCTTGGGCAAGGATAGGATATTCATTCGCAATCTGGACCTCTTGCCCCCAGACAAATCTAAGGATCATAGATTGCATTTTGGAGAGGAAGCCTCTATCCAATAGAACAGGAACTGTCTGAAAAGTATATAAGAGTCGGGGCAAGACATCCATCTTGACTACGTTTATTCTCCCGAACCAGGATAGCTTTAATTGTCTATAGGAGGTAAATGCCGCGTTAGTCAAAAGGGGTTAATAATTTAAATTGAATATTTGTTTAAGATCTTTTGGTATAAGGACTCCCAAGTACTTAATGGCTTCTACTTCTCATTTAACATTGGGAATCTATGGCTTTGGGGAAAGATAAAAACAAGTATATCAGTGGGCTAATGCATATGAGATGGTGCCTGAGAGTATAAATGGAGCAATTAGTCCTATAAACGGCTAGCTCAAATGTAAACCTTGTACCAAAACTCCATTCAACCCTCAGGGATGTGAGAACAGGAGGCGTGGCTGAGATGTAAAATGTGAGCAGCTGATCTGCAAATAGGAGTGTTTAATTTGTGAGGTGACTCTGTCAGCTAGTGATCCCACATAAGCGACGCATTCACTTGGACATATAGGCAAGTTGATATTTTAAGATTATTTTATTATGTACAACTATGTTCCAATCAAAAAACCAAATATCAATAGCTTATATTTTTGGAATTGGATGTCTTTATCTTTTAGTTTGGATCTTAGAAGGGAAACTGTTTGTGCAGTAACATCTTGCAGAATTATAGCGTAACTTAAGTAAAAGACCTCTCCCATTCATTTCTTATTTTACCAGTAACTATATAAAAAAATTTAAAATAAACCAGCTGCATCAAAAATTCATTTTAAACTAAATAATTGTAAAAAGACTTACTTATGATGAAATCACAACCTATCATAACTTTGTATTGTTGATCTTTACAGCCACAAGTAGTCACTTTCAAAGGAAAAAAAAAAAAAACATTCTTAAGGTACGTCAGGTGAAAAGAAATATTTCTTTTTTAGTATCCAGCATGTGATATTGGACAGGGAGCACCTCATTTTTTTGAGATACGACTTCTTCTACAGTTGAAGAATTGTTTTAAAATCATAGATCCTGATTGAGCATCCACCAACATAGAAATTATCTGTGGTACCAGTACCCATGTGTGCTAGAGTGAGCTTCCCAAGACAGCCGGCCACCATGGCTCAGAGTCTTTTTCATATATAATTTAAAATCAGGCCAGATATTTTTCCAGGAAATCATGCTTTTCAAAGTTGTTTGCCTTGCCTTTGGCAATGTCACTATGGGACACTAGTTATACTCAAACGTTCACTCTGTTGGCAAACTGGTGCAAAGCATCTTGGCAGTTCACTTGAGTTCTAATTGTGTTTATTTTGGTTTTTTCCAAGCTTCTTCCTGTTATTGCCAGAATGTTAATCGTTGTATTAAAAGTTTGCATTTAAACTGCCATACCGCGCAAACATTCACAATTTTTTTTAAAACTTTGTAAAAATTTCTATAAAAAATTATAAGTGTTCAAGAACAAATCATTACAAATACTTTTTCTTTCATTGATAGTTGTCTCAACTATACAATAAAACATTTAAAAATACAGAGGGGGGAACAAGAAAATATTGCCTATCACTATGACATGGAATGAGTATATCAATAGGTGTACACTCACCTGGTCCAGTTGTTGACCCACAACTGGTTTGTAAGCATTCAGTTTAGATCTGCTGCCGGACCTCCACCAGCCACTCGTATGTGGAAAAAGGCTCCTATATAGGGAAGATGGTGTGTCACGGTCCGCGCTGCTGTCTCAATGGAATCACAAGGAATGGATGTCTCCAAGAATCACAAGGAAGGCAAGGTTCCAAAGGAATGATATCCTTTATTTACCAACGCATTTCGGCACCTGGCACCTTCATCAGGGTATTCACTATTTTCACCGTTGATAAAAAAGGAACAATCCCATTATTTTGATTTTTTGAGTTATCCAATATTACTCTTTTTGTAGGAATTGTGGCGTCGCTGTTTCCAGCTGTTGTTGCTTCCTCCTTTTCACCAGTTGATTCAACCTGTTTTCATGTGATCTATTCCGCTCCCATTAGGTTTGGTTCAGGTTTTTGGCTTGTTTCTCTATTCTTTTTTATTGCTATGCAAAATAATGGGCTCCAAAGGTTTCTCCCTGTTTATTTTGCTGATTAATTCCTTAATTTTTCTAAGATGTTCTTCATCACTATCTGTCTTGACTGGTGTTTGTACAGGGAAATATGTGGTTCCTCACTATTGTTTTGAATATGTGTCGAGCCCACTGGGACGAGTGTACTCGGTACCGGACCGCGTTGCTGCGGGGGATGTCACGGAGGTCCTGATCCGGACCTGTCCCGGGCCCTGGCAATAATAAGGGGATATGTACAGGGGATAAGGTTTATCGTGCTGCCACCCACGGTGTGTGCTCAGTATGGGGGGATGATGTTTGGCAGCTTAGATGGTACTGCTCTCCGTAGGTAGAAGCAAGGTCCCTGGGGCAGTGGTTGGTATAGTCTATGGTGGTGTAATGGTAGGGGATGATAGTGGAGACCGGTTAAGGAACCACACTCATGTTTTGTAGTTTCCAAGGCTTTACTGCGATGTTGTTGCAGGTTTAGTCCACGGAGTCTGTACCGGGGCTGGGTTTCTCCCACCCTGTTCGGGTCCTCAGCTTCCTGTGCTGCACTGTGTGTGTCCTTGCTGCTGCTTCTAGCTGAGCTGCTGGCACTGTCTCACTCTCTCTTTCTCTGCTGGTACCACTTGGCTAGGCAACTTGAGTCTTCTGTGTTGTACTGACCCCGCCGTGTTGCTTTGCTCTGGTACTGTGGTGGTCTAGAGACTCCACTACTCCTGGATTCACTGTGCTGTGTGTATCAGTCACAGTGTCGGATCCGGTGTCCGTTCTGTGCGCTCTTCTGGGGCGAGTGCCGGCTGGCACTCAAGCTCCCAGATGTGTTTCTCTGTCTCTTTAGTTCTCCTCCCTCAGACCCTAGCTAGGCCTGGAATTGTGAGCAGACTGTAGAAAGCTTGGCACAGCTTCTTTACACTAAAGCCTCTCTCAGTTCTCCCAGGAACTGAAACTAAACTACTTCCTCATGAGCTGGAGTATATAAGAGAGCAGATTGTGCTCCCCCTCCTGGCCCAGAGGTGCTAGTGTAAATCAGTGTGTTGTGGGGAGGGAACCCGTGTGATGTTACTGTGGCACATTAACCCCTGGGGTGCCACATATGTACTGTTGGCGCTTTGTCTTTATTAACAATTGGTGTTTGCACTGGGGAAATTTGCATCTCTCCACCATTATTGTATTTGTGCTACTGTTATCATTTCTTTCTTACTAGTTGATGTATTTATAATTGTGGTTGATTTTGTATTTTTTTTAGGAAGTTTATTCATATCGATGAAGCCATTCTCATCAAATATCTCATCAGGGAGTATGCTGGATTCATCCTCACTGAACATTTCTTCTTCCTCTTCCTCATCACTTATGATTTCTGTGCTCAAAACTGCCTCTGTTCTGGGGTCTGATTCTTTCTGAGTTGTTTCTATGACTATTGGTATTTCAGTTGTTTTTATGGTTTCTATTTCTATTTGGATGGGGATTGGTTCATTAATATTTAACCTGTGCCTGGATTTATTATTTTCAGATTCATTTATAGGTTTTTTTAGATTGATTCTACCCTCACTGGGGGTATAATGTTGGCAATGTTATATCTTTCACTATTATTAGGATTTTTTTGGGCATTGTCATTATTACTATACCTCCTCCCGGAATTTAAATTTCCTAGAGCTATTAGAGAATCTCCTTTCTTTATATTCTTTCTGATAAGAGGGGATCCTATTTTTCCTATAGGTATTGCTTTCTGTTCCTGATTTTTCTTGGGCATAGTCAAGTCTGTCTCTGTTTAATTTCCTCGATTTTCTGATTATGGTATCATGTTCAATTTGAATAAGATTGGTGCTGTTGAGGAGAGCCATAGGATCAAATACTTAATTAACCTTAAGACATAAGGGCATGGGAGAAATGATCTTTAGAGTGTATTATTTTACATTGTATAAGTTGTGATTTAAACATGGCTGCCATTTCCTGCCACATCACACCATGCTGAGAGCAAGATGGAGTCCAAAGAAGACTGACCAATCACCGAAGCTGGAGTCCAGGGAAGACTGGCCAATCACAGAATGCCATATCACCTGGACATACTCGATCAAGACCACACCCCCTGAAGACCTCATGGATCCGCCCATGGACTAACCCACTGACCAATGAATACATCTGAGTAGGGTTGGCCGAGCCCCTTATTGAACAAAATCTCAGGTCTATTATAATAAACAGACACTTGGAGCTTGGGTCTGACCAAGGAAGGGTGTACACCTGTCTCTGTGTGTCTGGTGTTATACTTTTCATCGCCGGGCACTTGGTCTATATAAATCAGGACAGGACAATTTGTTGTTAATTATATTATGAAATATTAACCATATCAATACTAATATTAGAATAAATTCTCTTAGATTTACCACATGCCCTGAATACATTTAAATCCTCATTGATCCTGTTCACTTCAATGGTTGCTGCATCTGCCAGTTTGGATCTTTTATCACACAATATGCAAAGTAAGGTATTCATACATTTCTTCTTTAAAATAAAGTCCCAATTATTAGTGAAGTCTACATCATTCTGAAAGGGTGATCCCAAAACCAGTCTGAGTCCCCTCGGACAAATGCTTTCTTCAATGTACACAGTCATAAAGCGAGAATCAATACCATACTGTATCTCCTTCTTAAGTGTGTCTTCTAAAGAATGCAATAAATCCTTCATAGTTTTAATCTCCTCCTCATTAAATGTCTCGCTGACAGTCTCAGTCTCATCATACGTAGAACTGACAGACCGATGGTCTGTTGTATCAGTTTTTCCCTGGAGGAAAATCTGCTGCGTAGGTAATCCATTGTACTGGTAGAAATCAATCAATGCAGCACTCTGTCTCCAAAATGGGGTTACCACCCAAATCACCGTAACTTTCCCAAGGGGCGCAATAGTGCCCTATCACTAGTGACACACTGTTTGTGTGAGTATATCAATAGGTGTACACTCACCTGGTCCAGTTGTGTGACCCACAACTGGTTTATAAGCATTCAGTTTATAGCTGCTGCCGGCCTCCATCAGCCACTCGTACGTGGAAAAACGCTCCTATATAGGGAAGATGTGTCACGGTCCGCGCTGCTGCCTCAATGGAATCACAAGGAATGGATGTCTCCAAGAAGTCACAAGGAAGGCAAGGTTCCAAAGTAATGATCTCCTTTATTCACCAACGCGTTTCGGCACCTATCCTGGCACCTTCATCAGGGTATTTCGGCACCTATCTTGGCACCCTGATGAAGGTGCCAGGATAGGTGCCGAAACGCGTTGGTGAATAAAGGAGATCATTACTTTGGAACCTTGCCTTCCTTGTGACTTCTTGGAGACATCCATTCCTTGTGATTCCATTGAGACAGCAGCGCGGACCGTGACACACCATCTTCCCTATATGGGAAACATGTATAAAATGTATCATGTGATCAAAATACCAATTTGACTAATAATTCTGCCCACAGTGTATTATATAGAGACATTACACACAGAGTGATCTATTTCAAGTGTTTATTTCTGTTAATGTTGATGATTATGGCTTATAGCCAATGAAAACTCAAAGTTCGTTGTGTCAGAAAATTAAAGTAGTGAGAATAAAGGGTTAAAAACCATGCTGCCGTATCCCACAACACATCAAAGGGTGAATATAATATTGAATTATTAGTCAACGTGTTGCAGGGCTCCCTGAAACATGGCAATATATTGCATTTGTCCTGAGGAAGTGGCCAGGGAGCCTTGAAACGCATTTACTAATAAATCAATATTATATTCACCCTTTGATGTCTTGTGGAATACGGCAGCGCAGTTTTTAAACCTTCATCCTCCCTACTCTATATGCACCACGCTGTGGACTGCAGCAGCCGTGATCTTTTTTTATAGTGGTTGTGACTCTCACAACCACACAAGGTGAAGCCTCTGATACCTATTTAGGTCATATTTTATCTCTCAGACCCTTCATCCTACCTTAATTTTAAGAGATAATGAGCTTTGGCTTTTCATTGGCTGTAAGCCATAATCATCAACATTATTATTATTTATTTATATAGCGCCATTAAATTCCATGGCGCTTTACATGTTAAAAGGGCAGACAAGGACAAGTACAATAAATGTGGACAATTTGGTCGTACAGATACAAGAGGGGAAAACCTGTCTGCAAGGGCTCACAATCTACGAGGGGAAGGTGGGAATACAGTAGGAGGGGCAGGTCCCGGTTGTGAAGCGATGGGTGCACCAGGTCTCATAGGAGGTTGTAGGGTTGGTGGAAGAGGTGGGTCTTTAGGCTTCTTTTAAAGGTCCCCAGGGTAGGAGAATGTCTGATGTGTTGGGGCAGAGAGTTCCAGAGTATGGGGGATGGCCGGGAGAAATCCTGAATGTGGTTGTGCGAAGAAGAGATGAGGGGGGGAGTAGAGGAGGAGTTCTTGGGAGGATTGCAGGTTGCGCAAAGGTAGGTATCGGGAGACCATGTTGGAAATGTATGGAAAGGTTGTGGATGGCTTTGTATGCCATGGTTAATGTTTTAAACTGGGATCTCTGGGTAGCAGGGAGCCAATGAAGGGCTTGACAGAGGGGGGAGACAGGAGGACAGATGCATTAGACGGGCAGCAGAGTTTAGGATAGATTGGAGAGGTGCAAGGAAGGTAGCAGGGAGGCCAGAGAGCAGGAGGTTACAATAGTCAAGGCGTGAGATGATGAGAGCGTGAATAAGGGTTTTAGCAGTGTCGTGGTCAAGAAAAGTGCGGATCCGGGAGATGTTTTTGAGCTGGAGATGGCAGGAGGCTGGCGAGGGCTTGGATGTGGGGCTTGAAGGAGAGGGAAGAGTCGAGGATAACTCCAAGGCACTTGGTGTGGGGGACTAGGGAGAGAGAGCAGTCATTGACGACGATGGATAGGTCGGGTAGTGAGGGGGAGGTCTTGGGGGAAGACTATGAACTTGGTTTTGTCCATGTTCAGCTTAAGGAAGCGTGCGCAGAAGAAGGATGAGATGGCGGACAGACATTATGGAATTTTGGATAGTAGGGAGGTGATGTCAGGTTCAGACAGGTAGATTTGGTGTCGTCGGCGTAGAGGTGGTACTGGAGGCCATGAGTTGCCCTAGTCCGAGAGTGTAGATTGAGAAGAGTAGCGGTCCCAGAACTGAGCCCTGGGGGACCCAAACAGATAGAGGGTAGGGTGAAGAGGAGATGTGGCAGTGGGTGATGCTGAAGGTCCGGTCCGTTAAGTATGAGGAGATCCAAGAGAGGGCAAGGTCCGTGATGCCAAGAGATTCCAGGATCTGAAGTAGAAGGGAGTGGTCAACAGTGTCGAAGACGGCGGATAGGTCGAGGAGGAGGACAGAGTAGTGACGTTTACTTTTGGCAGTCAGTAGGTCATTGGTGACTTTGGTCAGGGCAGTTTCAGTGGAGTGGAGGGTAAGTGATAGGTTAAAAAGATGTTAGGGCTGGGATGATAACAGAGGTGAGGTTGGGAATGAGGTGGGATGGGAGCGGGTCGTGGGCGCTGGTGGTGAGGTGTGATTTTGACAGGAGGGAGGAGAGCTGATCCTTAGTTATGGGGGGAAAGGAGCTGATGGAATGAGAGGGCAGAATAGGTGAGAGGGGAGGCTGTAGGGACAGTGGGTCAAAGCTGTCTCTGATTCTGTTAATCTTTTCTTTGAAGAAGGAGGCAAAGTCTTCAGCGAAGATAAGGGGGAGAGGGAGGAGGGGCGGGCTGGTGGAGTATGGAATTAAAGGTTTTGAAAAGCTGATTGTGGGACAGGGAGGTTATTAGGGATGAGAAGAAGGTTTGTTTGGTGGCAGCAAGTGCAGCCTTAAAGGCGGTGAGGGACTGTTTGAACAGCGCAAAGTGCTCAGTCGAGTGTGATTCTTTCCATCTCCTCTCGGCAACCCTGGATGCCCGTAACAGGTCTTTAGTGAGGGTGGTGTTCCAGGGTTGCCTGTTAGTGCGTGGAGCGTGGTGTGTGAGGGGGGCAGCTAGGTCGAGGGCCTTGGTTAATGTGGTGATGTAGAGGGTGGTGGCAGTGTCTGTGTCGCGTATGGATGTTATGTCGGCGAGAGGGAGCAGGTATTCTGAGAGTGAGTGTAGATCGATGTGTTTTAGGTTTTGGCGGGAGTGATCGAGTTTGCAGAGAGTGGGTGGCGTAGTAGGGGAGGTGAGGAGAGGAGAAAGTTAGCAGATTGTGGTCAGACAGGGGGAGGGTTGAGTTTGTGAGGTTAGTGAGGGAGCAAAGACTGGTAAAGATGAGGTCCAGTGTGTGGCCGTCCTTGTGGGTGGCAGAGGAGGACCATTGGGAGAGCCCGAAGGAGGAGGTCAGGGAGAGAAGTTGAGAGGCGGTTGGGTGGGTGGTGTCAATGGGGATATTGAAGTCGCCCATAATGATGGTGGGGATGTCAGCAGAGAGGAAATGAAGGAGGCAGGTGGTGAAGAGGTCGAGGAAGGTGGGGATGGATCCAGGGGGGGCGGTAGATGACGGCCAGCTGAAGGTTACAGGGGGAGAAGATGCCGACAGAGTGGGCCTTGAAGAGAGGAGAGTAGCAGAGGGAGGCAGTGGAATGGGGGCGAAGGAACAGGTGTTGGACAGGAGTATGCTGACACATCCGCCGTGTTTGTCGGAGGGGCTGGGGGTATGGGAAAGACTGAATCCGCCATAAGATAGTGCAGCAGGGGAGGCCATGTCGGATGGGGTGAGCCAGGTCTCTATGATGCCAAGGAATAAGAATTTTTTTTAGAGATAAAGAGTTCATGGATCTATGGGAGTTTATTAACAATAACAGAAATAAACACTTGAAATAGATCACTCTGTGTGTAATGACTCTATATATTATATGCATTTCACTTCATGTATTGAATTACTGAAATAAATGAACTTTTTGATGATATTCGAATTCATTGAGATGCACCTGCTTATATTAAGTCAAAAGGCTCTATTGGTGAGTTGAGCAAAAAGATTTTCATGATGGTGGTTCGGTGTGCAAGGTGGTACTTTGTGGCAGCCGGACGGGGCTGTTCAAATGTTTTTTTGCCTTCTCAGATACTGGCATCCTGGAGGTGATGTTTGATCCAGATTCTCGGATCTTCGTCTGACCAGACTGTGATACAAAGAGTGAAAAATACTGTCAATAGAGTATAAATTGACATGATTGTAGCGTGGGAGCCTATAGGCGCAGGATTGCACCGGATCGGCAGAAAATCATGCCGGTTCCCGGACGCCTGGTGCTGAAATTATTTTTTATGAAGAGCTCAACGGCTGAAATTTCAGCAACTCAGCCAGGTCCCCTGCAGCCGCGGTACTGAAATTTCAGCACTGGACAGAGCCAGCAAAAAGCAGGATTGGAGGGCAGATTTGCCCTCTGCTTCTGCTTCTCCGTGGCTGTCAGGTTCTGTCCTGTGCATCCTGCAAAACACCGGACAGAACCTGACAGTCAAAAATCGTGGTGAGAATCCGTCTTGCAGCAGAAAGACAAGCCCACAGGGGAGGATTAAAAAAAAAAAAAAACAATAGTGACGTCATGCTGCACATATCAGTCACCTGCGTCACTGTTTTACAGGTGGTTAAATCCGGGCAGTTGGTTCCCTTTAAGTGCGCAACATGCACAGAAACGCGTCAGTTTCTAGTGGCTTTCTTTGATGACATATTTTACCTTTTAACTATGTTGAAATAATCTACTGGATTTTATTCTGCCTCGGAATGACAGTGCTGCATCAATCCTATATTCTTCTGTACCCCAAGTATCATTGGAGCAATCCAGAGTAAATATATATACAGCTCTGGCAAAAATTAAGAGACCACTGCACAGTTTTCTAAAAATCATCATCTCTATGTATCTGACAGCCATTCCATTCCAGTGTCAGTTGAATTCCAACAAAGTATACCTCATTCTACTTAATGTGCTTCTGATTAGGTGATCACCTGAACCACACCTTATTTATTGAGGGAAAGTATAAAAAAACACTGCTGTGGTCTTTACAATCCTCTTGCAATAAATAGGACAAGTGTGGCACCTGCCATTACAGGTAGCCACAGGACCACCTAAGGCCTAGATGGATTTCCACAACAGGTAAACCACATGCACACAACACCTTCCACCCCAGAACAGTAGGGGAAGCACTACTTGCTGCCTTTAAGCAAGATCCCCTATAAATACTGGTGCTGGGGGCGGAGTTAGCCAGAGTGTGCAGTCGCTAGGAGAACTGTGAAGACGTCCTGGTGGGTCGGAGCCATGCTATGCCCGAGCCAGTTGACCAGCCTAACCAGTGTGAGGGCCTGAGAGTGAGGTCGAAGGCAAGGCTTAAGGAGTAAAGGAGCAGACTCGGGGCAGAGGAGCCATACCGGTTCACCCCAGGAAGCAACCCGGACACCGGAGTCTGAGTCTACAGGAGAACATCAAGCCCAGCAGAAACTTCACCGAGGAGACACCTGTCACGCAACCAATAGGGAAGCCAGGGACCGCAGGAGAAGTCACAGCGGTAGCCCACACAAAGGTTCTCAACAGTACAGAACGGGTGAGAGAAAGAAACAGAGGCGGTTAGACTTAGTTTCACACGGGTCAGAGGCTTCAACGAGGGAAAAGAGACGAGGTGGCCTTATCCACCACTCACTGTTGAAATGGTCTGAAAAATCCAGATTTTTGTCATGTTATGTAATAAATCTATTTTCATCTATCCCACATAATTTAGCAATAAAAGCAGTATCCCACCATCTACAGGAATCTAGCGGCTACACAGACAAAACAAAAGAAATAATTATCCGTAGTATTGAATACCTTCTTGAACATACATTTTTTTATATGCAATGAAAATATTATTTGCAAATGAAAGATTTCTCAATGTGCTCATGTTTTTCTTCTCTAGCCGCACTTTTTGTATCATGGTGGGAAAAAAACACTATTTTTACAGAAAAAAATCCTTTAAAAAAAGACATAGAATTATATGTGAGATATATGGATGATGGCCTAATAATATGGGTGGGAGAACATTCCACAATTCGTATCCTATATTAATGTGACTTTAAAATTTACCCATACTGAACCGCAGGATACAATTAGCTTTTTGGATTTATTCCTTATGGGAGAGACAAAACAGCACAAGGTCAGATATCGCAACTACAGGAAACCTATTAGTGGGAACACCACACTTAGTTAGTCGCCATCCAGCATATACTGCTAATTCAATCCCTTATTGTGAATTGAACAGGATATATAGAAATCGTTCTGACAATATTTTATTCAGAGAACAAGCAGATACAGGGGCATCAAGATTAATGGAAAGCGGATACAAGAAAAAACTAATTTATTCAGCAATTAAAAAAATCTATGAAAAACACAACCATGATAATAATAAAGGTGATGGTATTAATGGTGAAACAACACTAATTCCAACTACATTATTATTATTATTTATTTATATAGCGCCGTTAGATTCCATGGTGCTTTACATATGGAGAGGGCAGACGAGGACAAGTACAATATGTATGGACATTTAAGTCGTACAGGTACAGGAGGGGAGAGAGCCCTGTCCGCAAGTCTACGAGGGACAGATGGGAATACAGTAGAAGGGGGTAGTGACGATCGTGAGACGGTGCAGTGAACCATGTCTCATAGTAGGTTGTAGGCTTGTCGGAAGAGGCGGTTTTAAGGCTTCTTTTGAAGGTTCCCAGGGTAGGTGAGTGTCTGATGTGTTGGAGCAGAGAGTTCCAGAGTACAGGGATGCACAGGAGAAGTCTGGTATGCGGTTGTGGGAAGAGATAAGAGGGGAGTAGAAAGGAACTCTTGGGAGATCGCAGGTTGCATGAGGGTAGGTGTCGAGAGACCATGTCAGAGATGTATGGAGGGGACAGGTTGTGGATGACTTTGTATGTCATGGTTAGTGTTTTAAACCGTGTTTTAAACTAAATCCAATAGCATGGAGACATGGAGAAAAAAAACATTTTCAGTACTCCATATAGTTGCCAATTTAATGAAATAAGAGCAATCATAAACAGATATGTCCCTATATTATATCAAGATCGGGACCTTACTGTAATTCTGAAAGAAGGGTTAGCATGTGTACCAAGGAGAGGGAGACCGATAGGTACCATTCTTTCCCCTAGGCTGTATATACCATAAAAAAGGATAATAAAACCTGGCTTAGGCCCCTTTCACATCAGCGGTAAGCGCTGATCGCAGCAGTTGCGGTGAAAAAAACACATCTGCCGTAGTTACCGCATAACAGCCGCACTTGCGGATCACCTGCGGCAAGCCCCTTGCAATGTCTATGGGGCTTGCGGCAGGTGCAGCAAGTGCGGTTTCGGCCGAAACCGCACTTGCCGCACCTGCTGCACACTTACCGCAAGCCCCATAGACATTGCATGGGGCTTGCCGCAAGTGAACCGCACGTGCGGCCATTATGTGGCAACTGCGGCAGATGCGTTTTTGTCACAACTGCCGCGATCAGCGCTTACCGCTGATGTGAAAAGGCCCTTAGTTACAAGGTTTTTTTTTTAAATGTGCATGCCCCAAATACACAATGTGTCAGTATACACTGCAAACACAAAAAATTGATGAGGTTAATGACATAAAAAAATGTATCATCTGCAATACAAATTATGTTGTATACTGCATATTTTGCAAAAAATGTTAAATAAAATATATATTGGTTGTACAATACGTAAATTAAAAAAAAGGATGGCAGAACATGTTACCAATATTAAGAATAAAAACGCATCCTATTCAGGAGCATGTAAACATTTTGTGGAAAAACATAGCAGGTGAATTTTCATTCTGTGGCATAGAAAAAATGATTTTTCTGTTAGAAGAGGTGATTTGAGGAAAAACTCCTGTAACGAGAATTATTCTGGATTTTAAAATGGACACAGAATATCCTAATGGGTATGAATTATAGTAATGATACACATTATTTTTATTCATCCATATTGTTTTCTTTCTGTGAATTTACTTGTGATTTTATGACTTTATCAAATGAGATTGATTGTGAACATATGTGTCTATTGATCAACGGTTGGTCACCAAGTGTTTTTAAACCATGTATCATAACGAATCTGTGTCTCAGGGAATAAGGGCTTGCACCAGAAATGCGTTGAGATGTATCCCCAACCTATGTGATCTTGTAAATGAACCCGATATAAATTGAGAATTTTATTACAATTGGAACTCACCAAAAATTCTTTATATTTGGAATCTTTAAAGTATAATGTTCCCTGAAACAATGGAGCATTTTATAGAAAATAAACCCAGCTGCAATAGTTTAGTCAGACTCTCATCCATGCTGAAGCGGCTCGGCTACCCTTTGAGCGGTCTCTGGCTCAACTGCCTGAATGCCACAAGCCAGTGTAGAACACTTAAACACAAAGTGGCACCATGATGTACCCTAAACAAGTGCAGGGTGAAATTTCAGACAATACACCCCACATCCTGAAGCTGGCACGCTTGTGGTGAAACAGACATTCAGTACATCGTGTGTTGCTCTTACCAACAGAGTTGTGAAGGATTGGTGTGAGGACAATGTCTGCACAGACACCTGCAATAGGGACAACTCTGCACTCAGTCAGCTGCCTTTTTTTTGCGTGGGCCGCAACTGCGCAAGTGACGGATTACGGCAATACCGCACTTAGCGCACCTGCCGCAAGCCCATAGACAATGCTGGGGCTTGCCGCAAGTGTGCGATCCACATAGGCGACAGATGCGGTAAATCTGCTGGATCTGCCTGCAATCAGCAAAAAACGCTGATTATGAAAGGGGCCTAGTTAGTTAGTGTTGTGACAAGTGAAGAGTTTAGACCTGCAAGTCATGTAGAATACCAAGGCAGAAGTAGTGGGTGTTTTGTGACAACTGCAACCTTTAGCAACCATCCATCTAGTGGACAGTGAGAATAGAGCTCCCGGGAAGGACTCAAGGAGTGTGAAGGTTTCAGAACTAGCTCCGTCCCAGTACAAAGTACTCCAGGCCCTGGACTCTAGACAGATTCTCCTGTCACCGGTCAAATGCACTGCAATTCAGCTTTAATATGTTCAGTGGCCAATAACAGACTGACTCCAGTAGTACTAATCCTATGATGGAAGCTTGGCATAGACCTGGGCTAACAGTTCGGTACTGGAATGGATGTGATACAAACTGAATAGTCTGTGCACTCCGGTCATTGGTCAAACTGTTATGGTACGTTTACACGCCGCTACGGAAGGTTAGAAACCACCGGGTGTCAGAGACAATTGTATCTTGTACCGTCAAAACACCGCGAGGTAGCGGCGTGTAATTCAGGTTGTTGCCACCGGTCACTGTCGACACCTGTTTCCCAGCCGTGCTCAAAAACAGGTAGGTTTAAACCGTAGGGTAGCGGCGTGTAATCGAGGAACAGGAAGGTATTTTCGTCACCTAGTGAACTCCCTGGGGCGTGACACAGCCTCAGGGATACCGCGCCCCATCAGTGATTATTGGTGGAAGCTCCTGCGTTACAATTGGTTGTCCCTGCATAGGGCGGCATATTTAAGGAGCTGACCAGTCACACTACACAATTGCAATAGCATCATGTATTAGCCAGCCTCCCTGCGCTAGCTGGCCAATCATGATGTTATTGCTTTGTCCAATCACCGTACGAGCGTCTCGTAATCCACAACTCTGGCACGCCTATGTGTTGTCCCTGCTGCCCCAGGTCCTCCCATATTGCCTTGTGGTAGCGGCGTGTAAATGAGGGAAGGTGCTCTACAGAAGGTAACCTGCGGCACCCGTCGGTGCCTCCAGGGATAGAAACAACCTACTGTGGAGCACCTTGTAGCGGCGTGTAAATGCAGTATCAGGTACTGTTAGGAACCTTTGAAACGTGCTCGTGCACGTGAGACACCCGGTGGTTTCTAACCTTCTATAGCGGCGTGTAAAGGTACCTTCAGGGAACGACTCTCTGTGGGTGGGAGGACCATGAGCTACCGGGGGCTTAATGACTCTTCCGATGCTGAACTGGGTGGAGGAGTTCAGACTAGTAACATCAGTGGCATAAATGGTTATTGGGAAGTCCAAGCAAGAAGTGTGCCCTAAAGTGAATTGTACCGTTAAGAACATGCTTAAAGTGTAAATATGATTTCATTGAAGAAAAAAACAATACTGCACTGGTTGTTAATGATGGGTCACATAGCTGTAAAAATAATGATTTTTTGTGCCACATGCCTTTTTCTGTCTAATTTTTCTGTGCTCTTTTAAAAACTGCATTTTATGGCTGTGTGTGCATGGCCAGCAGCTGATAGGGAACCGTGCAATGTGACAGCAGAGAAAGGACAAGATCAGAGATTGTGAGCTGTTCGGGGAGCCAGCAGATGACAGATCAGAGAAGCTTGTGTCAAGGAAAGAGTAGAGGAGTTTGCAGTGATCCTGACATTCCGACTTTGCTTAGCAACTGTGCTGTAATCTGAAGTAATCTGATACATTGTTTCATCACCAGCTGCAGTCAGCAGTGTGGGCCACACTCCCCCCTTATATGGTAACATACCCATATTCATTGTGAAGACGGATCTGACTGATAATGAACATATGTCTGCTTCACACACAGTGCAGTGGAGACACCTTGTGGAAGGCTTATGAATGGTTTTCAACCAGAATTTTCTTATGAAGTATATTTGAAAGTTTATTATAATAACTTTCTCTACATTATTATTAAATAAAAATTTAAAAGGCGGTTACACTTTAAGTGTTATTCTCACTGTATCATTGCTGAAGTCATGTTGAAAGATCTTTGCCTAATGTTTTTGTAAAAGACTGTTGAATAAAAGCTGCAAGTCTGTGTCAATGATTCCTTTGTGGATGGGTCCTGGTCTGTTAAGGTACCAGTACACGCTTCAATGTCGTTAAGATATCACAAACGATCTCACGGGAGCGCGGTCGTTAGGACATCTTTGGTGAGATGTCACACGTCTAGATATCACCAATGATGTGGCGAGCAGCTATCGTTCGCACAACCCAGCGAACGATACTTGTTCACTGTTGTGAATAGGGGAAGTCGTTAACAACATTGTTATCGCAGTGTCACACACAACGCTGCAGCAGGTTGGCTGATCGTGGATCGTCTGATTTGAGAACATGTTCTCAAATCTACGATCAATGATTCAACAATTTATCGTAGTCTTATCTCAATGTAACACACAACGACGTCCTAACGATGTCGTTTGAACCCATGACGTTTGATCGATATCGGTCACAATCTCGTACTGTGTAACGGGGCCTTTAGGCAGTCTTGAAGTATGACTTGCACCCCAAATGACCACACACCAGCCAGGACCACCACAACCACAACACATCTTGCTCTGTAGGGAGGGCCAGTATGCCGATAACAGGATGGGACCTCTGATCCATGGCTACTACCTTGAGCCACCCCCACATGCATGTAATTCAATGTATTGCTTTTGTCAGAAATGGTAGCTACATAGTTCAAATCAATACAACTGAACAACTGAACTGAAAACATACAATGCTGCCCTTCACCTCTCCAAAGAAGCTTACTTCCACACCCTTATCACATCACTAACCAACAATCCTAAACGACTCTTTGACACTTTCCATTCCCTCCTCAGTCCAAAAGTACAGGCTCCAACCATCAACCTCAGCGTTGACAATCTGGCCAAATATTTTAAAGAAAAAATTGACCACATACGACAGGAAATTTCCTCCCAGCCTAATATCATGCATTCTCATCCCTCCTGCACTTCATCCAACGCTTTTTCAGTCTTTGGTCCAGTCAAAGAAGTTACCCGGCTCCTTGCAACTTCTCGCCCTAATATCAGCACTGGTGACCCTATTACCTCACATCTCCTTCACTCCCTTTCCCGGCTGTCACATCTCACCTAACTAAAATGTTTAATCTTTCCCTCTCATCTGGTATTTTCCCCTCCTCATTCAAACATGCTAGCATACATCCATTACTAAAAAAATCCCTCGACCAGAACTCTGCTGCTAACTACCGACCTGTCTCTTATCTCCCATTCATCTCTAGATCACCAGCTCCTTCTCACCATGCTCCCCTCTATTGGGCTCAAGATCACCGCTCTCTCCTGGTTCTCCTTCTACCTCTATAATCTCTCCTTCACTGTATCTTTCGCCGGCTCCTCTTCCTCTCCTCTTCCCCTCATGGTTACAGTTCCTCAGGATTCAGTCCTAGGTCACGTTCTCTGCTCTCTATACATCACCTCTGTTGGACAAACCATCAGTAGATTTGCTTTTCATCAACATCTCTTTGCTGAGGACATCCAATTATACACCTGTTCTCCTGACATCACCTCTGCTTTACTACAAAATACTAGTGATTGTCTGCTGTCTCTAACATCAGGTCCTCTCTCTTTCTTAAACGGAATCTGTCAAAAACTGAACTTCTCGTGTTTCCTCTATGTACTAATCTTCCTAAACCCACTATTACCATTTCCATGTGTGGTTCTATCAATAGTTCCCAGCAGCACGCCCGCTGTCTTGTGGTTATATTTGACTCAGATCTCTCCTTCACTCCCCACATCTGATCACTAGCTCACTCGTGTAACCTACACTTCAAGAACATCTCTAGCATTCAACCTTTTCTTACCCTTGATTCTGCATAAACTCTAACTGTTGCACTTATTCATTCTCATCTGGATTATTACAATTCTCTACTAATCGGTCTCACTCTTACTAAACTGTCTCCTCTCTAATCCATCCTGTAATGCTGTAACAAGGATAATATTCCTCTCCAACTGCTTCACTGCTGCCTCTATCCTGTGCCAGTCATTGCACTGGTTGCCTATCCACTACAAAGTACAATATAAACTTACCACTCTTGCCCAAAAAGCCCTCCACAGTTCTACACCGCCAAACATCTCCATTATCTCCATCTCTTTACACGTGCCCTCCATTCCACAAATGACCTAACACTGATGTAATCTACAATCCGTACTTCACACACCCATCTCCAAGACTTCTCGAGCAGCACCAATTCTTTGGAACCGGATTACCAAAATCAATTCCATTAATTCCCAATACCCATAGTTTTAAACTGGTCCTAAAATACATCTCTATAGATTAGTTTATCACCTCACCTCACTTACCTAACTATTCCCATTCTGCCCTTTTCAAAATCTGCCTCTTGTACCATGTGGCTTCACCCTCCATGCACTTAATAGCACTTTATTTGTACTTGTCCTGGCTGGTGACCGGTTTATGCAGCATTATGCGTCTGTCCTATTTATTATATTGATGGCTAGACCATATGTGAGGGCACTTTGTGCAAGTGGCATAACTAGAGTCCAATGGGCCCCGGTGCAAAGTTTAGACCTGGTTTCCCACCATGCCCACTTTGTCAGGTGTATGGGCTCTATTTAACGTTCTAAATCCTATAAAAACTCACAAATTGACCCCTCTCCCCTTTAGTATGTATTAATGCTCCTCATCCTGGAATATGGCCCTTATTGTGGTATATATGTCCCTCATCCTGGTACATATAGTCTTCCTCCTCCTGCCACCATAGTCATCCAATTATTATAATGCATCCCCATATTCCTCCATATATTAGAATGTACCCCCATAGTCCTCTATGTATTATAATGCATCCCATTGTCCCCCATTCATAAGGTTGCCCCCATAGTCCTCCAATTATTATAATGCACCCCCATTGTTCTCCATACAGCATAATGAACCCTCATATTCCACCATATAGTCTAATACAGCCTCACAACCCTCCATATAGTATAATGCAGCCTTATAAATCTCTATACAGCATAATGCCGCCTCAGTCCTCCATATACCATAATGCAGTCTCAAAGCCCTCCATATAGTATAAGGCAGCCTCATAGCCTCAATATAGTATAAGGCAGTGTCAAACCTCTCCATATATTATAAAGCAGCCTCATAGCCGTCCATATAGTATAATACAGCCTCACAGCCATCCATATAGTATAATGTAGTGTCACAGCCTTCCATATAGTATAAAGCAGTCTCAAACTCCTCAATATAGTATAAGGCAGTCTCATAGCCCTCCATATAGTATAAGGCAGCTTTATAGCTCTCCATATAGTATAATGCAGCCTCATATCTCTCCATATAGTGCAGCATCATATAGCTCAGCCTCATATAGTGCAGCATCATATATGCAGGTTCATAACTCTTCATACTGTATAATGCATCCCCCCTCCTCCCCCCATAGTCCTCTGGCCACCATGTACTCAAAAAAAATAATCTGTACTTACCTCTCCCGGTTCTTACGCAGCTTCGGTCTCCTTTGCAAAAATTGAAGACTCAGTTGGAGGTGGTGGCGGCATGCCTTCCACTGTGGAACACATAAAGCAGGAAGTGCTGCCTACTCCTAATGTAATGGAGGCGGTGCCAACCTGCTATATGCGTTCCACAGTGGAACTCACGTCAGCACCACCATGGTAAGTGGAAGCGAGGGGAGGAGGGCGGGGGCCGGCATTAGTTGAAAGCAGGAGGCTCTTCTCCACTGCCTGACACGCGGAACCCAAAACAGAATGTGCTGCCGCACAGTCATATGGATGTGCGTCCTCTGGAGATGCACATCTATTGTGAAGCTGGCGCTCGGATAGGCGGGCGCAGGAAGCAGTGGGAGACGCAGGCCCCTAATAGGTCGGGGCCCCGTCACAGTTGCAACCCCTGTGACCGCGATCATTATGCCCCTGCTTTTCACCATTCACCTTCTGTGCCTCCCCTATTTCCTCATAGCTTGTTATCAGGAACCTCACTCCTCCTGGTATCTGGTGAATTGTGTTACTATGTATTGTCGCAATGCATATGTCCCCTCTGAATTGTAAAGTGCTGGGTAATATGTTCGGTACTGTACAAATAAAATAATAATAATTATTATTATTGATAATAATCCGTAGCGCTGCAAAAAGTCACACGTTCACTACTGGCTGAGAATGAATAAGAAAATAACACACAGAGACCAAATAAGCCACAGTCTGAATAATGGGAGGCTCTTCTCCAACCTTCCTGTAGATGGAGCTTGTGTATTCTAGAAGCAGTAATGAAAATCCAATTATCCAGGTACCTGTATCTCACAAGTCGCTGGGTCACACAGAAATTCAGAGGAAACACATTTTATTCACAGGCCCAACCAGCTATTAGAACATTATGGTTTTATTACAGTGTTTTATTTATGCCCATCCATTTCACTTGGTCTTAATAATGAAGTTGTCTTCTACAATACTATTTTACTTATGATAATGGAGTTTTTTGCAATGCCTAATGTAAAGGAACCATATTACTAAGCAGCTTTTTAATGGGGACTTCACCACTATTTACAAGGGTGCGGTGGGTCCAGGGGTCCAGACATTCCTGGACAGCTCGTGAAAATCAGCACTTTTTTTTTCTAGTAGTCATGAAAAAGGATGCATCCATGATTTTATCTGGCTCTTTAGCAGGTTATTATAATTGTAATTACGATTATGATACAGCTTAAAAAGTTTCAAAGGTTTTGAATTCATATAAGTGTACTGAATTATATATATATATATATATATATATATACTAGCTGTAGTCCCTGGCATTGCCCGGAAGTGGGTTAACAAAGTCTTGCTTCTCTGCTGAGATATACAGGCTGCAAGTGTAATACAGGGGCTATGAGTGGGCTCCTGGTGTAATACAGGGGCTATGTTTGGCCTCCTGTTGTAATACTGGGGTCTATGTGTGGCCTCCTGCTGTATACTGCGGGTTGTGTGCGGCCTCATGCTGTATACTGGGGTTTGTGTGCAGCCTCCTGCTGTATACTGGGGGCTGTGTGTAGCCTCCGGCTGTAGAACTGTGTGTGGCCTCCTGCTGTATACTGGGGGCTGCATGTGGCCTCCTGCTGTAATACTGGGAGCTCTGTGCGGCCTCCTGCTTTATACGTGGGGCTGTGTGCAGGCTCTTGCTGTATACTGGGAGCTGGATGTGGGCTCTTGCTGACTCACCGTTGCCGGATGCTCACGTCTCAGGCGATGCAGCACTTGTCACGGTTCCGCGCCTGAGGATGTGGGGCCCGGTGGTCAGATCAATGGGGATATTAGGATAGGGATGATTCTTGATTTGTCGTGACGCCACCTGTGGGTGTCCGGTGATGGCACCGGCGCTGCTTGGGCCTCCGGGGATGTGCGGCAGCTGGATGAGATGCTCCCCACAGGATGAGCAGGAGTCCCCGGGCCAGGAGCTGCACTTGATAGAATACGGCAGCTCAGTAGTTACTGCGGGTTACTCCAGGAATGATGCACGGACACATAAAGTCTTTTGGTACCTTTACTGATGACAACAGGTACACTCAACCGGGTGATGAAGTTGACACTCCTGGAGTTTCCACAGCAAGCAGTGGTGTAGGCTTCCTTATTTACGCTGTTCTGGTGAGGTCTGGTGGATATGGAATCCTGCCACACCAGGTTGTACGTTCTGATGGAACGTGGTTCACCTGAGTTTGCTGCACTGAGGGCGCTATAAAAGGGATTAAGTGAATTCACCCTCCTTCCCTGGGCTCTCATCTGGTGGTGCTTCAGGTGTACAGGGAGCTAGACTTCCTGGTTGGGGGTACTGGTTTCTCTGCAGCCTGCGATGTGGCGCCTGCAGCTCGGACCCAGTGACCGGATTGTTAGGGAGAGTTAGGATAACTCTTCTGTCCCTCTGAGGTATTTTCCTCCTGTCCTATGACCCCAGCTGTAAGGGTCTCTCACTTTTCCGGGTGTGCTGGTATGGGCTTAGTGTGGCTCCAATACCAGGTTAGCTCTCCTAGCTGTTCACAGTTCTAAAGCTACTGCACACTCCACTCCTTCTCCCTCCAGGACCCGTATATATAGGGGGAACTGGCTTAAAGTAACCAGTGGAGCTCCCCCTAGAGGCCTGGGGTGAAAAGGGGTGTAAAGAAAAGGTGTTTTATTTAGTGAGTTCTGCTTGCTGTGTACATTCCATTTGTGTACCAAGAGTTCTGTGGTGCCCCAACCAGGGTGCCAGGGTGCCACGTTGCTGTATACAGAGGGCTGTGTGCGGGCTCCTGATATTTACTGTTCAATCTGTTCAGTGCATAATTCCAAGTGCAGAATTCAAAGTGTGATATAACGAATTAGACAAGAAGGATATGATGCATTTGGCCATCCATCACCTTAGTCACAGCTGTATCATAATCTGTATCATCTAATCCTGATGTCTCCTTTTTCTACAGGTGTGATTTCGTTATACACACACCTTTTCCCTACATCAGATCCCCGGATGCATCTCATCCCTGCTGCATCCCTGGCTGCATCTCATCTCTTCTATGTTCCGTGCATTTTGTCTTGGTATGACTTCATTATACACATCTTTTCCCTATATCTGATCCCTGGCTGCATCTCATCCCTGTTGCATCTCATCTCTTCAATGTGCCGTGTATTATGTCTGAGTATGACTCCATCATTATACACATCTTTCCCATAATCTGATCTTTTCTTCCTGCATGGCTCATTGTAGCATATCTGTAACTACTCAGTCCACCCCTCCTTTCTTACTTAATGACCTCTGTGTTACTATAGCTATGTGTTTCTGCATCTGGTCTCAGCTCTGATTAGATGATCAAGAGAAGTCCTTGCCCTCCCCCTGATCACACCTGATTGGACTTGTGTCATAAATTAGGGTCCAGAGGTCTCTTCAGACTTTAGGGCCACTTTACACACACCAATTTATCTGTCCAACTTCTGAACAACTTACTGGTTGCAGTGAAATCATGGACACATTGCTCCATTTTGTGGCTGTGTACAAATGTAACAATGTGTCCATTATTTCACTGCAACCAGTAAGGGTATGTGCCCACAGGGCGTTTTTGCCGCGGTTTTCCTGCGTTTTCCGCATGCAGAAAACCATTGGTTTTATGGTAATGTATGCTAATTTGTTCCTGCGGTTGGGCCTCCCAGCAAAATCAATGTGTTTTACAAAAACGCTGTGCACACACATTAGTTTTGCAAGTGTCAAGAACTGTCAAATACCTGCGTTTTTGGTGCGGATAGCAAAGAATGGACATGTCAATTCTTTTTGCGTTTTTGGTGCAGTCAATGGGAAAAACGCTGGAAAAACGCAGTAAAAACGCAGCAAAAATGCGCAAAAAACGCAGTAAAAGCGCAGAAAAAATGCGCAAAAAACGCAGACAAGATCATAGCACTTCTCCTGTCAAGAACTCTAGGATCCTCAGGTTTTGCTGCGTTCAGGACTGCTCAAAAAACGTCCTGTGGGCACATACCCTAAGTTGTTCAGAAGTTGGACAGATAAGTTGGTGTGTGTAAAGTGGCCCTTAGTTTGTTCAGTGCATAATTCCAAGTGCAGAATTCAAAGTGTGATATAACAAATTAGACCAGAATTGGACTGGAAAGGACCGCAATGTACTGGAATACATAGTTACTCTAAACAATGTTTCCTCTACTGTTCACCTTCACCTCCATACTACTTAATTTCTTACTCTACTCCACTAATCCCTCCACCTAATAATGAAGTAGTCCTCTCTCCCCTCCATCCTACCCAGCCACCTCACCTCCTCCTCTGATCTATTCCTTCACCTTACAATCCTTTGTCTCCAGACATGCAGGCTCACCACGTGCCCTCTCCTGCTCCCACCTTGTAACACTCTCTCTGCTTCTCCTACTTGCTGGTGCCATATCACCAAATCCTGGGCCCTTTCATCACATCTCCACAGTCATTTCTAACCCCTACCCACGATCCCACACAAACTTTCGCAACTTTAATAACCTTATAACCATTCATCAAGCCCCTGCTCTCCCAGTCCCTCTACCTGGAGCACTATGGAATACACGCTCTGTCTGCAACAAGCATTCATATATCCATTATCTCTTTATCACTAACAAACTCTTTCCTTCGCATCACTTAAACCTGGCTCACCCCCTCCGATATAGCCTCTCCAGCTGCACTTTCTTATGGTGGATTCAGTCTTTCTGACAACCCTTCACCCCAGTAACAAGCATGGTGGAGGAGTTGACTTGCTCCTGTCTGATAACTGCTCCTTTACCCCAATTCCACTGCCTCCCTCCTTTACTCTCCCCTCTTTCGAGGTGCATTCCGTCCGCATCTACTCTCTCTGCTGCCTTCAGCTGGCTGTCATTTACCATCTCCCAGGCTCACCCACTGCTTTTCTTGACCACTTCACCACCTGGCTACTTCACTTCCTTTCTGCTGACATCCCCACTATCATCATGGGTGACTTCAACATCCCCATTGACACTTCCCACCCAGCTGCCTCTAAACTTTTATCACTGACTACCTCTTTTGGGCTTTCTCAATGGTCCTCCGCAGCCACTCATAAAGATGGCCACATGCTGGACCTTATCTTCACCTGCCTATGTTCCCTTATTAACCTCTCAAACTCCCCCCTCCCCCTGTCTGACCACAACCTACTCACATTCTCTTCCCTCTCCTCTCCTACTACACAACCCACACTCTACAAACTCGCTCATCCTCACAGAGATCTCAAACATATTGATTTACACTCATTCTCAGAGTCACTTCTCTTTCTCACAGAGATAGCTTCCTTACATGACACTGATGCTGCTGCCACTTTATACAACACCACAATAACTACTGCCCTCGATTTGGCTGACCCCCTCATATACAACAAAACTCGCACAAACAGGAAACCCTGGCACACCAGCCTTGCTAAAAAACTGAGACAGGCTTCCAGGGTTGCTGATTGGAGATGGAAGATATCCCACTCCACTGAGTACTTCGCTGTGTACAAGCAGTCCCAGACCAACTTCAAGTCCGCACTCACTGCCGCAAAACAAGCCTACTTTTCATCTCTCATATCCTCCCTGTCTTACAATCCTAAACAGCTATTCAAAACTTTCAATTTTCTTCTTTGTCCCCCAGCACCTCCTCTCTCTCTTATCTCTGCTGAAGACTTTGCCTCTTTTTTAAGCAGAAAATTGATAACATCAGAGAAAGCTTTGATCCACAGTCCCCACAGCCCCTCCTCATAACTACACAGCCCTCCTCTCCCCTTCATTATGTAATAATACACCTCAACCTGGAATATGACCCTCATCGTGGTATATATGTCCCCCGTCCTGGTATATATAGTCTTCCTCCTCCCTCCTCCATAGTTCTCCAATTATTATAATGCATCCCCATATTCCTCCATGTATTGCAATGTACCCCCATAGCCCTCTATGTATTATAATGTATCCCATTGTCCCCCATTCATAAGGTCGCCCCCATAGTCCTCCAATTATTATAATGCACCCCCATTATCCTACATACAGCATAATGCACCCTCATATTCCTCCATATATTATAATACAGCCTCACAACACTCCATACAGTATGACACAGCCTCATAGCCCTACATAAGGCATAAGGCAGCCTCATAGTCGTCCATATAGTATAACGCAGCCTCACAGCCTTCCATACAGTATAAAGCAGTCTCAAACCCCTCAGTATAGTATAAGGCAGCCTCATAACCCTCCATATAATATAAGGCAGCTTCATAGCCCTCCATATAGTATAATGCAGCCTCATATCTCTCCATATAGTGCAGCCTCTTACAGTGCAGCCTCATATCTCTCCATATGGTGCAGTATCATCTAGTGCAGCCTCATATATGCAGATTCATAACTCTTCATACTGTATAATGCACCCCCCTTCCTCCCCCATAGTCCTCTGGCCACTGCGTAGTCACAAAAATAATCTGCACTTACCTCTACCGTTTCCCCTGCTGCTCCGGTCTCCTTTGCAAAAACTGAAGACTCAGGAGGAGGCGGTGCTGGAGTGCCACTGTGAAACACATAAAGCAAGAAGTGCAGCCTACTCCTAATGTAAAGGAGGCGGCGCCATCCTGCTATATGCTTTCTACAGTAGAACTCACGTCAGCACCGCTGTGGTAAGAGGAAGCAAGGGGAGGGGCGGGGCTGGCAGTAGTTGGAAACAGGAGGCTCCCCGCCCCTCCTCTCCTCTCCCTGACACACGGGCCCCAAAATGGCATGTGCTGCTGCACAGTTAAATGGACATGCGTACTCTGGAGATGCACATCCATTGTGAAGTGGGTGCTGGGATCGGCGGACGCAGGAAGCGGTGGGCGGTGCGGGTCCCTTATCTGTTCTGGCTCCGTCGGAACCCTGCGACCGCGTTCGTTACACCCCTGCGTTTTACCATTCACCTTTTGTGCCTCCCCTATTTCTTCATAGCTTGTTATCAGGAACCTCACTCCTCCTGGTATCTGGTGAATTGTGTTACTATGTATTGTCGCAAATTATCTGTGCATGTCCCCTCTGAATTATAAAGTGCTGTGTAATATGTTTGGCACTATACAAATAAAAATAATATTAATTATTATTATTATTAATCATAATCCGTAGTGCTGTAAAAAGTCACAGTGTATCCCAGGCCTAACCGTTCACAACTGTCTGAGAATGAATAAGAAAATAAGCCACAGTCTTAATAATGGAAGGCTCTTCTCCAGCCTTCCTGTAGATGGAGCTTGTGTATTTTAGAAGCAGTAATGAAAATCCAATTATCCAGGTACCTGTATCTCACAAGTCGCTGGGTCACACAGAAATTCCGAGGAAACACATTTTATTCACAGGCCCAACCAGCTATTAGAACATTATGATTTTATTACAGTATTTTATTTATGCCCATCCATTTCACTTGGTTTTAATAATGAAGTTGTCTTCTACAATACTATTTTACTTATGATAATGTAATTTTTTGCAATGCTAATGTAAAGGAACCGTATTACTAAGCAGTTTTTTAATAGGGGCTTCACCACTATTTACAAGGGAGCAGTGGGACCAAGCTGTTCCACTGTGGCAGAAGATCTGCTCCTCTCCCTTCTGTCAATATCACACCTCACCACCAGTGCCCTTGACCCGCTCCCATTCCACCTCATTCCCAAACTCATCACAGTCTTCATCCCAACCCTAACCCATCTCTTCAATTTATCACTTACTACTGGTGTCTTCTCTTCATCCTTCAAACATTCCTTGATCACACCCATCCTGAAAAAGCTTTCCCTCGACCCATCCTCTGTTTCTAGCTATTGCCCCATATCACTTCTCCCCTTTGCCTCTAAACTACTGGAACATAATGTCTATCTTGAACTGTCCTCCCACCTCTCCTCCTGCTCACTCTTTGACCGCTTACAATCTGGCTTCCGACCGCATTACTCTAAGGAAACTGCCCTAAGTAAAGTTACCAATGACCTACTAACTGCCAAGAACAAGTGACACTACTCTGTCCTCCTCCTCCTAGATCTGTCCTCTGCCTTTGACACTGTAGACCATTCCCTTCTGTTATAGATCCTCGAATTTCTTGGTGTCACAGACTTGGCCCTCTCCAGGATCTCTTTATATCTAACAGACCGGACATTCAGTGTCTCCCTCTCCCACACTACCTCCTCACCTTACCCCCTATCTGTTGATGTCCTCCAAGGCTTGGTTCTTGGTCCCTTACTTATCTCCATCTACACCCTTGGCTTGGGACAGCTGATAGAGTCAAAAAATCACCCAATTGGTACTAAGTAATATATAGAAAAACTCACCGAAATTTGGACACTTTTATTCTACCCCTTGCATCTGGCAGGTGGCTGCAGATTCCCCCAGGAGGTAACACATGCGTCCAGACACCGGTGCACAGTCCCCTGCAACCCATAACATGGGGGCGGTTTGTGGCAACCAGGCGACCAGCCATGCTAACAAGAAGGGGGCTGGTGGTGAATACAGACACATGGACACCATTAGGCCTCTGCCACTCACATCCAGGTGATACATAGTGTCTGAGCAGCCTTTTGGTAACGCCCCAGACCGGACGGGCCGCTCAGCACTGAGGACATGCATCACTGTGACAGACGCCCCCTAGAGGAAAACAACCTCAACTGCAACGGATAAAAAGATGCAAGTTGACACTATGATAAATGATGTAAGGTGTCAGTTTGGCATTATGGCGCCAGAATATCGTAAGCTCGTGACCCATCGTCAAGGGCCCTTACACTCACGAGTACCTAGCCACATGTATAACACATGTATAATTTAGCATTAAGCAAAAAATCACCGAATTGGTACTAAGAAATATATAGAAAAACTCACTGAAGTTTGGACACTTTTTTTCTACCCCTTGCATCTGGAAGGTGGCTGCAGATACCCTCAGGAGGTAACACATGCGTCCAGACACCGGTGCACAGTCCCCTGCAACCCATAACATGGGGGCGGTTTGTGGCAACCAGGCGACCAGCCATGCTAACAAGGAGGGGGCTGGTGGTGAATACAGACACATGGACACCATTAGCTCATAGAGTCCCACGGCTTTCAGTAACATCTCTATGCTGATGACACACAGATCTATCTCTCTGGTCCTGACATCACCTCCTTACTAACCAAAATTCCACAATGTCTGTCCACTCACTACTTCACCCTTTTTTTCTGCTCGATTTCTAAAACTTAACATGGACAAAACAGAATTCATCATCTTTCCCCCAACTCACTGTACCCCTCCACCAGACCCATCCATCAAAGTCAATGGCTGCTCACTTGCCCCAGTCCCGCATGCTCTGTGCCTTGGAGTGATACTTGACTCTGCCCTCTCTTCAAGCCACATATCCAAGCCCTTGCTATCTCCTGCCAACTCCAACTCAAAAATATTTCCTGGATCCGTGCATTCCTTCACCAAGATACTGCAAAAACACTTGTACATACCCTCATCATCTCCTGCCTTAATTATTGTAATCTCCTGCTTTCTGGCCTCTCCGCTCACAGCCTTGCACCACTCCAATCTATCCTAAACTCTGCTGCCCAATGAATCCACCTGTCTCCCCACTATTCCCCAGCCTCTCATCTCTGCCAAGCTCTTCACTGGCTCCCCTAATACTCATTAGCACAAGTTCATACCCATATTGTGGTCTATTAGGAGAACTCCTTAATCACAGATCGTCGGTAGTCGCACAGTAGTCGCCCATACCCTGATAAACCCCACTTGAGGAAGCTGGTGCTACCAAGCAACACCAGCGAAACGCTGCATTGGGGGTGATCTTTTTCTATGGGCGACTACTGACGATCTGTGATTAAGGAGTTCTCCTAATAGACCACAATATGGGTATGAACTTGTGCTAATGAGTATTAAGCCTGTACATTGCAATTTACCACTTTCTGTGTTACCTGACTTACTATTGTTTTTGTGCCATTAAGTCTAATTGACTATGGCACATATTTGCACTTATGCACTTTATTGCTAGGTATTGTCAGGCAAACAGATGAATGTAATACTGTAGGAAATGGATTAGATTGCTGAGGTTAGATTAATAAATTGAGGAGTATCATTCTGTTTGATTGACAGAGGTACTTGTATTTGTATTTGTATGCACCTGCACTTTATGATTAATACCTAATATGTGCATCAGCTTCAATGCATTCCAATTGTACATGCTGGAATCTGTGCGGTTTTAGACTCTATTGTTATGTTATTACCTGGGACCTATGTGGTCACCCATCTATTTCTTTATAATTTTTAGACCATTTGTATATATCACGGCTGCGTCCACAATAAAAGTAACACTTTTTGCATGATACTCTTGCTTCTCTAGTCTTGTTAGTTTAATAGAGTACCGTATATACTCGCGTATAAGCTGAGTTTTTCAGCCCAAAAATTGGGCTGAAAAGTACCCCCCTCGGCTTATACGCGAGTCAGTGCTGTATACGATGTATACATCGGTACATACCGATGTATACATCGGTATACAGCAGCCCCCGCATCCCCAGTAATGCAGGGCCCCCCCAGCGTCTCTCCGGTCACCTGTAAAGCAAACTATACTTATCAGTGTCCCGCTCGCACCCGCTCGCAGCTGCCGTCCGCGATCCTCCATCTTCATGCGTCTTCTTCCTGTTTCTGTGCGCGTCGCCGGCAATGACGTCATTCCCTGCGACGCGCACAGGAAACAGGAAGGAGTCGCATGAAGATGGAGGATTGCGATGTCGGCAGCGGCGGGCGCGGACAGCGGGACACTGATAAGTATAGTTTGCTTTACAGGTGACCGGAGTCAGGCTGGGGGGGCCCTGCATTACTGGGGCTGCCTGTATACTACCGCTGGGGCTGCTATATACCACTGGGGCTGTATATACTACCACTGGGGCTGTATATACCTCTGGGGCCCTGTATACTACCACTGGGGCTGCTATATACCTCTGGGGCCCTGTATACTACCACTGGGGCTGCTATATACCTCTGGGGCCCTGTATACTAACACTGGGGCTGTATATACTACCACTGGGGCTGTATATACCTCTGGGGCCCTGTATACTACCACTGGGGCTGCTATATACCTCTGGGGCCCTGTATACTACCACTGGGGCTGCTATATACCTCTGGGGCCCTGTATACTAACACTGGGGCTGTATATACTACCACTGGGGCTGTATATACCTCTGGGGCCCTGTATACTACCACTGGGGCTGCTATATACCTCTGGGGCCCTGTATACTAACACTGGGGCTGTATATACTACCACTGGGGCTGTATATACTACCACTGGGGCTGTATATACCTCTGGGGCCCTGTATACTACCACTGGGGCTGTATATACTACCACTGGGGCTGTATATACTACTGGGGCTGCGTGTATACTACCACTGGGGCTGCTGTATCTACCTCTGGGACTGGTGTATACCACACTGCTGGGGGCTGTATACTTGTGCTAGGGTCCACCCTCGGCTTATACACGAGTCAATAGATTTTCCCAGGTTTTGGGGGCAAAAGTAGGGGGGTCGGCTTATACACGGGTCGGCTTATACACGAGTATATACGGTATGTTCTTGCAGTTTTGGGGACCCCTCAATTGACTACAATGTGGGGGGCCCTGCTATTTAATTATACCAATTTGGACTTTGATATTGTTATTGTATGACACCTCAAATGAGGTGGCAGAGCAAAATTCCATGATTGTAGATGCAATGGTGTGGATTCCTTTAATGGACATATACACATACACACATAATACACTCAGCTTTCTATATTAGATAAATGACTTATGAGCTTCATCATTCACTATAGTTGTCAAATATATGATTTTAAAATATTTTTAATCAGTCATTTTTCAGTACGTTTTCCAGAAATAACAAAAAATGAAGTTGGTAACCTTACATGGGTGATGGATGGGAAGGGAATTAGTGAGGGTTATTAAGAAGGACAAATATAACACATTTTCAGACTTTGCAGTCCAACAGGTCACCTCCCCTCCATTATAGACATCACTGTAAAACACACAAATATGAACACCCAGGACTTTATTCAGGCAAAGTAACCTGCACCATGTGACGTGACTACCGTCATCCTCCCCTCTATCTATAATGTTTACCCCTCCCATTTTTTGGTATAATTCTGCTATCTATGTCCCATGTTCTATCGTAGCCTAGACCTTTTGCCTTGATTAATGGGACGGACATATCATTGGTGCATCCTGTGCAGCCGCATTTCTACTTCCAAAACAGGTGAAGTAGTGCATTATAATTACAGTTCTTGCACAGGGGCCCTTTTATTTCTGTTTGTCTGCCAGTGCTTCATTAGTTCAGGTTTGATCACCACTTTGACCCCTAAACTAATATTTGTGTGCTCCCTTCCTTCTTACAATTATTATCAGCTTAACACCATCCCTCAGCTAAGGTGATACATGCGTGACCCTCAGACTGTATTCATAGCTGAGCCATACTTTCCTAGAGAAAAGTAAAAAAAAATATTTTGAACAAAGCACCAAGGACATCCGAGTACCGACCTTCCTTCTGTCTGACACTGAAGGAAGGAGGTCCATGGAGGACACAAATAGAAAAGGGCCACTGAACAGGAACAATATATGGGTCTAATAGCTCATCGTAATTCACAATTCCAAATGTTTTAGAGGTGGAAATGGACAAACTCACCTTATGGGCACAGGTTGCATTATTGATTTGTCTGCTCCTTGACGAAAGTAGTGTGGTAATATCATACAGCCATTGTCAGAAGTAGAGATGAGCGAACTTTCCCTTAACATGTTTGCCAATTTCAAATCCAGCCCGAACATTGCAGATTCGACTCATGATCGTAAACCTTTCCAATTTACTAAAAGAAAAAATTGGCGAACGTGGCTTTGTATGGGAAAAAGTTTTAAATTTTAAAATGGTCCTAAAACTTTCCCGGAATCTTTGGGGCCAAAAGGCTCACCAGAAAACCCGCTGGCCGGGAACACCACATAACCTTACAGTTAAGAGTTCCCAGCCATCAGATCTTTTATTTTCTTTCAACATGTAGAATTTAATGAAGCTTTAAAAGAAAGTTTTTAAGCTTCCTTCAGTTTGCAGGTGTTGGGACACTTGCAGGGTGTGAATATTTGTAACAGTGCCAGATGTGGTAGCAGCTGTAAAGTCCAGGAACCTTACAATTTCCTTTAAACATCTGTTTAAGAGAGCTTTATATTTTTTTTATTTTTAAACTTTTTATTTCATTATTGTATTTTAATTATTATTATTAATATTATTTCTTCCCTTTAATTACTATTTTTCTTTTTTAGAGAGCAAACCTTTAGAATTGCAGACGGTCAGCAACATGCGAGGTCACCTCTTCTACACTTATCTGTTAGCCATTCAGATAAAAGTAGCATATGTGCATTATTTTGCGCTGATGACTTATGGCTCTGCTGTATTTTTGGACATCAGCACAGTTACAGCGAGGAGATATGGGCTACCACCCATTCCTAGCTGCCTAGTTTTACCGGGATGGCAACCAAATATACAGGGAATCCCTTTTTTTATTATTATTTTGTGAAATAATTTAATAAAAAATTATATGGGGCTTTGCCATATTTATGGTTGCCAGCCAGGTAAAAGTAGACAGCTGGGGGCTGGAATCCTCAGCATGAGGAGGCCCAAGTGTTCTGGGCCCCTTCCCCACTGTAAATTGCAGCCCATATCTGCCCCAGAAAATAGCGCTTTCATAGAAGCGCCATTTTCTGATGCTGTACCTGACTCTTCTAGTTACCATGTGGCGGTGGCAGAATGGGTAATAAAGGGTTAATGCCAGTATAATATTGCCAAATGGCACTAAGCCCGAGATTTATAATGTCGGGCCAATGTTAGACCTGTCCATTATGAACTTCTAAGTAAATAGTAAATAATACACACCCCACCTTTAAAAATCATTTATTTGTAAAAGGAACACAAATACATACCTCTTTTCCTACCTTTATTATCGCACACAAAATCCCTCCAACATCCTCAGTGATGTTTGTTCACAGCGATAACCGAAACTGCTTGCCTGCTGTGAGCGGAGTGACGTTACAGGCTGGTTCATCTGAGGTCAGCTAGAGTGACGCGGCTGAGCTTTGACCTGAAATGAACTTTTTCATGACGCCTCATTCACAGCGGTTTTGGGTCCCACTCTGAACGGATGTTCCAGAGGATCACAAAAGGTTTTTGTGGGGATAATAAAGATGGTAAAAAAGGATTTTAGCCCTCCACTGTTAGTTTTACCTTGGCTGGCAATCAAACATACAGCAAAGTGCATGCCAATGTGGCACTCCTGCGATTTGGCTACCACAGATGTTATTTTCTTAACATTGTTTGTAATGCCATGTGTGAGGAGAATTGGAGCTCCCTCAACTGGAGGCCTGAAGCATCAAACACAGCCCAAACTTAAATCAAGAAGTAAAGCATGGAAGGGCTTGGCTTAGGCTGTGATTGTTTCTGGTTTGCTGGAGGGGTTAGGGTAGTAAGATGGGGTAAACAAAAGGAGAGGTTCTGTCAATAGTGAGCCAGGAGGCCACCCTGAGGGACCAGTGCAGAACAGGGTTCCAGGCCCTCGGTTGCTAGGTTTCCAAGACGTGGTGACAGTAACTGGAGGCTAGTGAGTTTCATGCTCACTAGCCACTTAAGTGGGACCTTCCGAGGCACCAGTAATACAGAGGGCCAGAGAACTGCACAGAAAGGGGCATGGATACTCACAGGGCCCGCATTACCTGCCTGGCTGGAGGTAACCCATAGCAACAAGAGGGAGTAAAGGACAGTTCAAAGGCACCTAGAAACCTAAGCAAAGACAAGTCAGTGGGTAGGCTACTATATTCACCGAGCAGAGTGGACTACAGTTCTTTCAAGACTGGCTTAACCACAAGCCTGATGGTGCTTGTAAATCCTGGACTTGCTGCAACAATCTTCAGTAAAAGGTAAAAGCAAAGAAACTGACTTTCTCTCTGCACCCATCATTGCTTCTACTTCCTCATCATCCCCTGGGAGCCAGCCCTGGTTGGGAAGGGTTTAACATCTTCACTGCCATACCTCTTATCTCTCAGGGACTATCTGCAGTGCCAGGCACCGAAAGGTTGAATATTCCAACTGGCATCACAAACGTATTATTTTAATATTGTTTTTATTTCTCAATTTTTCCTCTCTCTTGTCATTGAGAGCTAGGGCCACAGCACTGGGCACAGTCACCGTGATCCGATCCTGACTACTGGCCCAGCTGCTGGGTACCCCTGCCATTAGTGCTTCACACCCATTTTTTCATTTATTTCTTTTTACAGTAATCTGAAGTCAGTTTGTTTGCTGTACTGCCAACCAATCACAGATGCTGCCAGAGAGGGTGGGTGGGGCTAAGTCTGACTTTAAACAACCAAGGGTGGGAAGCTGTGATGTTCATGAGCGGGCATGGTGACAGTGACGTTAAAGCTTGGTAACTATAATAGTATAGCAAGCTAATGTCTGTGCAAAAAATGTGGGGCTCCACTGTGAAATAGTTTGAGCTGTGTTTGGAGCTTCTGGACTCCTTTGAAGGTGTTTTCTATGCCCTTGATTTTGCTTCCTATTTATTTCAATGGGGTTCAGAAGTTCAGCAAACTGTTTGCTGATCTATTCCATAAACACATGCCTGTTCGACTCACAGAGCCGAGCCCAAACATCAAAAGATTTGCTAATCTTTAATCAGAAGCACTACTGATGGGTGGTTCGACACACCAATGTATGGTTTTGTCTTTCTATACATGCCACCAGCAACAATGGTGATGGGTGGTCTGGCCTCTTTGTGGAGCCCACTGGGACGGGGAACTCGGTACCGGACCGGGGTATCACGGTGGTTATCACAGCGGTCTTTGGTCCGGACCGTGTCCAAAGCCCACAAGTAAAAGGGGTTATTTACAGGATTGTTGTGATGCCACCGACAGGTTGTGGTCAATGGGGGACCACCGCTGCTGCTTGTTTCTGCCAGGAGGATGGATGTTGCTGCAGCCGGATGGATAAGCCCGCCGTGGGTCGGGCTGCTCCTGGCAGGGTGTAATATGTATATAACAGTTCAACATGCAGGGAATCAACCTTCCTGGCTGCAGTTCTTATCTGTGGCCACCCTGGTCGCAGGGGCACCACATCTACACATCACCAATCGGTGAAACCCCAATACCACCAACAGATGATTCCCCCATTTACCTAACTGATGAACTCTCTAAATATTATTGTCCATTACAACTCTTCAATGCATTAGTGTCCCTATGATGAAAAAAGAGTTTGATGATAATGGGATAGGAAAGAGATATTAGATTATGGTTGGCAGTGACATCCACATAATGTAAAATAATAATTATGCTTTTCTCAAGCAATGAAGTATTGCCAACTTGTCTTTTTATTTTTTCTGAACACCTTATCAAAAAATCACAGACAGACTTTTTAATACAGACAAATTGTAATACCGTAATGTGGCGCCCCACTGGTCAGTCATCATAAGTGGGGTACTGCACCCAAAGATGAGCGTGTGGTTACCCCTGTCGCAAGTAGAATGCAGAACACTGGAAGGATCTGAACCCAACACACACCCGCCCATGCAACCGGGGGGGAGGTCCCAAAAATGAGAGTTGGAGAGTGGAAAGTCTGAGAGGAGTAAGGTAGAATGCACGGGGAGTCTTCATGAGTGTCTTCCCCGAGGAACGACAGAGAACGGGAGCTTACCCGAGAGATAAAGGGGGCTTCAAAAGAGGGCTAGAGAAAGGTGTAGCCCAGACTGAAAGGTCCTGACTAGGGATGGGCGAATCTACTCGCTAGGACTCGTTACTCGGCGAGTAGTAAGGGACTCGCAGGACTCGGTACTCTGCGAGTTTCCCAGCGTTTACTCGCACGAGTCCAATGCAAATCAATGGCAAACGCTGACAAAACTAGGATTGCCATTGTCTTGTATTAGACTCGGCTACTGTGCCAGTGATAGCAGGGAAACTCGCAAAGTAACTGCTGTTACATTGCGATCCGAGTCCAGCTGTCTTCTCTGTGTGCAGGCTGCTGCAGCTCCAGGGTCCTAGAGCCCGCCTGCTCACAGAGATGATGTAGCAGTGCTGAGATTGTTCTCAGTCTGCTCATTCCCTGTGCATAGACATCTATATCTATGCACAGGGGATGTAGCAGAGAGGACATCGCGTTTTGGACTACGTCGGATGGACGAGGATTTTTTTAATTAAAGATGGAGTCCCTAATGGCTTTTTTTTTTATTTCTAATAAAAAATTTTCTCTGTGTTGTGTTTTTTTTAAAACAATTTAATAGAAATTCATGGCGGTCATGTCTAATATTGGCGTGACCGCCATAAATTTCGGGCTTAGGGCCAGCTGATAATACAAAGCTGGCCCTAACCTCTTTATTACCCAGCGTGCCACCGCCACCAGGGCCGCTGGAAGAGCAGGGTTCAGCGCCAGAGGATGGCGCTTCAATGAACGCGCCATCTTCTGGGGCGGCTGCGGGCTGCAATTTGCAGTGGGGGGTGCCCAGAAAGCTTGGGCATCCCTGCGCTGCGGATTCCAGCCCCCAGCTGCTTAGCTGTACCTGGCTAGACATAGAAATTGCGCGGAGCCCCACGCATTTTTTTTTATTATTTCATGAAATTCATGAAATAATTAAAAAAAAGGGCTCCCCTATATTCTTGTGTCCGGCCAGGTACAAATAGGCACCTGGGGGTTGGGGGCAGCCCGTCGCTGCCTGCTGGATCCGGCTTGTTCCAGAAATACGGCGAAGCCCACGTGAAATTTTTTTCTGACAAATCCATAAAACAATGTAAATAAAAGGGACTGCATCTTTATTAACCCCTGGACCATGGGTGAGGGGTTAATAAAGATGCAGTCCCTTTTTTAGGATTGTTTTATTGATTTTTCAGAAAAAAAATTACATGGGCTTCGCCGTATTTCTGGAACCAGCCGGATCCAGCAGGCAGCGACGGGCTGCCCCCAACCCCCAGGTGCCTATTTGTACCTGGCCAGACACAAGAATATAGGGGAGCCCTTTTTTTTTATTATTTCATGAATTTCATGAAATAATTTAAAAAAAATGCGTGGGGCTCCGCGCAATTTTTATGTCTAGCCAGGTACAGCTAAGCAGCTGGGGGCTGGAATCCGCAGCGCAGGGATGCCCAAGCTTTCTGGGTACCCCCCGCTGCAAATTGCAGCCCGCAGCCGCCCCAGAAGATGGCGCGTTCATTGAAGCGCCATCCTCTGGCGCTGAACCCCGCTCTTCCAGCGGCCCTGGTGGCGGTGGCATTCTGGGTAATAAAGAGGTTAGGGTCAGCTTTGTATTATCAGCTGGCCATAAGCCCGAAATTTATGGCGGTCACGCCAATATTAGACATGACCGCCATGAATTTCTATTAAATTGTTTTAAAAAAAACACAACACAGAGAAAATTTTTTATTAGAAATAAAAAAAAAAGCCATTAGGGACTCCATCTTTAATTAAAAAAATCCTCTTCCGTCCGACGCAGTCCAAAACGCGATGTCCTCTCTGCTACATCCCCTGTGCATAGATATAGATGTCTATGCACAGGGAATGAGCAGACTGAGAACAATCTCAGCTCTGTTACATCAGGCAGCAGGCGGGCTCTAGGACCCTGGAGCTGCGGCAGCCAGCACACAGAGCAGACAGGACTCTTATCTGTGCGAGTTTCCCAGCGATTGCTTGCAAAGTAAACGAGTCCAATGCAAATCAATGGCAAAACTAGGATTGCTTCAGGCTGAAGCTTCCGAGACACATCTGTGATTTGTAAATCGCACACTACTCGCTATTACTCGCTTCCCCATTCATTAACATTGGACTCGCTAGACTCGCAACGAATAGCGAGTCCTGGGCTCGGACTCGCTAGAGTCAAGCGATTCCGAGTAATTTAGGATTCGCCCATCACTAGTCCTGACTTGTTCACCCAGAGTACACGGGTCTGACAACGCGGCCTGGAGTGTTCACCTTCCGACCGTACTTGTCCCGGCTACGAAGACGTTCTCAGGGTGTTTATTCCCTGGGACGTACCACTGCTCAAGAAGCAGACCACGAGAAGAGAGAGAAGGGACAGGATAAGGGTAGATCCAAGAAGGTACCACCAGAGACTTCCACAGATTCTGCATTCTGCTGCGACTACCCGGCCGTCCGTCCTGCGGGCAGTACTGTGAGCTGTATCACCATCTTGATCAGTCTTCTTTTACAAGTAAAGTACCTGAAAGAGTGCATTGCCTCTGTGTATTTGTCCTGCATTTATTGACTTTTCTTAACAGTTTGCACCGTCCTGGCAACAGGTAACACTCCCCCGGAGGCTTAGCTCTACCTGTAGGGAGCTGCTCTACCCTAGCCGTAATACCACCACCCTCCGGAGTACTGTGGCGGCGCTGGTGTCTAGTCACCAGGTGCTACAGGTGGCGTCATGAGACAAAGACTCTAATCCCTTGTAAAAACAAACCCCTTCTAGTGGGCTTTCGTCATCCGGGGTCACAGATCTGGGCAGGCCACAGATCCCCCACCGAAGCAGAGGGCCCAGACATCTGAGTTCCCATACCCTGGGGTGCTACAGTAATAACTCATTATGATTACAGGTGATACATGTGAACAGCCCATAATTCAGATATTCAGACACCAGCTGCATTCACTGTAAACTTTAAAATTATGATAATTACTGTTAAAATAATGTTCAGAAATTTCTTGAGCGCTAAAAAATCACGGATACCTTACCATTTTTTTTACAGACTGGGTGAAAAAGTGCCCTATTTGTACAGACTGTCCTGGAATATCTGGATGGCTGGGAATCCTGAACCCAATGTGGGAGTCATCAAAGTGACATCCGACTATTACCACACACACTGTGTAACATCTGTTGATAAGTTATTTTTTACTTAAGGGCCCGTTACAAGCTTCAATGTCCGATCGATCTGACCAACAATCCGACCTGGCTGAGATCGTTGGAACATTGTTTATTGATCGTTAGAGAGGTGTCACACGTACAGATATCATGAACGATGCAGCAACGACTCCGCGACAAGTGAATTATATTAGCAGTCATTTGGATGCCTATGTTCCTTAGTTCTGAATAGGCGAAGTTGTAAAAGACATCGTTATCAAGGTGTCACACACGCCGATGCTGCAGGTTGAACGTACGATCATCGACTGATTTATGGTCCTGTTCATAAACCTGCGATGAACGATCAGCCGACTTATTGTTGGTCGTATCTACATGTCATACGCAATGACGTCATAATGACGTCGTTGCACCGCCCCAAACGCCGTGACGTTTCAATGATATTGTTCACGATATCGTAGTGTGTAACGGGCCCTTAACTCTCATGACAAAACTAACATTGCATTTATGAATTAATCATTATAAATGCTCAATAGATCATTACAAAATATTTGCATACATATTTGCATACATATTGCACTATAGATGTATGTGCTGAGAATCCACAATCCACAGCAAGGCTTGTGAGGGAAGGAGTGTCATTTGAATTTTGGAGCACAGAGTTTCATTGAATAGTTTGCGGACTTGATTAGCAGAACCCCCAAGCGCCAGAACAGCAGAGAACCCCACAAATTACCACATTACCACATTTTAGAAATTACACCTCTCTGGGAATTTATCTATGGGTGTAGTGATGATTTAGTCTCTGGAAAACACCCATGGAGTTAAATACAGTGAATGTTGCAGAAATAAAAATTGCAAGTATGCACATTTAATGCCCAGTACATTGCAGTGCTCGTATACGTACATTGTACCCACTTGTGATGCTGGAGAACACACCCCGTGAATTAAGCAGGCTTCCTCACTACAGCAATGCCAAACATGTGGATGTTACCTGTGGTTTAGACATTGTGGTGCTCAGAAGGAAGGGGGCATTTGGATTTGTAAATGCAGGTTTTGCTGCTTTTTTTTTTTTTGGGGGGGGGGGAAGCGAGGAACCATAGTGCTTTTCCAGAGCCTTTGTGCTGGCAGTAAAGTGGAAGCCTCCTATATTTCTGTTAACAGATGACGGACCTTGGTGGAGACGTGTTTTTGTAAGTTGAGTTGAATGCCATTGTGGCGAATTGGGTACAGAACATTTTGGATCAGTCCACATTTATCCTGTGCTCTATGCTGAGCATTTACATTGGGGTTTCCAGCTGCATCTCTGAAATACGTTATTCAAGTGAAACCTCTGACAGATCCATTCATTCTAATGACCTCAGATAGAAGTGTTTTGTAGTCAATTTTGCAGCGCTACATGTAGTGACCAATAATCTAGAATATACACAAACCTTTTTTATTATTAATAAAGTTAGCCAATACACTTACAACAGCTGTTGAAATGCGTAGTGGCTAACTTTATTAATAATAAAAAAGGTTTGTGTATATTCTAGATTGTTGGTCACTACATGTAGCGCTCCAAAATTGACTACAAAACACTTCTATCTGAGGTTATTGGCTCCCCTGGAGGGATTGTGGCTGGAGCAGCTTGCATTGCGTGCCCGACTTCCAGTCTGAAGACCTGGCATTACGTCACCAACCAGCTGATCAGTGAGCATACGTGACCGGAAAAACAACCCCTGTTGGCGGCGTTGGAGCGGAGATCACGCTGCAGCGCTCGCTGCCACGCTGAACCCCTTGGTTGTGTAAGCTTGCACAACCTTAACAGGTGAGCAGGGTGCCCCCCACCTGTAAATTAATCCCACTAGACCACCAGGTACTGCTCATTTGCGCCTCCCTCCCCCTTTTGTTATTCATTATAATGAGGCAGCAGACCTTCTGGCCTATGTTCAGCGGTGACCGCAGTTTTGTGCATTCCTAAAAAGGTGCGTCAAAAGATTGACACCGCAGCACCACAGGCCAGATGGGAGTTCAAAGTGACTCCATCCGCCTCATTACAGTGAATTTTTCTTTGCGAATTTTGTCTGAATCATGTTTTCCAGAGATTTACATGTAATCACCGACGTAAGCGCTTAGCGTAGTTCGCAGGATAAATATGAGCCGTGCCTTACTGCCATTTTTGGGAAGCAAAATCGGCAGCAGTTGAAGAATTTGCTTTATTTATTAATTTTTATGCCATTCACCTTGCGGTATAAGTGATTAGGTGCTTTTGTTCATCAGGCCAGTACAATCACAGCGATACCAGATGTATGTCGTTTTTTCCAGGTTTGGCTACTATCACATTAATTACAAAATAAAGGTTTTTTGAATCACTGAATTCAAAGGCTATTTTTTTAATTTTTCTGCTGACAGAGTCATGTGAGGGCTTGTGTTTTGCGGGATGAGTTGGAGTTTTTATTAGTACCATTGTGGGCCACATAATGTTTTTTGATCACTTTCTAGGCTGCTTATGAGGCCGCTTCACATCACGTTTTTTCCCTGTCAGGTTCTGACCGGATCTTGTTTTGTGCCAAAATCGTCTGTGCCACTGTCCAGTGCTGAAATATCAGCACAGCGGCTTGCAGGGAAACTGGCCGCGGTGCTGATATTTCATCTCCAGATGCTGAAATTCAGGGCGGCTGCTTTTAACAGCCACTGCATTTTCAGCACCAGGCGTCTGAGAACCGGCAAGATTCCTTGCCAGATCCGGCGTGATCCAGCGCCCATAGACTCCCATTTTATGGGCACCGGATTGCCCCAGATCCATGAGGATCCGGTTTAGTTCGATTTTTACCCGGACACAAAAATGCTGAAAGCTCCGATTTTGTGTCCAGGGCAAAAAACGAAAACAGCCGGATCCTGCCGGACAGACACCAAACCGGGTGGCAAATAACTGCCATCCGCCCCATCCGGCACCATAGGGATAAAATCAGATCCGGGGCGGTCTGGTTCACACCGGACAGCCCCATAGCCAAAAATCCGTGGTGTGAAGCCGACCTAAGGCAGAATGAAGAAGAAACAGAAATTCAGGAGTTGTTTTTTTTTTAATGATTTTTATGCTGTTCACCATGTCGTAAAAGTGATAAGACAGCTTTATTATTTGGGTCTGTAGGATTACAGCAATACCATTTTTATATAGTTTTTTTTAATTTTGCCGCTTTTACACCATGAAACATATTTTGTAGAAAAAAAAATGATTTTGCATTTCTATATTCTGAGAGCTATAACTTTTTAATTTTTTGCTGATGGAGCTGTATGATGGCTTGTTTTTTGCAGGGCAAGATGACATTTTCAGTGATACCCTTTTTATTCATACATGACTTTTTCATCACGATTTAGCTGTATGATTAAAATACATTTAATTTCTTTTTACGGTGTTTACTGAAGGGTTAACTAGTGTAACAGTTTTATAGAGTGGTTTGTTACAGATGCCGCGATACCAAATATTTGTTTGCTTTTTTTTTACATAAATATACATTTGTTTGAATATTTTTTATTTTTGTTCTTTATTTTCTGATTTTTAAAAAAATTATTTTACTTTTTTTTTTAACTTTTTTACTTAGTCCCTATTACCTAATTACCGGTACCTTTTAATGTTCTGATCATAGCTGCACTGTATTGCAATGCTCGATCAATATAATGCAGTGCAGCTATCAGAGATGAAGTGTTACAAGCTTCATAGATCATGATGCAGGCATGATCCCTGAGGCTTGCTGTAGTCAGGTGGCCTGGAAGTCAATATGGTGACCTTGAGTTACCATGGAGACGATTGGGCCCTCGCGATCACATAGCACTCCCTCTCCCAATCCCCTAAGTGCCACAAATTATATTGATTGTGGCTTGTATGTGGTTACATTACCCAGAGAGGAGCTGTCAATGCTCCTGGCAGTGAGTGCCAGCTCTTGGCTGTAACGTCAGCTGGAGACCTGGTGGCGAACGACATCCCTTCCGAGACATATACTGTAGGTACGTCCTTTGTCGAGAAGGGGTTAAAGGGAAACCTGTTTGGTGATTCGCTGGTACAATCCTAATGGTATCTTTAAAGTGCACCTGTCACATGTTTTGGGGGTTGTAAACCCTGCTCACCACCTATCGCATGATGTAATTGTGGTTCCTGCAACCCCTTTATATTCCCAGACGTCACCCTGCATACCTCATAAAGCGAGTTTTATTCTGTCTCGCGCCATATGCTGATTTCTTTTATGGATCATATGGGGGTCAGCAGTTTGTGGTCAGTGTCACCCTGCTCCATGCAAACACCCCCCTCCTGACTGTATGGAAGTTGATGACATAGTGACATCATCCACACAATTCTGAAGTCTCATGCCTGTACAATGGCGCGCCTCATTGTGCCTTATTGAAAACCCAGGAATTGCACTGCACAGGCGTGAGACTTCGGTCTCGCATCAGCTGCCAATGCCTAAAGTATTGCACCTGCATTTTCTGAGGTATGCAGGGGGACATTTGGGGATATAAAGGGGTTACAGGAACCCCAATTACATCATGTTAAAGGTTTTGGGCAGGGTTTAGAACCCCCAACACTGGTGACAGGTGACCTTTAAATAAGTCTTTAGTATCTCTTCAGAATCAGTAACTTTTATTAGTGTAGCTTCTCCTGCTACCTTGCTGTAAACTCTGGAAAACTCAATGTTACGTACCAGCTAGTCAAGCATATGTAAATACAAAATGCATATGCACTGCTCCCCTCTCCCACCTCTTAGTGCATTTACTATCACTGCTTAGAGGTGGGAGGGAGTATAGGTGAGGTCAGCAGTGCAAAGTCAGTTTGGCTTTACTTTCACTGATGCCAGCACTGAAAAGTGGTAGGAGGAGCAGGCCATATGCAGCTTGTTTTTACATATGCTTTAGGCTGGCTTCACATTAGCGTTTGTGTCTGCATGCTGATGGCATGCAGACACAAACGCTGTCAAAAGCAGGGTGTAAATGATATATCCGCCTGCAGACACATCACTAGGGAGCCCGGCCAGCCAATCGGCGCTGTCCGGGGGCGGGCCGGAGGAGGAGTTCAGCGCCGGAGATCTCCGCCCCCCGGCCGCCGGTAAGCTCCGGGACGTGTCGGCGGGGAGAACAGCTGATTTGACAGCTGTTTGAATCTCCCGCGCCGACACCGAGAGGAGATGTCGGCGCGGGAAGATTCAAACAGCTGTCAAATCAGCTGTTTCTCCCCGCCGACATCGCTAGCAGATGACCGGCGGCGGGGAGGAGGAGAACATCAGAGGCTCCAGCTGATCTCCCGGTGGCCGTCGGTGAGCTCCTGTGACATCACCGGCGGCCACCGGGAGAGATCTCAATGTGATCCGCAGCGTTCTCCTGCGGTGTCATGCAGAGGACACTGTGGACCCATTGAGATCAATGCATTTTTTGTGCGCTTGCAGGCGCTTGCGGATAGAGCAAGCGCCGCGAACGCACAAAAAAATGCTGCAAGCTGCGTCTGGAGTGCGGTCGGAGGGCGCATAAATTATGCGCATCCGAACGCAAATGCTGCCAAACGCAGCCATACGCAGGCACATGCGTTCCCATGTTAAACATAGGAAAGCATGTGCGCAAGCGTTTGGCTGCGTTTGGTACGCAGCGTTCCATACGCTAATGTGAAGCCAGCCTTACTGGTTACTATGTCACACTGAATTCTTCAGAGCTTAAAACAGGATAACAGGAGAAGTTACAGCAATCAAACTTACTGATTCTGAAAGAGTTGCTTAGGCTGCCTCCACATTTGCGTATGTGAACGCAGCGTATGCTGCGTTCCCATTCGCATTCAAACGCATGCGCGCTGCATTCCTATGTTTAACATAGGAACGCATAGTGCCTGCGTTTGGCAGCGTTTGCTGCGTTCGGGTGCGGATGCGGACCATATCTGCTCCTTCCGGTGTCCCGCGTCCGCACCCGGGACGCAGCATGTCGCGTCCCTGGTGCGGGCGAGAGTGTGTGATCTGTACGCAGGCATCCGCCTGCGCACAGATCACTAATGGCGGGCAATGAGAGCGCACGGCGATCTGCAAGCATCTGCAGACCGCCGTGCGCTCCATTATAAACATAGGGGCCGCGGTCTGCATGCAGATGCTTGCAGATGCATCTGCAAAACGCTGCAGATGCATCTGCAAGTCTGAAGGCAGCCTTAAAGGGGTTGTTTACTGCTAGGACAACTCCTTTTCAATCAACATGTTTTACCATGTTAAAATAATAACCCTGTAGTCACCTCACATTCTGTCACCTTTCCAGTATTGTCTGTAACTGCGAATCGGGGCTCACGAGACATTTTAACGTCACACGAGCCATGTGCCCAATCACCGCTGGATCCCTTCTCTCTGCCTTTGTACCAAATTTAAGAAAGTTAATGCTGGAATGGTGGCAGAACGGGAGGAACAGGATTTATTATTTCACCAGTGTAAAACAAGTCGATTGAGAAGGGGTTGTCCTAGAAAGTGGATACCCCGTAATCTCTATTTAAAAATACCATTAACATTGTGCTAGAAAATCACCTAACAGATTCCCTTTAATTGTGTACTAATTTTCAGACCAGCACCTTGTTGCAGATCCCAAATAAGGAATCATTTTTTCTTCACTTTCAAAATTTCTGAGCACACATTTTTGCTTGCTAAATAAAGTGATAATTTTTTGACGTGTTTAGCCGAGATATAAGCTCTTGGAAACTCTTAAAACAGGGATAATTTTTGCTCCAGTCACAGCTTTTTCCTGCTTGCACCACCTGTGTGATGTGGGGATGGTGCAAGGCAATAATCATGGGCAAGAGGGTGCTCCTCCCTCCAGGCAGCTCTCCTTCAATGGCCCATGCTCCAGCCACCTAAATAGTGCAAGGGGTTCTTGGTTATGGTTTCTCCCAGGGAATGACACAGACCCCGGTTTCTTTTTCAACTGTTTTTTTTTACTATCGGTCACACACAGTGTTCACTGCAGGCACATGCAAATTTTTGTTTAATAATAATGTAGAGCAAGTGATTTTAATTGACTTTCAAATATACTTTCTAAAAGAATTCTGATTAAAAACCATTCATAAACCTTCCACAAGGCGTCCCCACTAGACTTTGTCTGAAGCAGAGATATGTTCATTCTCACTCAGATCCATCTTCATGTTTCTCACACTGAATACGAGGCATGTAATCATCTTAGGGAGGGGGCGGGGCCTACACAGAATCCACACAGCTGAATGCAGCTGATGAGGTGACAATGTATCAGATTAACTCAGGCTACAGCACAGTGCTAAGCAATGTCAGAATGTCAGGATCACTGCAACCTCCTCCTTCCTTGGCATAAGCTTCTGATCTGGCATCTGGCTCTACACAGCTCAATAACAAGCTCAGTTAACCCCTTCTCTGCTATCACATTGCACTGCTTCCTATCAGCTGATAGCAACACCCACACAGCCATAAAATGCAATTTTTAAAAGAGCACGGAAAAATGTGAGAATATAAGTCATATGGCACAAAAAAGCATTACCTTAGCTGCTATGTGACCCATCCTTAACAACTAGTACAGTATTGTTGTTTATTTCAATGAAAGGACATTTATACTTTAAATGTATTTGGTACTGTACATTTGACTTCAAAATGTAGATTTGCTGCAGACTGCTCTCTTGTTCCTGATACCACTGCTGTTATTTGTAAGTCCTCTTCCTCACTTTCTGGCTCCATGGCTACACACAATAAATTCAAAGAGTCCTGCATGGACTTGGTCTCGGTCCACCCACAGGGTTCTGTTTAACGGTTTCGACCACTGTCAGATAAAGCTCTTCCAGGCTGATTCTGTTTCCTGAGGTATATTTCAAACCTCTCTTAGGCTCCACTCACACTGTGCGTTTTTGGTCTGTTTTTGCTCGTCAGTTTTTTAGCTAAAAACAGGAGTGGGTGATAAATACAGAAGTGGAGCTCATGTTTCTATTATAATTTTACTCTGATTGTTCCACTCCCGGTTTTAGTTACAAAAACAGACCAAAAACAGACCAAACACGCACAGTGTGAATGGAGCCTTAGGATTAGTACCATAGGAGTTAGTCGCAACCTGAGTGTCTTCTACAGAGTTCGGGCCTGGTACTAACAACTATACAGGGTGGGCCATTTATATGGAATTGATCTAAATAAAATGGGAATGGTTGGTGATATCCACTTCCTGTTTGTGACACATTAGTATATGGGAGGGGGAAAACTTTTCCAGATGGGTGGTGACCATGGCGGCCATTTCTAAATTGGCCATTTTAGATCCAACTTTATTTTTTTCAATGGGAAGAGGGTCATGTGGCATATCAAACTTATTGAAAATTTCATAAGTAAAACAATGGAGTGCTTGGTTTTAACATAACTTAATTCTTTCATAAGTTATTTAAAAGTTTATGAATACTTATAAAATGTGTTCACAGTGCTGCCCATTGTGTTGCACTGTCAATGCAACCCTCTTCTCTCACTCTTGACAAACTGATAACAACACCGCAGAAGAGATGCTAGCACAGGCTTCCAGTATCCGTTGTTTCAGATGATTCACATCTCGTATCTTCACAGCATAGACAATTGCCTTCAGATGACTCCAAAGATAAAAGTCTAGGGGGGTCAGATCGGGAGACATTGGTGGCCATTCAACTGGCCCACGATGACCAATCCACTTTCCAGGAGCCTGTTCATGTAGGAATGCTTGGACCTGACACCCATAATGTGGTGTTGCACCATCTTGTTGAAAAAACTCAGGGAATGTGCCATCTTCAGTGCATAAAGAGGGCAACATATCAACATGTAGCACTTTCAGATATCCAGTGGCATTGAGGTTTCCATTGATGAAGAATGGCCCCACTATCTTTGTACCCCATATACCACACCATATCATCAATTTTTGTGTCCCAACAGTCTTGGAGGGATCTATCCACTGTGGGTTAGTGTCAGACCAATAGTGGTGGTTTTGTTTGTTAACTTCATCATTCACAAAAAAGTTTGCCTCATCACTGAACATAAGGTTCTGCGTAAACTGAGGGTCCTGTTTAAAAAAGTTAGGGAGCACTTTAACTCGATTAGTTTTGGGAAAGACTCACCTAGATTTATACAACATATTAGGGCATAACACAATAATAATCCGGATGTATTATCCTTTGCGGGTATGAAGAAAGTCTCCCCCTCAAAACGAGAAGGTGATACCCACAAGATCTTGCTTCGAACTGAACAAGATGTATTATTTCTACCAATGCTCAAGGAGCATTAGGTCTCAATGACAAATTGGAGACGGCTGTTTTTCTCTGTTTGTTTCTTCTCTGCGTTTTTCTTCTTTTTTGAACTTTTTGAGTTCTTTGAGTTCTGAGCTTTGTGTTCATTCGGGGCATTTATTTATTAGATTATTAATTAATCTATTTATCTATTTATAGATTTGCATCTGGCATAAGAGCTTGCTATCGTTTTCCGTTTAGAGAGAAAAAATGTTGTACACAGCCACAAAATGGAACAATGTATCCATGATTTCACTGCAACCAGAGATCTGTTCAGATATTGGACTCAGATATCTGTGTGTGTGAAGTGGCCTTTAGAATTATCTAGGGTCCTTTCACATCAGCGTTTTACGCTGATTGCGGCAGTTGTGGTGAAAAAAATGCAACTGCCGCGTTTTCCGCATAACGACAATGTCTATGGGGCTTGCGGTAAGTGTGTGGCAGTAAGTAAGTAAGTAAGTGTGTGCGAAAAAACCGCGGTATGCCGCACCTGCCGCAAGCCGCATAGACATTGTATGGGGCTTGCCACAAGTGTGCTGCGATCGCGGCCGTTATGCGGTAATCGCGGCAGTTGCGGTTTTTCACCGCAACTGCCGCGATCAGCATGAAACGCTGATGTGAAAGCAGCCTTCAGCCCCTTTCACACTGGTGTTTTTTTTTAAATGCGGCAAATCCAGCAAATGTACTGCATCTTCCGCCTAATGGCCGTGATCTAAGATCTTAATCGCGGAGTCATTTGTTCCCTGCTGTCGCTCGACTGACTGCGTTTAGACCGCATAGTTGCTATGATTCCTTCACCGCTGTTGATACCATTGGTTACCTGGCAACCAACAGGCAGTATTAACAGAGCAAAATAGTTTTACATAGGTTTCTTTCTACATATGTTTCATTACAAGTAGAAAGGCATTTTCCTTTTTTCTCTTTTAAAACATGTGTTATAATTTATATGGTCAACGTAGTTCAAAATTGCAGAGGGTGGACTGTGTATACGGACCTGCGCTGCATAGACCAGAAAGATCAGGCATCAGATCAGATCCCTGAGGAAGGAGTTGGGACTAACTCCGAAACGTGTCGGAAATAAACACTATAATGATGAACACCGCCTGATCTTTCTGGTCTATGCAGCGCAGGTCCGTATACACCGTCCATCCTCTGCAATTTTGAACTAGGTTGACCGTTGTGGTGTGGATCCTTGCAGCAGCTATTACCTTTTGTCCTGACGCTGGTTGTGTGACTAATTGTGCTGTTTTTTGTAATTTGTTGTGTTATTCATACAATGTTTTTAATTCTGGACAATGATGTTGGTGATTCCACCTATTTAGGAACAGGAACCTATGACACTGCTCTGTATCAGGACCTGTTGAAGCCCTGTCCGGCCCTGCTGAAGCACTGCTGCACCGTGTAACTGTGACGCCCCTGTGGACCAGTCACCACTATATGGCGCAGCAGCCAGGATTGGTAAATTGGTCACCCCAAACACACACCCAACACACTCCGATCCCAAATCTAGGGACTCTATGCCCACCAATGGGATGGTGTGAGGAGTCAAGTGGAGGGAGGGAAGATAGGACAGGACCCGGTTAGGGGAGGCAACAAAAGGAGAAAACATCAAGTTCACTAAGCCAGTCAACCAAGTGACACCAGAGAGTCAAGTTCAGTCAAAAGGAGAGGCGAGAACACCATCATACAGGACTGAAAGGACACGGATTCAGCGGCGTGTGCCACCATGAGACTTGTCCGGGTCCAGGGCTGTAGACCGTTGGGAGAGCAGGAAGGAGTCCAAGGTGTGCTCAAATCAGCGGGGACAATGAGAGACTGGGCTGGAACCAGAGTGCCGGTTCTGCTGAAGTGGCCAGGAAGCTCTATGCTCCAACCACAAACCCCGGCGGGGTGCGGGGTCTTCATGTCCCGCGATCCAACCTCTGGCTCAGTGAAAAGAAGGCCACCGTATTAGAGCTAGGGGACCCGGCAGGTCGCCCACTGAAAGCCTGTGCCCATTGGATGGTAGCTAGCGTGAGGACAAACCAAAAAGGCCCATGAAAGAAACACGAAAGGGGGTGATTTTGATGAGCCCTCCCAGCTGATTAGGACACACTAGAGCCGCCACTGTACTGTTTGTAAACTAACCATCTGCTGAGAAAGAGAGTAAACCCGGTTAAAGCTCTATGCTGTGTGTGACTGTGATTGCTGCGCCTGACAAGAGATAGACTGATTTCGTGAACCGGCAGCAGGAGACTGCCTGACTGTATTGTGAGCCCTGCATTACAACAGACTATTCGGTTGCCCTGGGGACCCACTCTTCCTGTGGAGAGCTGAGCCATCTTCACTGAAACTCCCATCGTCCCCACAGGAACCAACTGCAGCAGTGGCTATACCGGCCGCACTCCACGGGTGGCATCATGACACTCCTTTATTTTTAAACTTTTATTTTCTTTTTATTCATTTTTTCCAATTCTCCTTTTTAACTGCTTGCCTGACGAGGGGATCACGGACCGGGTCACAACACTGTGACATCCCGCAGCCCCAGACAACGATGAGAGGGTCTGGTTCCAAGTACACCATGGTCCCCGCCAGAGGCGAGTCATAGCAATGATTTTATTGGCATAAAATCCAACACTGCAAGCAAAAGATCTGGTGGGTGCTGCTATTTCTTTTGACCTTTGATTTAATTCTCAAGCTGGAGCTGAGCAACGCCGGATACTATCCACTACCTGCTGATGGTGGTTGCACTAAGCCACTGATAATAGCTAGAGCCCGGATTCCTTCATTTTCACTGGTAAAGATGCAATACGTTTGACTTTCTAAGATTCGATCATCTATACCAACAAACCTTTTCTAACAATTCTTCAAATTTAGTTAGATGTCACTCAACTACAACAGAGCCCGGATAAAACTACTGATGTGAAAGTGGCCTAACATCTGGCAACCAGAAGTAATTGTCATAATGTAGATCACTGAGTCGAATAGACAGAGCTGGTATTTAAAGTACCCTAGAGATGATAATAACATGCATTCTAATATGAAAGCTCATACTGTAATGAAATAACTACCATTGCATGGCTGCATCCCAGATTCATCACATACCGTATATACTCGCGTATAAGCCGAGTTTTTCAGCCCAAAAATTGGGCTGAAAAGTACCCCCCTCGGCTTATACGCGAGTCAGTGCGGGGGCTGCTGTATGCAGCGGTATAAAGCAGCCCCCGCATCCCCAGTAATGCAGGGCCCCCCCCCTCATGCTCCGGTCACCTGTAAAGCAAATTATACTTATCATTGTCCCGCTGTCCGCGCCCGCCGCTGCCGACATCGCGATCCTCCATCTTCATGCGTCTTCCTGTTTCTGTGCGCGTCGCAGGCAATGACGTCATTACCGGCGACGCGCACAGGAAACAGGAAGAAGACGCATGAAGATGGAGGATCGGGATGTCGGCAGATGCGGGCGGGACGGCAGCGGGACAATGATAAGATATAATTTGCTTTACAGGTGACCGGAGCATGAGGGGGGGGCCCTGCATTACTGGGGCTGCCTGTATACTACCACTGGGGCTGCTGTATATAGGGGCTGCTGTATACACCACTGGGGTTGCAATACCACTGGGGCTGCTGTATATAGGGGCTGCAATACCACTGGGGCTGCAATACCACTGGGGCTGCTGTATATAGGGGCTGCTGTATACACCACTGGGGCTGCAATACCACTGGGGCTGCTGTATATAGGGGCTGCAATACCACTGGGGCTGCAATACCACTGGGGCTGCTGTATATAGGGGCTGCTGTATACACCACTGGGGCTGCAATACCACTGGGGCTGCTGTATATAGAGGCTGCAATACCACTGGGGCTGCTGTATATACCACTGGGGCCTGCTGTATATCATACTGCTGGGGCCTGTATACCACTGCTGGGGGCTGTATACCTGTGCTGGGGTCCACCCTCGGCTTATACGCGAGTCAATAGATTTTCCCAGGTTTTTGGGGCAAAAGTAGGGGGGTCGGCTTATACACGGGTCGGCTTATACACGAGTATATACGGTATTTTAGTGGACATGCCAACACCTATTTCTAAGGAAAGTATTGCAGGTAAATATAAAAACCTCACTGCTCAGTCTGGGCAATGCTTTGTTAATAGCTTATATATGAACTAAATATACACTCATGCATCGTATCCCCTCTAATCAGTGCACTATATGACACCGCTTCACAGCTAAACAAAATGGTTTATATAGACACGGATAAATTAGTACTAATAGGTACCTTGATCACTTTTGGTAATGGGGTACACCATGGGTCTTGAAAATGACAAACTATAGTTTTATAGCTCTTATGGTCAGCAGGGTCTTCTCCCTGTGATTTGTAGAGTATAAGCTCTTATGATCAGCAGGGTCCTTTCACTCCTGTAAAGTGTAAGCTTTTATAGTCTTTGGGGACCTCTCTCCTGTAGAGTGTAAGCTGTTATGGTCATCTAGGCCCTCTCTCTCCTGTAGAGTGTAAGCTCTTATGGTTAGCTGGTCCTCTCTCCTGTAAAAGTTAAAGTACCACTTTAACACTACAAAAGTGTTATTTTTAGATTTACCAATGGAGTGGTGCTTTAAATACAAGTGACCTTGTCTTCCTGTAGCTCTTGCTGCTGTGTCGGCATAAACCAATGGCTGTGGTATACTAATCCTTCCAGCGGTCCCGCAGTGAGTGCCTGGGCTTCGGCATCACCATCCCACGTTGAGGGCCTATGGCTGAGAAGCATGGAGTATTTAAGGCACCTTGCCCCTTATGGGAAGTGCCCAGACAACGCAGTCTTTACTCTAGAGACAAATTGTTAGTTCTCAGGTCCCTTCCATATCCTAGTGCTTTGTCTTGTTCTTGTACCTTGTGTTCTTTGTTCTCTAACCCCTGTTTCATCCTATCTCCAGTCTGCACCTACTGTGCCATATAACCGTCTACACCTGCTGTTCTGTATTCCAGTCTGCACCTGCCTGCACCTGCACTGCAATATACCTGCCTGCATCTGTTTGCACCTGTCTACACCTGCTGTGCCACATGCCAGCCTGCACTTGTCTGCACCCTCTGAGTCCCACTACCTGTCATCATTAGCCATCCAACTGCACCTCCTTACTCAGAAACTCTGTCCATATGAGCCTATACCTGCAGTCAGCTGTCATAGTACCAAGACCCCATAGGGTTGAGACTGATGGCTACCTACCAGCAAAGCCTATCCTCACCACTTGGGGCATTAGCAAACACTCAGTGATTATTCCGGTTGCTCCTCCAGGTTGCAATTGATGCCATGACCCAGTGGGTCCACTCCTAAATGTTCACCCCATGAGCATTATACTTATACTCACCTGCCACCATCTTCATCTGTTATCTGTGTTGCACCTGTTAGTCTTCAGTGATTTATGACTTGCCAGCATCTCCAGTGTTTCATGGAGTGCCAGACTTCACAAATTAATGCATCTCTATGTAAGCCTCATTCTGTCCTCATTCCAGCCCTCACAAACTTGCATTGAGATCTTGTGATGTAACGTCTGACTTACAGCCAGTCAGAAATTACAAGCACAAGATGGTGACACGGGATTGGAGCGGCTCCGAAAAAGAATGAAAATTCAATGTAAGGCTAGGGTCACGCTGGCACAATTCTGAGTCCCCTGGGGAAGGCTGTGGGACCAGAGCTGGGGGTGTGTTGCGGCAATGTGCAGTGGTGGCTGCCATTTTCCGGGTTCCTGCATGCATTGGCAAGCTGCGACTTGGCCTCTATCATCTAGGATTTCTAGAAAATGGCCGTGGATCTCGATCTGCACGTGTGCTGCCTCCACAGCCATTTTCTGGAAGTCCTAGATGGTAGAGGCTGAGGTGCAGCTTGCCAATACCTGCAGGAACACATAAAATGGCATCACCAGTGAACATCGCCATGTCATATCCTCTGCTCCAGTCGTTCAGCCTTGCTCCTACCCTCCGTAGACCTTGCAAACCTGCATCCTAACCTCCACTCCACCATCACAAACCCCCGTCAGTAAGCCATAGTGGGTTCAGGATGGTGGGGTATGTACATGGATGGAGGACATATATACTGATGGTAACATGGACAGGGGCATTATAAGAAGAACCCCATTTACCATTAAAACATTTTTTTTTCTCTTTTCCTTCACCAAATTTGGGGTGCGTCTTATAATCCAGTGCGTCTTATAAAGTGAAAAATATGGTAATTCTATACCAATACACCCAGTGATGCCTCACAAACATCAACCTACTGAAGTTACTGCTGTACATTATTCTACAATATGGACATCCACCCAACGAACACAACATTAGATGTGCTTTTAGGTGCTTTACCTTGTATGTTAACACAGATTTGCCTCCTTTGAAAGACATACGTGTATTTTATACCAACAATATATGAAAATAAAAAGGATTTCAGATCTGGCCATGTTTTATTCATCATCGTTATCACTGATACTCAGAAACTGTAAGATATCCTGAAGCCAAAATATATTCGAAATATTCACCTATTGTCTCATCATATGTACGGTATATGCGGCTCTGGAGGAGCTTAGTTGTCTTTGAAACCGTCATGGTTTTTTTCCTTTCTTTTTTTTTTTTATACTCAATTTCTTGTTCTTTATTTTTATGAAAAATAACACATTTTCTATTACCTGACACTTGTAAATTGTATTCAGCCCTTCCAGGGATTCTAATAGAAGCTATCTTGGCCTCTGTGCTGCTAGAAGGTCCGCTGCCTGAGAATAAAGCACTTTGAATATAATAGGTTTTCTTACAAGTCACGCTTGTTTAAAAGGAGCCATCGCTAGAAAGGTTTTGTGTCGCTTATGGCAATTGGACAAATGCTGCTGCATTTAATAGTCTTCTAGTCTTTATTGATTTAAAATTCTGCTGTATATAATATGTTATTATTTTCTTGGCTTTCTTTTTGGCTTTGTATTGTGCCATAACATATCTATAAGTGCTCTTTTTTTTCTTAGAAAAACCACAAACAACATATTAAAGTGCAAACCATATCTGTAGATGTAAGGCGGGCACTGACACCTTGGGAGCACGCCACAAGCTATTTTGGAACACCCAAGTGATGGGTGTCCCAATATGGCACTCGCTGATGGTACCACTAGTGGAACACTGCCGCTACAAACCCTGTCACCCTCCTGCACACCCAACCGCACTCCCACCGAGCTCCTGCTGCACACCCATCGCAAAGAACAGCATAAGGAGCACAGACGCCGCTACAGGACCTGTGGTTATGTCACAGTTATGAGATCACATATATGTAGTATTGAACGGCTTCACAGCACTGACACGGACTGCGTCTGGGGGGAAGGAGGTGCAGAGAGATTGTAGGTGGGGCTGGAGAGAGGGCAGTAGGGGGTATGGCAGAAAGCACAGAAAGGTGCCAGACAGAGTGCAAGGTGTGAAGAAATGAAGAAAAGGGAGGCGCTCCTTGTGTAGGATCCGGTGTTATTAAGGGGAGAAAGGGTTTATAATCTTTTGCTGCTCACCTGGTGTGGTTATGCTGCTGGCATAACCACAGATCAGCGCCTTGCTGCGTAGGTGCAGCCGCCGAAGTCCTCCGTTCCGGGGTTTCCCCCAATCACGTGACCTGTCAGCTGGGCTCCACGTCACCGCAGGTTCTCGCCGCTCCAGGAAATGAACAGCATAACAAACTTTGCTAAAAAGTCCTGTAACCAGCAGCACCGCTCCGCTCAATAGGACAAGGATCAAAACAAAATGAAGGAACAGCGGATATAGCGGGCGCTTAGACAGGACTGCAGGAGACGTAATTAATACTCCAAGGATTTAATAAAAATGCAATAAAAATACTGGTTATTTCCACAACATGTTTCGCCGATTTGACCCTTCCTCAGGTAATAACCAGTACTACAATGAAGTTCACATTATATAGAGGCCAGAGAAATTAGCCCCATTGAAGTCAATTAACAATTAACATTCCACAAATTAACTCCTTCACTTCAAAATAGTCTTACAATAGTATCTAGCCCAATGCCATGTTAAAAAATACATAATAAAACATATATATATATATGGATCTCCAATCACAATATATCAAGAATACATCTATCAAATAAAACGAAAGTGACAAAAATAAAACGAAAGTGACAAAAATATATATATACATATAAAAATATATATACCGTATATACTCGCGTATAAGCCGAGTTTTTCAGCCCAAAAAATGGGCTGAAAAGTGCCCCCCTCGGCTTATACGCGAGTCAATACGGCCCCCTAAAAGTTTGGCGCCCCCACCTCCCTTTCTGGGCCCCCCCCCGCATGCAGCGCTGCGCATATACATTACCGGTCTAGCAGCTGTCACCCTCCGATGGATCGCGGCTCCCGGCTCCGGGCTCCATCTTCCTCGCTGTCTTCCTGCTTGTCAGGTGACCGGCCGGCGTCGCGGTGATGTCATCGCGATGCGCGATGAGCCCCGGTCACAAGGCAGGAAGACAGCGAGGAAGATGGAGCCCGGAGCCGGGAGCCGCGATCCATCGGAGGGTGACAGCTGCTAGACCGGTAATGTATATGCGCAGCGCTGCATGCGGGGGGGCCCAGAAAGGGAGGTGGGTGCGCCAAATTATGAGGGGAGCCCTGCTGGGGCCATGTATACTACCACTGGGGCTATATACTACCACTGGGGCTATATACTACCACTGGGGCTATATACTACCACTGGGGCTGTATACTATTACTGGGGCTGTATGAATACTACCACTGGGGCTATATACTACCACTGGGGCTGTATACTATTACTGGGGCTGTATGAATACTACCACTGGGGCTATATACTACCACTGGGGCTGTATACTACCACTGGGGCTGTATGTATACTACCACTGGGGCTATATACTACCACTGGGGCTATATACTACCACTGGGGCTGTATACTACTACTGGGGCTGTATGTATACTACCACTGGGGCTATATACTACCACTGGGGCTATATACTACCACTGGGGCTGTATACTACTACTGGGGCTGTATGTATACTACCACTGGGCTATATACTACCACTGGGGCTGTATACTACCACTGGGGCTGAATATACCACTGGGGCTGCTGTATACTACCACTGGGGCTGTATACTACCACTGGGGCTGCTGTATACTACCACTGGGGCTGAATATACCACTGGGGCTGCTGTATACTACCACTGGGGCTGTATACTACCACTGGGGCTGTATACTACCACTGGGGCTGTATACTACTACTGGGGCTGTATGTATACTACCACTGGGACTGTATATACCACTGGGGCTGCTGTATACTACCACTGGGGCTGTATACTACCACTGGGGCTGTATTTACCACTGGGGCTGCTGTATACTACCACTGGGGCTGAATATACCACTGGGGCTGCTGTATACTACCACTGGGGCTGTATACTACCACTGGGGCTGTATATACTACTGGGGCTGCGTGTATACTACCACTGGGGCTGTATATACTACTGGGGCTGCGTGTATACTACCACTGGGGCTGCTGCTGTATACTACCACTGGGGCTGCTGTATATACCTCTGGGGCTGCTGTATACTACCACTGGGGCTGCTGCTGTATATACCACTGGGGCTGCTGCTGTAACACTGCTGGGGCCTGTATATACCACTGGGGAGGCTGCTTGATACCACACTGCTGGGGGCTGTATACCTGTGCTGGGGTCCACCCTCGGCTTATACACGAGTCAATAGGTTTTCCCAGGTTTTGGGGGCAAAAGTAGGGGGGTCGGCTTATACACGGGTCGGCTTATACACGAGTATATACGGTACATATAAAAATATTAAAATATATATAAAAGAATATACCCCTAATCCATGAATAACCTGATATTAGTAATAGTATTTACCCTATAGAGAGGACCATAGTAAAGAATATCTATAGGTATCCCTTTACGAATGCCTTTTCATAGATGTTAAAACCGCATACTCCTTCCATTTTCTATTATATTAGTATTTGTATTTGTATTTGTTATAACCATAGCCCCATTTCTTTTCTATCAAGACAACACATACCCTTATCTAACTGTGTTTTCCAGCTTCAGATTCAGTCCTTCAGGGGGAAGACACCCTAACTTAAAAATCCAATAATTCTCCCTGTTCATAAGGGTCCTATACCTGTCCTTAGAGGCCTCATTTATCTGGTCTATTATTGTGACCCTCATTTGTGTAAAATCTTTCTGGTGTTCCATTAAATAGTGCCTAGAAACACTATGGACCAGTACCCCCATTTTTAATATTATGCCTGTGTTTATTCAGACGTTGGTGCATTTCTTGAATAGTGCGACCAACGTACTGAAGACCACAGGTGCACTCAAGAAGATAGATTATGTAGGTGGAATGACAATCCAACCTCTGCTTTATCAAAAACGATTCACCCGTGGTCCTGGATACAAAAGTAGTTGCCCCATCATCGATTACCTCACAACATAGACATTTCTTAGATTTGCACTTATAGCAACCTTTAGTCTCATCCGTTGTGATCTCACTTATATGATGGTAAAGGGGTTTATTACTAGGTGCAATCAAGTTTTTTAGGGTACGGTTTCTCCTATAGATAATATCGGGCCTATCAGGCAGATAATGCCCTAGAATTGGGTCATTTTTAAGAATATACCAATGTCTTGGTAGTAGTCTCGTTAGTGATTTAGTAGATTGACTATAGGTGGTAACTAAACAACAATCTCCAACACCCCTCTCCTCTTTCCCCTGTTGTTCCTCGTCCTGTCGTTGCTCTCTTTTCTTTTCCATTTTTTCTAGGCAGGTGGCTTGTGTTTCTGTTTTTACTTTATTGAAAGCATCCATTAGGAGCCTCTCTGGGTACCTTTTTTGTCTGAACCGCTCCCTAAGAATCCTGGATTCTCCAACGAAATCTTCCTCTCGGCTACAGTTCTTTCTAATTCGCCAGTATTGACCATATGGTACGTTGGAGAGAGAGTGCAAGGGGCAGAAGGAGTGCAGAGGGAGGGTGCACAGAGAGAGGGTGCAGTGGGAGCAGAGAGAGTATGGGGGGGCAGAGAGAGTTCAAAGGGGGCAGAGAGTCCAGGGGGACCAGAGAGTGTAGAGAGGGGGCAGATAGAGTACAGGGGGGCCAGAGAGTGCATGGGAGGGGCAAAGAGAGTACAGGAAGGGGCATAGAGAGCACAGAGGGGGAGCATATAGAGTATAGAGGGGCCAGAGAGCACGTGGGGGCAGAGAGAGTGCATGCGCAATTAAGCTGTCACCATCTTTGGACACTCGGGTATATAAAGATGGTGGTGGCGTGACGCATAACACCGCTTTCATCTCAAAATTACAGGATTACATCAGAATGGAATTTAGTGAGAGCTAATAAAGTGAATAACGAGGTGTCTCTGTCTATTTTGTATGCAATAAAGGATTTCTCTGTGTGTGTTTTTTTCTGTGTGTGTTTTTTTCTCTCTTTACTGAAAGTATTGTTGATGGCCGGCTGGCATATGGATGACTGACATTAGCAAAAAAGCTTGACGTCAGCTGCCAAAAAAAGCTGACATCAACCCCTTTATTTCCCAGTCTGCCGCCACTACACGGCAACTGGAAGAGCAGAGTAACTGACTGTCTCTTATGAAGATGCCAATTCTGGGGAGGCTGCTGGCTGCAATTTTCAGTGTGGGGGGCCCAGAACCCTTGGGCCTCACAACTCTGAGAATTCAAGCTCTTAGCTGCCTGGGTTATCTTGGCTGGCAAACAAAAATACAGCGAAGTTATTAAAATAACTGAAATAATACAGGGCCCGTCTGTATTTTTCATTGACAGTGTAACACCAGGCAATGGGGGTTGGCAGCCAGTAGCTGATTCGTTTATCTGTAGTGGCAATAGAAAATACAGCGAAGCCCTACACATTTTCTTCCAGGAAATTAAACACTTTATTAATGCAAAAACAAACACAGAAACAGGTTTTTAAGTCAAAATACATTTATTTACCTACATCGGGAGAGAAAACGAGGAGAAGAGAGACAGCGAACAGGGGAGAGACCGCACAGGGGGAAGAGATGGACGTCGTGCCAGTACCACAGAGCCCTCCCCCATCGTGATGTCACCAGCATCCTGATGAGATAGCATCAGGCCCATATCTACTACATAATGACATGCTCACTCCATGGCAGGGGAGCAGTTGTTCCTCACTCTCGGTTCTTTTCACGGGGACAAACGGCCGAGACCCAGTCCTGTGACCCTGGTGGTGTCATTTAATAAACAGAGTAGATGACGGAGGATGACGGAAAAAGGGGTATTAGTGACACCACCTGTGGTATGCAGCCAGGTCGGTCGCTGCTGCTTCAGAACCTCTGGGGACGATGACCAGCAGCTTGGATAGTTCCGCTCCCTGCAGGTGGAGCGCAGTCCCCAGGGTAGCAGGATGGAGGAGTCAGTTCGTACCTTGGTAGATGTTTGTTAGAACATGAGCACCCCGGTGTCTCATGCAGCCCCTGTGGCCGGTGGTTGCCACTAAAGAAAATCTCAAACACCACAGCTGGAGTTCTGTTACTTTTACTCAGTGGTTTAAGCATGGCCACCGGGTACTTCCCTTGCCAACCTCCGGTTCAGCGTTGTCTCCAGAACCGGGTCAGTGCAGTCAAACCTCCTTCCTCTCTTACAAGGTGTTTCTGTCTCTGGTGTCTCTCTCTCGGGCACTGCTCCCTAGTTCTCCAAGTTGTGTCGGGTGTTCAGCCACAGCTCCCGTTAGAAGCTTGGGGCCTCCGGTTCAACGGTTTGGGCATAAAGCGTCCGTGCCGTGTTCAGGGCTGGGTCCCCTTGTCGTCCACCAGCCCCTGTCTATGTCTCGTTCGGTACCCCAAGGGCTCCTTTCCTCCTTTACACCTAACATAGTAACATAGTAACATAGTTTTTAAGGTTGAATGAAGTCCATCTAGTTCAACCCATAGCCTAACATTTTGATCCAGAGTAAGGCAAAAAAAAACATGTGGCAACACTAAGCTCCACATTGGGGAAAAAAATTCCTTCCTGACTCCAGATATGGCAATCAGACTAGTTCCCTGGATCAACGCCCTATCAAAGAATCTAGCATATATAACTGGTAATATTATAGTTTTCAAGAAAGTCATCCAAGCCCTTCTTAAATGTTAGTAATGAGTCACTCATTACAACGGTCTTTCCCTCCCGGGGCGAGCATTGTCGTGTTCCAGTCCACGGGAGTTGGCTCCACACCGCTCCTACACTCCCGTCTTCAACTCCTTTCTCTCAGATGTTTTCTACTCTTCTCACTACACTTTCCCTCCCTCTGGCTCCAACCACCGTCCTGGGGTCCTAAGTGTTGTGTGAAGCTCAACTGCACCATCCCAGCACCTGGAGACCAGAAGCACAACTCTCCCACTAATGGAGAAGTGCAGTACCTCTGGTGGCGGCCTACCTGGTGGGGCGCCACAATAATAAAAGAGAGGAAACTATGTGATTAAAAACGGCACTTTACAATGTTAGTGCGTACGCTAAATACTACTGGACTGTGCTATACTATACATAATAAGGCTACAGTCCTGTATGGTGTGCAGTGTCGGTGTGCTGTCTTATTTTTTCTCGGAAAGCACACAGACCGATTGAGTATGTCCTATTCCTTATAATCGGATCAGAACAGCACATGATCAGAGTCTTGCAAATCTTATTCTTGGATCTGTGATTCCAACAGATATATGAATGGATCTATGAAACTCTGTGTGTCTGTGCGACGTCCGATAGAAATCTCTGGCAGCACATGGACTTTTTACTCAATTCAAAGAGCAAGTAATGTCCACAAATTGGCAAATTGTAATTCTGTCACGCTCTCTGTGCATTCAAACGAGCACAGCAGCTGACTGCAAATGATATGCACTAGCCTGGTCTACGTGTAAAACAGACGAGACTAGTACATTCTGTGATTATTATTTTTCTCTACTCAGACCATCGATTCATATGAAAAATTGTATGTGTGTACTGGCTCATTTAGAGTCATAACTGTTAAAACACTTTAAATAAATTTACATTCTTCCCAACATAATACATAATAGTATGTCCTATGTATGGAGTGGGCCCAGAAGCTGAGTGTATATATGTATGTATGTGTGTGATTGGGTTTGTGTGTATGTATCAACCCTGCCCACTCCACATGACCACACCCACTCCACAGTCACACCCACTCCACATAGTCACAGCCACTCCACATAGCCACAGCCACTCCACAGCCTACATCTACACATATCCCTGCCTTGGGACTATGCGGAGGGGTGGGGATACTGGGAGGGGTGTAGCTATGTGTAGGGTGGAGCTATGAAGGCGTGGGGCTGCTGGGAGGGGGCAGGGCCAGGGGTGAACCTAACCATTGTGCTGCCTGAGGCAAACTGCAAAACGGCGCCCCCCCCCCAGTAAGTTTTTTTTTCAATCGGTAGAAATAAATCTAGTTTCCACAGACTTATATCTACCCTGTAAAATGAAATGAGCACAATAGTGGATATTTTAATTTAGAGAAATAAAAGGAAAGTTGTTCAAACACATGTATGTCAGCGCCATCACACGCACATACAAGAACCACACAGACGAATCCAGAACAAGGGTCATTAATGGCAATGGCAGGATTGGCTCAACCATACAGACCCACAGTGATGGCGGCAGAGCCGTGGTCCTGTAGGCAGATATAGTCCTTCAACCTGATGCGTGCTGAGCATGTGAGCCAGTGTCAAAGGCAGGAATACAAGCTTTGACATATATGTACTTCAAAAGGTAGTGAAGGGGATAAATTACACTATATATACATGTATACAGCACACATATACTGGACAACACATGCTCATTACATACACATCATACACTCACACAGTCCCACACATCATACATGTCTTAGCTATATAACAGATACTCAGCAGGTACACATCACGTGCATGCTGGAGAAGTGTATATACACACACTTCACTATACTCAAAAGATATCTAAACACACATACAGACACACAAAGCTCACAAACAGACACAAAGGTCACACACAGACACGCAACTCACACAGACACGTAACACACATAGACACACAAAGATCACACACAGACACGCAGCTCACACACAGACATGTAACTCACACAGACACGCAGATCACACAGACACACAAAGCTTACACAGACACACAACTCAGACACAGTTCACACACACAGACACACAACTCATACACAGCTCCCACACACAACTCACACACAGACATCAGCTCACACACAGCTCACGCAGACACGTAACTCACAGACACGCAACTCACACAGACACAACACACACAGTTCACACACAGACACACAACTCACACACAGCTCACACACAGACATGTAACTCACACAGACACACAACTACCACAGACACGCAACTCACACACAGACACGCAACTCACACACAAAGCTCACACACAGTTCACACACAAACACAGCTCACACACAGACACGCAACTCACACACAGCTCACACACAGACACAACTCACGCACACATCACACACAAACACAGCTCGCACACACTCAACTCACACACACAGCTCACAGCCAGCTCACACACTCACAACTCCCACACACAGACACGTAACTCACAGATACGCAACTCACACACAGACACAACCCACACGCATACAGCTCACACACAGACAACTCACACACAGACAACTCACACACAAACAACTCACACACAGACACAACTCACACGCATACAGCTCACACACAGACAACTCACACACAGACAACACAGACACAACTCACACGCATACAGCTCACACGCATACAACTCACACACAGACAACTCACACACAGACACAACTCACATGCATACAGCTCACACACAGACAACTCACACATAGCTCACACAGACAACTCACACACAGACAACTCACACACAGCTCACACAGACAAGTCTCAAACAGACACGTAACTCACACACACATACAACGCACACACACACAGACATACACATAGACACAATTCACACACAGCTCTCACACACAACTCACAGCTCACACACAGACACAACTCACACACACAGCTGCCACACACACAGAGACATAACTCATACAGATACGCAACTCATACAACTCACACACAGCTCATACATACAATTCACACACAGACATGCATCTCTCACACAACTCACATGCAACTCACATACACAACACACACAGCTCACACACAGACAGACACACCGCTCACTCACAGATTATACAGATACCTCACAGTCCTCTGTGCTGGCTGTACATGTGCAGCTTCACATGCTCACAGCCCCTGGGTCCCAGCCCCCCTCTCTCACTCATTGCCATGCACCAGATCTCTCACCTTGTGACCCGGAGCTGCTTATCTTTGGTATCTTCCAGCACAGGAGGCTCCTCTCTGATCTTTGCTCTCACTTCGTCCCGCGCCGTGCAGGTGCAGGAGAACATGAGCACCCCTTGTAGATGCTGCCCCCTCCTTCACCAGCAGGTGGCGCTGCCTGAATCAGGCCACTCACATTGCCTTATCATTGATACGGCCCTGGGCAGGGCTATGATACAAACCTGCACTGCTGCCCCCCAAAAATGCCCCGCCAAAAAGCACCACCCTTACACCTCTACCACCCCCAAAAAAGGCCCCATAAGCCAAACCTGCACCGCCTGCCCCCTTGCCCTCCCAAAAAATGCCCCCCAAACCCGCAACCTTCCAAAAAAACACCCCCAAACCTGTACCCCTGCCCACTGAAAAAAATGCCCCCCTACACCCACAAAGAAGATGTCCGCAAATCTGCACTCCCAAAAAACTGCCCCTGTAAACCCACACCCCTGCCCCCAAATGCGCACCCCACCAAAAAAGACCCCCCAAAACCTGCACCCCTGCCTTCCAAATATTCCCCTCCAAAAAAATGCCACACCCCCGTCACCCACAAACCTGCCCCCAAACCTGCACCCCACCAAAAATGCCACCCAAACCCACACCCCTGCCCCCCCAAAAAAGCACCACCCCAAACAAATGCCACACCCACACCCCCGCCACCCTAAACTTGCACTCTCACCCCCAAAAAATGCCTCCACACCCCAAAAAGGATTTCCCCCAAACCCGCACCACCCCAAAAAAATGCCCCAACAACCCACCAAACGACACCCCCTAAACTCGCACTTCCCAAAAAAACACCCCCCAACCCACACCCCTGCCCCCCAAAAATTATCCCCCAAACCTGCACACCCCTGCATTCCTTCCCCCCAAAATTCTGTGTCCTGTCACTGACTGATCATTCTTGATATTTGTGTCTTAGTTAGCTTTTGTGTTGCAAATATGTAGTGTTGAATATATGATATCCGGTCTGCCTGGATGCATATGGCTCTGCCCCATCCAGTTTGCCCTGCCTTTATTGTGATGTCACAATAGATTAGAATGTAGTCTATCAACATTTGTGTCATGTCATTACCTGATAATTCTTGGCAGTTAATATGATGTAAGATGCTGATGTAAGTCACATGACGGCAAGAGAAAAGCCTTATTACGCCTCAATGAGCAAATCTGAAAAAATCGAGGTAAGGCTTAGGCTGGTTTCACACTGCAGTTTTTCCCTGGCCAAAACCAGGAGTGCCTCCAAAACCCAGAATAGGTGTCAATCTTTCAATTATACTTTTTCTGTGCAAGTTTCACTCCTGGTTTTGCCACACAAAAGCTGATAAACCCTGATCAGGGAAAAACTGTAATGTGAAACCAGCCTTACAGGCTCAAGGGCCACTGAACCATCTCAGCAGAGAGAAGCATGTCTTATAGATATAAGAACAGTTAGTTACTATGCCCAAGCTGAGTTTATGTGTGTGTGTGTGTATGTGTGGCACCCCTGCTGGGGATTGCACAAGACCCAGAGGTGTAGGGAGGGATGTGCACTTTGGCACACACAGCACACAACACCTTCCACCCCAGACCTGGAGGGGGAGCCCCACTGGCTGTCCTTAAGCAAGATCGCCTATAAAGATCCAGGTCTGAGGGGAGGAGTCAGTCAGTACTGAGTGAGTAGTCAGTGGAAGGACTGGAAGGAGCTGGTTGCTGGGACCAAGCCAGGCCCAGAACTAGGAAACCTGACCCAGCTGTGCAGCACCCTGGAGAGAGGGACAGAGGCCAGTGGAAGAGATAGGAAGAGAGAAAAAGGGAACAGATCTGAGATCCCTTTAGCCCACCCGGACACCGGAGTCTGAAGCTGCTATTATTCTAGTGGTAGCAGAGAAAGCCCGGACAGACCACGAGGATGTAGTCCACCTGATGTAAAGAAAGCAAGACACCAAACCTGACCAAGCATAGGACCAGGGGTCCAAGAGGAGAATAGGGATCACCACAGCAAGGTCCTCATTGTCGGCAGTGGAGAAGCATCCTGAGAGGGAGAAGGAGAAAGAGCGGCATGTTCAGCTCCAGGCAGAACTTACCCCAATTACCGCACACACAGAGAAGGCCTCACAACTCTCCAAGGTGAATGTCCCAAACTGCACTGAAACGGTTACCCTCCTGGACCGTGCCTGTTACCGGACATCAGTAAAAAGGTACCGAAACAGAGACTATTGTGTGTGTGCCTGCTTTACCGCCGCTGCCTGCAGCGTTCACAGCAGTACCGCTACTATTACTCCCCTCATCCACCCCGCTGCCCTGAGGTAAAGCTCCACCTGTGGGGAGCTATACTACCAAAGCTGCATTTCCATCACCTCAGCGGCCGCCTGCAGCGCTGGTAGCACCCAATTACCAGGTACCACAGGTGGCGTCACATTACAAATCCCCCATCATCATCACCCCCACCCCGCCACTGAGGGTCCAGGGCACGGAACTGGGAACCGACCAGCCGTGATCCCCACTGAAGTAACCCCCTGTCCTGGTATCCGAGTACCCCCTACCCTGTCGAATGACTTATATGTGTGTGCATATGTATCATGGGTCCGCTCCCTCTTGTAGCCCCTCCCAGTAGCCCCACCATCTCCCACATAGCCTGTGTGATTTTACACAATCATGCAGCCCCTCACCAAGTCCCCACAATTTATATACACACAATAAATTTTAATCACATTTACACACATTTACACACATTTACATGGGGCACAAGCCTTGTTTCTGAAGCAGGTTTCCAGATATTGGTGTATTTAGTGCGGGAGAACATGCAGCAAGAATTGACATACTGCAGATTTTTCTGCTCTAAAATACCCAGCAAGTCTGCTGCAGGAGAAAAAAAGGCACCATGCAGACAGGAATTAGAAAAACCCATATACTCTTCTGAGAAAACACACTGCTGAAGATTTGGTTCAGATCTGCTGTGCATGCGCAGTGGATCCGAACCAAATACACAGCAAAATATGCATCATGCGAATGGGCTCTAAGTGTGTTGATGAGTTTCTGGTTTATATCCAATTAATAATGCACAAACAATTAGATCAGCTGGGACACCAAGTACTATATAAGTTCACCTCATAAGAACAGACACCCCACTTGTAGAGAAAGAGGTATTGTTCTCTAGAAGTCTCCAGCAGAGAATTGGGGACACCATAAAAAAATTGTCATTGCATAAGCTTTAAGCTCAGAACAAGAATCTATGTCTACAATTACTGACAAAATCACTTTTTAATGGCTGCAATTATAATGTCATTATCTCATTATTTGAATTTGATGAACAGCCTGGTAAAAGATCTCAAAGAAAAACTATAGCCAGCTTAAGAACAATCTCACAATTCCAGTCAGCTTATACCATCAGTGTTTCATCCGTGATTTTTACGTATAGAACAATAAATGAATAAACTACAAAGCTTCTCCTATCTATTATAATTACGGATATCACTGATTGAGCACTGATGTCATCCATGTGTTAGCAGTTATAATCACAGAACCATAAACTTGTATGGGTAATTTTAATCCTTGACGCTGAATCCTTAACCAGATCTGTGTTCAATCAAAAAAAAACATGTACATGTGCAATAGACATCTGAAACGGCCGTAAGGGCCAGAGGGTACTCGGTAGCCGGGACGGTCGACTGTCTTGGGGAGGTCACGGTGGCTGTGAACTGGCTCCGTGGCCCTGGCCGTGCAGTAAAGGGGGTATTTACAGGGGAATTAGAAGTCTTTTGTGACGCCTGGAAATGTGTTGCTTATGGCTTTTGCAGGGGCGTAACTACAATAGGTGCATTGGTTGCAATTGCACCCACGCCTAGGAGCTAAGCTTCAAGTTACGCCACTGGCTGGCTGTATGTGGATGGAAGCCAATCGCTAAACAATGACTTCCTGTGGCGTTCGGGACCCGATCAGTAGCACCTGAACCAGGACATCAAAAAGTTTGCTCATCTCTACTGGTGACTCCCTTACCTGAAGTCACACAGCATAGAGGTTGTCAGTCAAGCAGAAGGAGGCAAAGCTGGGTGGATAATAGAGCTGGAGTGACAGAGTCTTCAGATCTACAGTTTTGCTTGCATAATGTTTTAGGGGCTGCTGATTTTCAGGAATTGAGGAACTGACTGCTAGGTAAAAGTATGTCTCGACTTGTCTCTGAAAGAGCTACGTGCACATAGACAAATATTAGAATCTGAGAGTCCTCAGTGGTTCATACCTTTTAATGGCGAACTGAAAAGATGGTAAATAAAAGCAAGTATTCAAGATACTATGGCCTCTTCATCGGGCTGATAATGACACAAATTCTGAAGACACACACATGTATACATATGCAGGGTACATGCACATATAAATACTGAACAAAAAGACCTATGTTAAAGGTAACCAAAATAAGAAAATCATTGGGGAGAACACAAATAATTAAAAAAAACAAAACTATACATAACTTCTTATGGAAAAATACTAAACATTTCATAGAAATACAAATTGTTACGTAGTGGGACTTCTAGAGCCTATGCACTAAGTGCAAGGGATGAAAAACATTTACCCCCGGGGGGTATGTATCTACATGTAAGAGAATTGTAGACCTCGAAGTGCTGGGGACCTTGCGCCCTGTGACTCCTATGAAGTTCTGATGTTCTCATACACCGTTTTCTATTTGTATGATACCTTAATGTTAAAAGTATACATGCTTATGTGTATCTCTGCCTCCCCCACTCCCCTCCCTCCCCTACCCCCAATATCCCCAATACTCCCCCCCCTCTCTTTCTTTCTTCTCCCCCTTCCCCTATATGATTTAGTTCATGTCTAATTGCTTTTTGTGTGTTGTTTGATGTAAAATGTTCTTTATACTCTCAATAAAAAGCCACTGGTTTAAAAAAAAAAAAGAATTGTAGAGGTAGGCCTCATACACATCCGGAAAACACCATGAAGGCAGGCATCATACATACCCTGGAAAAATTAAGAGTTAGGGTGATCCTATTGATATGGGGAGGAAGAGAACAATGAAAAGAAGAAATCATGAACCTCTTTATTTATCCATGAAAAAGACATTTGGTTTTGGGTTTCAGCAGCAGTGTAAGTATAGGAGGACTGTAAGGCAATAAACCCTGCCTATATTCCTTCAATCCAAACTATGCCTGCTCCAGCAGCTAACCAGATCTGGAAGATCAGGAAAAAACCTGATTCTTACAGGATTCATTTTTTTGACCATTCACTTTAATGATTTCAGGTAGAATCTTGTTGCTTCAGGTTTTTTCCTGAAATCATTAAAGTGAATGGGCAAAAAAATGAATCCTGTAAGAAACAGGTTTTTTCTTGATCTTCCAGATCAGGAAAAAAACGCAAGTGTGAAAGGCCCCTTACTCATGGCTCATGATGTCATTAGTAAGGCTGCTTAATGCAGTCGAAATGCGCTGATTGGGTTATGTCGACCATGTGATTTTTACTTTTGTATGCATAATATTTATTGAAAAATAAAAGAAAAAGAAAATCCATTCCTGTTAAGCCGGATTCCAATTTTTTGTATTACATTGAAGATGGTTGGTTAAATAATGTGCAAGAGGCCAAAAATAATGATGCATGGAGAGATCTCACCTGATATGTTTTGCACCAGCTATCTGTAGGTGATTGCTAAAAAAGAGATGATTATCCCCTCAAGACTACATACTTGTTATCATGTGAGCCACAAACGATTATTCCGATTGTTTTTTAATTACTTAGCAACGGAGCCAATTTTCACCTTCCTGACCAAGCCAAATTTAAGAATTTTTACCATTGTTACTTTATGATGTAATAACTGGAATCTGTCAACATTCCAGGAATTCTGAGATCTTTTTTCATGACATTGTACTTCATGTTAGGATATTTTTTGCAATTATTTGTGAAAATATTGGACATTTGGTGAAAATTTAGCAATTTTCAGACTTTGAATTTTTATGCTTTAAAGTAGAGAGTTATATCACAGAAAAAAGTTAATAAATAATATTTCCCACATGTCTACTTTACATCAGTACCATTTATGAAACATATTTTTTTAGTTAGGAAGTTAGAAGGGTTCAAAGTTTATCAGCAATTTTTAATTTTTCCACTAAAATGTGCAAAACCATTTTTCTAGGGACCACATCACATTAGAAGTGACTTTCAGAGGTCTATATGACAGAAAACACCTATAAGTGACACCATTCTAAAAACTGTCATATTGAACGTTTTCATTTGTTTTAACAAAAATGTTATTTTAGCCCCACTTTTACAAGCATTAACCCCAAAAAGTGGAACCCACAGATTGTTGCCCACTTTCTTACGAATGCGGCGATACCTCATGTGTAATCAAAAAGTTCTATTTAGACAAACAGGAGGGCTCAGAATGGAAGGAGAAATACGTACATTTTTTAAAGCAAATTTGGCTTTATTTGGAATAGATTGTAGCAGTATTTGCAGAGCCTGCACATAAACAACAGAAAACCTACATGAACTTCTTTTTTTTTTTATGTATCCTGTAATGTAATAATTTAGGGAGGTAGTTAGCACCGATAGTTTTATGCCACCAATCTTTATGCAGTTGATGCAACACACGTTTGAAAAATTACAATTTGCATATTTTTAACTCGCTTTTGTGAATCTTTTTTTGTGCGTTCCTCACACCTCACATTATATTGCATTGTTTTTTCAGTGTTTAAAAATAAATCCAATATGGCATCAATTTGTGTACTGGAACTGGATCAATGTAATGGAAAAAAACCTGCGCTGCTGTGCAAAGACGAAAGTCCAAATTGATGTCTGATAAATTCAAGGTGGTTTATTCTTGGCACGTTTCAAAGTGTTTCCTTACTTCTTCATCAGGAAATCCACCTTTAATTTATCAGACATCAGTATGGACTTTCGTTTTTGCACAGCAGCGCCAGTTATTTCCACGACTTTGATCTGGTTCCTGCACCCTCGTCTGCCTTAATGCATGTGGATTCTGTGGCAGCTGTTTAGGCTTTTGTAACAGAGCCATACAAGAGTGTTAGCAGGGAGGCCACAGAGGAGATGTTGCAGTAGTCGAGGCAGGAGATGATGAGGGCATGCACTAGTATTATAGTAGTCAGTAGTAGATGGCGTGCACACTGATGAGGTGTTTGACGTGCAAGTAAAGGGATCCCATGGATCCGGAGTCCAATTGACTCACTCAGCGGTCGTCTCCTTCACACAGCTGTGGATTTGTTCTACCCTGTCAGTGGAGGAGGTAAGCACTGTATGCAATGGGGTGGGTGGTCATATTGGAGACTGGGGAGCCTGTAGAAGACTGGGGGTGGGATGCATGCTGTAGATTGGAGGCCATGTTTGTAAACAACCAGATATGCATTTGCATGCAAGCTCCAAAACAAACACGCCCCCTGGTTGTTCTCCTGCAGATACAAAATAGTGATATCTACGTACCAATGCAAAATGCTGACAGGTTTTAAATTACAAACTATCACATTCTGCAGCCTATAAACTAAAAAGGAAAAAAAGACACAATAGGGTCTTATCAACAATAACAGGGGATGTATAAATGAGCATTGCTCACCTTTTCGGTTTGTGAAGACACAACTCCACTATTAGCCAAACTGCTGCAAGAAACCACGTGAAAAATATAAACCAATCCTAAGGAATAGGTGAAATTCTGCGCTGTTCAGCAATAAAAAGGATCTTGAGCGATTGTATAGTCCAGCAGTATCTTTATTCTCAACACGTTTCGTGCGCCCACTGCGCTCTTCATCAGGAATAAAAACAACAGTTTTTTTTTACTCCTGATGAAGTGTGCAGTGGGCGCACGAAACGTGTTGAGAATAAAGATACTGCTGGACAATACAATCGATCAAGATCCTTTTTATTGCTGAACAGCGCAGAATTTCACCCATTCCTTATTACTAGTTTATATTCTGCAGCCTAGATACACATATAACTTATACGAAAAGCGTGGACAACCCCTTTAAGGGAAAAAAATCATTAAGGGAAAAACCATTATGGGAGGACCAAAGGACCCATATCAGAGACTTAGTTTGGTGTAGTAAGCACATAAATAAAAAGAATGGAAAAATAGTGACAGAGGGAAAGGAATAAAGCCTAACAGATACTGCCATTCCCTGGCTAATTTTTCACCCTACCTACCTGCGGAGGTTGGCACCCTAATCAGTAATGAGAATGATGCCTCTGCTCAACGAAGACTGTCCCTTCTAAAAACCCTACCAATACACTATATAAAGGGTACAAAGGACAGTATTTTATTCAGGCCCAGTGGCGCAGATGTTTTTATTCTGTAAATCCATCCAGCCTCATGTTGTAATATCCTTCTATCCAAATCTCGGCCCCTTGTTGATGCAGACAGCAAATCAATGCCCTTAAATCTTATGACATCCACGTTCCTTATTTGATAGATATCATCATGCCTCGCTAGTGGGGTGTCACTATTCCTTCTTGTATCACCCGAATGCTTCCCTATCCTCCTGAGTTTCTTTTTAGTTTTGCCAATGCACTCTAAGCCACAAACACAGGTTGTTTTCTATATCACCGCTCTAAACCTGCAGTTTATGAATGCCCTGATCTCAAAAATTCTTTTAGTCACATTACTCCTAAACGTCTTATCCACGTCAATAGCATTACAGGCTATACACCCACAGCATTTATGGCGACCTTTTACAGGATTTTTAGCCACATTTTGTCTTTAGTGGATGTGAAGTGACTATGTACATGTCTGTCTCTCAGTGATTTCCATTTTCTATAGGTGATTTGTGGTTTAGGTGGTAAAGGTTTGCCTATATCTTTGTCCATTTTTCAAATCTGCCAATGTCTCTGAAGGGTCCTCCTCATCCACCCAGAGCAGTTACCAAATGTGGTGATAACTTGCATTGACCAATCACCAATCATTTGGTTTCTCTTTTTTTTTTCTGAGAACGACCATGATTTGGTGAGATTGTTACAGTCTGGCTAGAAAACGTAAGGCATAATGAGTATGTCGCCATAGTTGGTTAATTTTGTTTAAACCACACTGTAGACAACCAGAGGGAGGAATCACAGTAGAAACTGAGTGGGTGGTTGGTTATTTGTGAAATATATTAGAATCTGGGAGTCCTCAGTGGTTGATACCTTTTAATGGCTAACTGAAAAGATGGTAAGTAAAACAAAGCAAGCTTTTGAGACACTATGGCCCCTTCATAAGGCCATTATTTTTAATATTTAAAGATTCCATAATAACAGGGTCTGTACCACAGATCTAGCATATAGAAAATGTGGTGCCAATATTCAAAAAGGGGACAAAAACTTAACTTGGAAATTATAGGCCAGTAAGATTAACCTGTACTGTGGGTAAAATCCTAGAGGATTTTCTAAGAGATGCTATACTGGAGTATCTTAAGAAAAATAACCTCATGACCCAATATCCACATGTGCTTACAAGGGACCGTTCCTGTCAAACTAATCTGATAAGCTTCTATGAAGAGGTAAGTTCTGGACTGGACCAAAAAAATGTAGTGGATGTAGTGTATATGGACTTTTCAAAAGCTTTTGATACAGTGCCACATAAAAGGTTGATACATAAAATGAGAGCAATGGGGATAGGGGAAAATATGTGTAAGTGGATTAAGAACTGGCTTAGTGATAGGAAACAAAGGGTGGTCATTAATGGATCACACTCAGAATGGGTCACAGTTAATAGTGGGGTACCAAGACAGGTTATTAAACTTGGGGTTATTTAGTTTGGAAAAATGAAGGCTTAGGGGTGATCTTATAATAATGTATAAATATATGAGGAGACAGTACAGAGACCTTTTTAATGATCTTTTTACTCTTAGGCCTGAGACGGGGACAAGGGGGATCCTCTACGTCTGGAGGAAAGAAGGTTTAATCATAATAATAGACGTGGATTCTTTACTGTAAGAGCAGTGAGACTTTGGAACTCTCTGCCACATGATGTTGTAATGAGTGAGTCACTACTAACATTTAAGAAGGGACTAGATGCCTTTCTTGGAAACTATAATATTACCAGTTATATATACTAGATTCTTTGATAGGGCGTTGATCCAGGGAACTAGTCTGATTGCCGTATCTGGAGTCAGGAAGGAATTTTCTTTCCCAATATGGAGTGTTGAGGGGGAAGTGATGGCATAATTAACAATTAATATGACACATAAATATATATCTCTCTTTGTGGGCATGTATGTGTATACATCTATATTTATGCCCACATTGGTGTAATAGGCCATAATAAATGTCCCTTCATATTTTAGTTATAACATTGACCAATTCAGTTGTATCTGATGGAAATCTGTTCTACTGACATGGTTAATTACTATATCAGAAGATGTCCATTCTTGCATTTCAGTGTGGGAAGCTATCAGATAAGACTCTTAATTTAAATATCAAAGATCTACAGGCTGCTGTCACAAAGGGTTATTCTCATCCCTTTCTTCTAACAAACTACAGCAGCCAAGATGTCCAAGGTGATTGGTGTGGACATAATACTTCTTAGAGATACCTTTATGTCCATTGTTTGCCAATCTATAGTGTAAGCTTTAGGCCATTCCAATAGAGTGCACGGTGAGCGTGCACCCTTAAAACCCCTGTCAGAAGTGCACGGATGAGGAGGTGTGTCTGTCACGTGCACAGCTGAGGGTCAGGTAAAATGCACTCTGAGACAGGAAGTCTCTCTCTCTTTCTACTTGGAACCACCATGGATATAGGACCTTCCCATCTGGCCTAAGTATCATATCATATCTCCTCTATATCTTTCCTGGAACTAACTCTCTCTCTCTAATAATATTCTGTCTATTTTCAGGGATAGTTAGGGGCAGGTGAATGAATGTAATTAACTAATACAGTGTGCCTGTGTGTATATTTAGGTTACGTGGGTATTAGTAACTCTGGGTGTTTTACATCATTGTAACAGTAATTGATTGTGTATTAGTTATCGTGCTATCTAGAAATATATATATTACACTGGTCAACAGCATTTTTGGTGCCAAAGATATTTCATTGAATTTAGGGTAACTTTGGGGTGCTGATTCTGAATATGTCATCAGTTTTGCCAGATTGGCTCAAGTTTTTGAGATTTTTCGTAAAATGTGTAACAAAAAAGACGTTTTTTGCTACTTTTTTAACGAAGTCTGTTATGTTTCTTCTATGTTTTGTCAGTGTATATTCACCACAAATGTAACAGAATGAGTCTGGATCGTTAAGACAACTTCTTCTTGATGAGTTCATGCTTTTCACTGGACAACAGAAAACAACATAAAGTTAGTGCAAAAAATCAAGCTATGAACAAACTTTTAGAACACTAATTAACACAAAACTATATTGAGAAATGCTCAGTTCAAGTACTAATCCAAAGAAATTAATGAGATGATGCGTCGCATTTACGAACAAGTGCTATAAATAAGATACCAAAAATCTCAAAAACTTGAGCCAATCTGGCAAAACTGATAGCATATTCAGAATCAGCACCCCAAAAATACCCCAAATTCATTAAAATATTTTGGGCACCAGAAAAAAAATTTTTTTTTGTTGACCTGTGTTATTGTTGTAGACTTTTTGGGTGTGTTTAATAAATATTCATTTATTAGAACAGACTTGTTTTCATTAAGTAGTCGGTATATACATATATATATAGTTAATCAGCATAGGAACAGAAAGTGGTAAGGAAGGGAAGATTCTGGATATCGATGATTGTAGTCATAACCGACAATAATAACCGATAAACAGAACCAGCCCTACAACATGAAGCTTAGGGTTGCTACATGGTTTTTATTTGCCTTCCTCTGGATCAACATGTTAGGCTATGGGTTGAACTAGATGGACGTAAAGTCTTCCTTCAACCTTAAAAACTATGTACCGTATATACTCGTGTATAAGCCGAGTTTTTCAGCACAAAAATTGTGCTGAAAAGTGCCCCCTTCGGCTTATACACGAGTCACTATGTGTGTGGGGCTGGTGTCCGGGGCTGGAGGAGGTGGGGGAGGCTGTATAGTGAGCGGCCGGTGACGTGGGGCCGCTCATTAGTGCAATGCAATATGCACTGCATCCCCCTGTCCATCAGCGGCAGGGGGAGCGGTGCATATTACATTGCACTGTCAGCGCTCCTCCGCCCCCCTGTGGTAGTATACAGCAGTGCCCCCCCTGTGGTAGTATACAGCAGTGCCCCCCCTGTGGTATATACAGCCCCCCCCCCCGTTGCTGCCGCACACCTGTAAATAGAAGATCTTTCATACTTATCCTCCTGCTGTCACCGCGCGCATCCTCCGCTCTCCTTCTTGCTTGCATCCGGCGTCCATCCACGTGACCGCGCACAAATAATGACGTCATTATTTGTGCGCGGTCACGTGGATGGACGCCGGGTGCAAGCAAGAAGGAGAGCGGAGGATGCGCGCGGTGACAGCAGGAGGATAAGTATGAAAGATCTTCTTTTTACAGGTGTGCGGCAGCAACGGGGGGGGGGGAGGGCACTGCTGTATACCCACAGGGGGGGGCTGCTGTATACTACCACGGGGGGGGGGCTGCTGTATACTACCATAGGGGAAGGGCTGCTGTATACTACCACAGCGGGGGACTGCTGTATACTACCACAGGGGAGGGGCTGCTGTATATACCACAGGGGGAGGCACTGCTGTATACCCACAGGGGGGGGCTGCTGTATACTACCACAGAGGAGGGGCTGCTGTATATACCTCTGTGGCTGCTGTATACTACCACAGGGGGAGGCTGCTGTATACTACCACAGGGGGAGACTGCTGTGTACTACCACTGGGGAGGCTGCTGTATACTACCACTGGGGCTGCTGTATATACCTCTGTGGCTGCTGTATACTACCACAGGGGAGGGGCTGCTGTATATACCTCTGTGGCTGCTTTATACTACCACAGGGGGAGGCTGCTGTATACTACCACAGGGGGAGACTGCTGTATACTACCACTGGGGAGGCTGCTGTATACTACCACTGGGGCTGCTGTATATACCTCTGTGGCTGCTGTATACTACCACAGGGGGAGGCTGCTGTATACTACCACAGGGGGAGACTGCTGTATACTACCACAGGGGGAGGCTGCTGTATACTACCACAGGGGGAGACTGCTGTATACTACCACAGGGGGAGACTGCTGTATACTACCACAGGGGGAGACTGCTGTATACTACCACAGGGGGAGGCTGCTGTATACTACCACTGGGGAGGCTGCTGTACACTACCACTGGGGAGGCTGCTGTATACTACCACTGGGGCTGCTGTATATACCTCTGTGGCTGCTGTATACTACCACTGGCGAGGCTGCTGTATACCACTGGGGGGGACTGTATACCTGTGCTGGGGTCCACCCTCGGCTTATACACGAGTCAATAGGTTTTCCCAGGTTTTGGGGGCAAAGGTAGGGGGGTCGGCTTATACACGGGTCGGCTTATACACGAGTATATACGGTATGTTACAGGTGATGTGAAGCATGTAGTGGTCAGTTGGGAGGGGGAAGGGGCAGCTGGGGAAGTAAAATCATAGATAAGAGGAACATACAGTTTTATAGTCCTTTGATTTATGGGTTGGTCCAAGAACAGGAATGAGGGGGTGGTGGTGAAATGGTTGAGATAACAGTTCACGTAAGAAGTGTCAGAGTTTTATTGTCTTCTAACTGAGGAGGTCTGTTCAAAGATATGATACCCCCAAATGCCCTTTCAATTGATGTAAAAAGACATGAATCCATGTGAATAGTTCATTCCTTCTTTGAATGTGTCAAAGGTCGTAATCAGTTTGTATTCCCAAATTCTTCTCTCTCTCTGAGATTTGAAGTTACTTTTTAAAATAAGCAGCCTCATGTCTGTTTTACTGTAGTCAGAGCTACAAAAATGCTTGCCTACAGGTAGGTCCATAAGCCTTTCTTTTATTGTGTGGCGATGAGAATTCATTCTTGTTCTGAATTGTTGTCCAGCCTCACCTACATACATGCCACCTGTTGGACATTTGGTACATGTAATTAAATACACAACATTGTTTGTGATGCAACTGAAGTTACCTGGGATCTTGCAGTCCTGTTCTGTGCTCCTGGGATCTTGTAGTCCTAATCTGTGCTGGGAATCTTTATCTTGTCCGTTGTCATTATAGATCTATCTAATGCACAGCTGGGTTTCCACAGCAGGTACCTACTTCATACAACACCTTCCACCCGCAACAGTAGGGGGAGCTTCATTGCTGACTTTAGGCAAGATCCCCTATAAATACTGACACTGGGGGCGAGTTAGTTAGATTGTGCAGACGCTAGGAGAGCTGCAAGAAAGTCCTGGTGGTTGGTGCTGCGATTAGGCCCGAGCCAGTGCCCCGGAGTGGCCCTTCAGCGTCCTACCAGCCTACGTGGGACTGAAGGCAAAGTAGCAGAGAACAGAAAAGGGAGCGAGGAACTTGAGGAGTTCGTCCCAGGAGAAACACCGGATATTGGGGATCCGCACCTGTGGGACACTATAGAACCACAGAAAACCCTGTTGCACCTTGGAGGCCTCGGCTACCCGGTATCCTCTGTGGTCGCTACGAGGGAATCAGACACAGCAAGACAAAAGCCACAGTGGTCAGGAGAAGGTATCCCGGAGACCGTACAGGAGGAGAGGAAGACTTTACAGTAAGAGAAAGAGAGGAGGCAAGCCAGACTCAAACAGGCTGTGCCTCAGAATTCACTACAGAACAGGGGAGACCTTATACCCACTGGCTGTGGGGACCCACTTTGCAACCTGTCCACCCTCGGTGCCCTGGATCGTTTTACCTGCTCAACATCAGTAGAAAGGTAAAAGAGACTTTCCTGCATGTGTGCATTCTTCCTTTCCAATCTCAGCATCCTCCATAGACTGTTCCAACTCTCTCCCCATATTAATTCCAGCTCCTCTCCAATCTGTTCCCTCCTCACTACGCTGCCCCGGAGGTCTAGTCCTACCTGCGGAGGACTACAACACCTCAGCCGCAATACCACCGACCTCCGGGGGACTGTAGCGACGCTGGTGCTACTCACCAGAAACTGCAGGTGGCGTCACGACAACTACTGTATAATCTTGTAAATAATCCCCTGTACATAAATCCCCTTTTTCAAGAGAACCGCCATTCCCCGTGACACAGTTAACCCCTCCTGCCACCTGATACCTGAGTACCCCACACCCTGGGGCGACACATCCTCTTTCTGGTGTCAAGAACAGTATTACCCGGTACGTATGTATGCAGTGTTATTGACTGTATTGAGTGACTGTTTAAACTATGCTGCCATTACTGCGCCGAAGAGCAGGAAGAAAGGGGGCATGCCAGCCTGTTGAGCGCGAAAGTGAAGCCCACCCCTCGCTCAGCCGAGCATTCCCGAGTCGCCGTGGCCTAGTCCTGGAAACTCCTGAACTGTTTAACTCTTTAAGGACTGGCTGTAATTCACTAGGGGGGCCCCCAACATGTCGACCTCCTCCAGCGACGACGACGCTGCGTACGCTGATCCCCGGAATTACACCGAAAGACTCGTGGCTGCCTCTGGTAAGTGCTGCCAGCCCTCCGGCAACCCGGGCGCAGCCGGCTCCCCGATAATGCCGATGTCACTCCCATACATCCCGGGGGCCAAGTGGTTGCCCCAGTATGACGGACGCCCCGATACATTAGATGAGTTTAAAAGAAAGATCAACAGCGTCCTAGATATGTATGCGATGACCGGCCAACAACGCGCTGCTGTGGTACTCGGACAGTTAACTGGTGCAGCAGAGAAAGAAAGTGCATCTTGGTCTGCTGCAGATCGCAAATCCGCCTCTGCTATATTCAATAACTGAGAGCTACCTTCGAAGAGTGCAATGAGGCTGACATCCGCGTGCGATTCCATCACTGCTACCAGAGGCCGGGAGATGACATAAGAGCTTATGCCTGGCACCTGGAAGAAGCATTGCGTGCCCTTATACATGTCAGCCCCATCAGTGTACCGATGAAAATAAGCTCCTCATTGAACAATTCACTAGGGGACTGCTATCCCCTGAGGACAGTAAGACTGTACGTTGGTGGTCATTGAGCAATCCCGAAGCTGACTTTAACACCCTGAAGGAGATGGCCATCAAAGGGTTAAAGCCGGTAGAGACCCATGAAGCTGCAGTTAAACGGTGGTGCAGTGGTGAGGTGCAGGCTACTCCAAAACCATTACCCGTGTCTGCAGCCGACGCACAATGTTAATCTGCTCAGCCTGACAAATATGATTCTTTGAGATCTGAGACGCGGGCTAAGATGCGCCAGATGAATAAAAACATCTCTAAACTAATGGACGCTATGCAGTTACAGCAAAGCAACCAACAGCCAGCACCAAGACCCCAACCCAAGCCTCAGCTGCTGATTCAACTAGCTGACAGCCCGGAGGATGTACCCTGGATGCAAGGGAAGCAAGCTGCAGCCTACAGAGAAAGAGCCACCGACCGCTACAGCTCCACTGGGGAGCCCACCTGCCGCCGCTGTAACCACACCGGTCACATCACCAGGAGTTGTCCTTTAAACGGGCAGTCCCTGGGGCCTGGGGCCAAACCTCAGGACTAGATCAACAGGGCCCAGCCACCTGGTACAAGACCTTCATCGGACAGAGGCCGTTTCTGTCCTTTGTACTGGATGGCATCCGACATCTGCTCTACTGAACACCGGGTCACAGGTGACCACCATTCCCTATATCCTTTATTAAGAAGTATTGGGCTGATGCAGAACTGAAACAGCCTGAAACAGACCTTACCCTTAACGCATCTAATGGGGAACCACTCACTGTGATGGGGGTTAGAGAAGTGCCCATAAAGGTGGGGAGGGTGGAATTGCAGAACCAAGGGGTCCTTGTAGCAGCAGAAGCCAGTAATGCAAATGATCCTTATATCATACTGGGTACTAATGTTGTTAGCAATTGCATGGAGGAAGTTTTGTCTTTGCTTCAACAGATTGCAGACACTGCCAGACCTGGTCAGAGAGGTTCTCCAGCGTGAGATCAGAGCCATCCTACACCAGCAACAGGTAACAATTATAGGTGGTGAAATTGGTACTGCACGGGTGACAGACCCGATACCTATTGTGATTCCCCCAATGAGTGAAATGATGATTTGGTGTCAAGCAGCTATAGGTCTGAGAGGGCAGGACTATCAAGCGTTAGTGGAGCCCGTCAGCACAGAGCACAGACCTACACTGTTCACAGCCAGGGGGTGGTAGATGTACACAATGGGAGAGTACCTGTTTGCATCTTAAATTGTGGCAGTGAGGAGGTTAAATTACCCAGGTATACCACTGTTGCTAAATTGTACACAGTCAGCAACAGCGAGATCCAAACAGTGCAACCCAAACCCCACGAAAAAGGGGCAAAACCTGATCAACCCATTGGACCACTGGAGGACTGGTGCCAGCAGCTCCATGTCAGAACTGACATCACTCCTGTGTATGAAAACCAAGGTGTGTACCGGGTAGTTCAAGAATTCAAACAAGTCTTTAGTAAGCATCCACTTGATTTTGGCAGGATAAAAGAGGTACAACATCACATCCCCACAGGTACACATCCACCAATCAAGGAGCGGTACAGGCCTATTCCACCTGCACATTATCAAAAAGCCAAGGAAATGTTACAGGACATGAAGGACGCAGGGGTTATACGAGATAGCTGTAGTCCCTGGGCAGCTCCATTAGTCCTAGTCAGGAAAAAGGATGGCAGTATGAGGATGTGTGTAGACTATAGGCAAATAAACCTCATAACACACAAATATGCTTGCCTGTTACCTCGTATAGAGGAATCCTTAGCTGCGTTGAAGTCTGCCAACTACTTCTCTACCTTGGATCTCACTAGTGGGTACTGGCAGGTGTCCGTAGCCGAGGAAGACAGAGAGAAGATGGCATTCGCAACACCTATGGGCCTATGTGAATTCAACAGTATGCCCTTTGGACTGTGTAATGCACCCGGAACCTTCCAGCGCTTAATGGAGAGTTGCCTGGGGCATAAGAACTTTCAGACGGTACTGCTCTACCTGGATGACGGGATCGTGTACTTCAAGACCTATGAAGAACATGTCGTGCATCTAGGAGAGGTGTTTGAATCCTTGGCCGAATACGGTATGAAGCTAAAACCATCAAAATGCCACCTGTTAAAGCCACGGGTGCAGTACCTGGGACACATAGTAGTGCCGAAGGCATGGCCCCTGATCCAGATAAGGTGACAGCAATCAGGGAGTGACCAGGACTAGGGATGAGCGAGTATACTCGTTACTACTCGGTACTCGCCGAGTAGTACGGTACTCGCTCTACTCGTTACTCTGCGAGTATCCTAGTGATTACTCGCACAGTAACGAGTACAATGTAAATTAATGGAGAATGCAATTCCTCTGCTGCTGGACCCTATAAAGAGGTCTGGCAGCAAAGGAAAAACCTGCAATTCCCCATTTCATTGTTTAAAAGCCAGCGGTAAAAGGCCGCTGGCTTTTAAACAATGCTGACAGCTTCCCTGCTGCCTGACAGCAGGATCCTCTGCTCCCCCCACCACCTCCTCACCCTATCCTAACTTAGGATCGGGGGGGAGCGAAGGATCCAGCTGTCAGCAGTGGCTAGAGCGGGGGGGAGGGGCAGTGGTTCACTCACCGTCCTCCGCGGCCGCCGTCTTCTTCTGTGTCTTTGTGACAGCAGCCGCAACGAACAGTGGTGGCCGCAAAGCACGGCCGCTATCACGGCATTAAGTGAAAACCGGATTCTCCCGGATTGCACCAGTCCGGTGCAATCCGGGACCATAGAGCCCCATGTTATGGGGCGCCGGATTGCACCTGAAGGGTACAATCCGGTATTCAAAATCTGGTTTTCAAAACTGGATTCTCCCGGATTGCACCGGACCGGGGCAATCTGGTTTTCAATCTGGTTTTCTATTTTTGACCTTCCCGCCTGGATTTTCAAATGAACAGCTGACTCAGGTCAGCTGTTCATTTGAAGTAGCACTGCTGGCAGGGTTCATGTGAGTTCATGCTTGCCTGCATGAACTCACATGAACTTTCCCAGGGTGCACAGCTCTGCTACATCTCTGGTGGAGGTTCTCTAACAGAGATGTAGCAGAGCTAAAGAAGAACCCTGGATTGGACTAGGGTGGTGGGAGCAATGACTGGTAGACCAACATCACAAAGCACTCACTGATCTCAGGGAGACCAGTCGAGGAAAACACTGCGGGCAGCCAGAAAAAACTCTCAAACACAGTGAAATCCTAGGTGCATTGCCCCCTGGGAATTACAAATATGCAAATAAAATCTGTGGAGCCTCGTTTAGGAGTCTCAACACAGGACTAGCCAGATATCCCTCCAGGAAGGACCTAGCCATGGGGTGACTCTTTGAGGAGACCACCATAACCACCACATTAAGTGGCCCTTTTAGTCAATATCCAGCTCTTTACAAGCTTAAAAATATGACAAGAGAATACCAAGGCCAGGTATCCACCCACAGACAGCTGTTTCAGGGTATTGCCCCTCATCAGTGTGGAGTAGAATTCTTGCTAGGTGGGAGCAATGCCTAGTAGACCAACAACACAAAGCAATCACTGATCTCATGGAGACCAGTCCAAGAAAATACTGCGAGCAGATGGCTAAGCGCTCAACACAGTGAATTCCTAGGGCATTGCACCTGGGAATTACAAATATGCAAATAAAATCTGTGGAGCCTCGTTTAGGAGTCTCAACACAGGACTAGCCAGATATCCCTCCAGGAAGGACCTAGCCATGGGGTGGCTCTTTGAGACCACCATAACCACCATATTAAGTGGCCTTTGAGTCAATATCCAGCTCTTTACGAGCTTAAAGATATGACAAGGGAATGCCAAGGCCAGGTATGCGTCCACAGACAGCTGTTTTGGGGTGTTGCCCATCATCAGTGTGGAGTAGGATTCTGGTTAGGTGGGAGCAATGCCTAGTAGACCAATAACACGAAGCATACGTTGGTTATGTTATTGAATAACAATGATCACCTGACCAGAGGACCAAAAAATCCTGCCCAGATCATGCTCTCCAGGTTCCTAACTACCCTTGATAGCTGAAAACTTGGATATTTTCTGAATCCTGAGGGTGCTATAAACGTATTTTTAACCACTATTTTAAAACGATGATAAGGAATAAGCATCCTTGATGGTTGCCATTTTAAAACCTATTGGCAGGCTTTAAGGGGGTTAAATAGACTGTGTTATGCATTGTTTAGCAACACCCAATGAAGCTTGATGCGAAACTCGTGTTTGGTGAGATTTTTAAAGGTGTATGTACTTTACCACATATAATAATAGTTATAATAGTTATAATAATAATTATAATATTTATAATAGTTTATTTTTTATTGCCTTCTATCTCACTCTATGCATTGCTCTTCACATTTTTTAGTAGATGTCCAATGCTAAATGCCATCATTAATTTTTATTAAATGAAACATATATGAAAACCCACCTGTTCCAACAAGCCTGCAATGTGCCTCAGTCCACTAAACCGCCGCATGACTAGCTCCACTTTTATCTACTGTACCCTCACCCATCCCTTGTAGACTGTGAGCACTCGTGATCAGGGTCCTCGCTCCTCACCTACTGGATCCTCACCCATCCCTTAAAGGCTGTGCTCCCTCGTGAGCAGGATCTTGTCTCCTCACCTACTGTACCCTCACCCATACCTTGTAGACTGTGAGCCCTCGTGGGCAGGGTCCTCTCTCCTCACCTACTGTATCCTCACCCATCCCTTGTATACTGTGAGCCCTCACAGGTAGGGTCCTCTCTCCTCATCTACTGGATCCTCACTCATCCCTTAAAGACTGTGAGCCCTCGTGAGCAGGATATTGTCTCCTCACCTACGGTATCCTCACCCATACCTTGTACACTGTGAGCCCTCGTGGGCATTGTCCTCTCTCCTCAACTACTGTATCCTCACCCATTCCTTGCAGACTGGGAGTCCTCATGGGCAGAATCCTGTCTCCTCAATAATTCCTTGTAGACTGTGAGCCCTTGCAGGCAGGTTCCTCTCTCCTCACCTACTATATCCTCACCCAACCCTTGTAGACTGTGAGCCCTCATGGGCAGGGTGTCTCTCCTCACCTACTGTATACTCACCCATCCTTTGTAGACTGTGAGATCTCATGGGCAGGGTGTCTATCCTCACCTACTGTATACTTACTCATCCTTTGTAGACTGTGATCCCCTGTGGGCAGGGTCCTCTCTTCTCACCTACTGTATCCTCACCCATCCCTTGTAGACTGTGAGCCCTTGTGGGCAGGGTCTTCTCTTCTCCTGTACCAGTCTGAGCCTTCTATTGTGTACTTGTCTAAGTATGCCCCTTGTCAAATGTAAAGTGCAATGGATTAAATGGCGCAATAATAATAATAATAATTATAATAATAATAATAATAATAATAATATGGAAAGCTTTTCCTCATGTAGTTTGATATATTTTCTCTGTGTCTGGAGCTGTATGCCCTTTTAAACCATGAATTAATAAAGAATATTTTTTATTTACTTTTTCTAGTTCTGCCAGCTCTTACCGTAAGTATTTTATATGTTATGCATATTGAATTTTACATTCAGCTGCAGAATACCTATGTAAGCTTGTTTAGTAAAGAAATCAAAACTATTCTCATTAAAATTGCTAGATTCAGAGATTTTTTCCAATTGCAAAAACACAGAAAATCTATCAATGACTGGAATGATTAATTCACTATCAAACTGTGAATGTTGGGAATGTATACAGTGGTGAAATACAATATTATCAGGGACAAGGCTAAAATTAGTGAGGCAGAGCAGATATATTCATCAACAGAACCCAGGCCTTCTTCTGGGGATTATCAAATTGATGCTGAAGTATATGAATAATAAACAGCAACCAGGTCAGCGTCTAATACTAATTCAGGCTGCGCATTTCTAGGAACAGCAGTAATGGCTTCAATTTCTGTAAATTCATTATTGCCAAGCAATTTAGAATGCTAAAGCTGTCGAATTGGATAGAAATGTAAAGAATTCCCTAAAAGTATGTGTATAGTAAAAATAATTCATAAATTAATTTCTCACTTGGTGAGATAGATCCTCGAAGGCCTTAGTCCAGATAGACAGATGGAATGCAGCATGGACTGATGTAGATGCATCAAAGTGAACAGGTTGGAATAACGAAAGCTGTAGAGACTGAATAAAGGCTGGAGGAAACAAGGTTGTTGAAACTGGAGAATCCTCATTGGAAAAACGGTGAAGCTGAGTCCGAAAAATCAAAGAATAGCTGTCTCATCGACGTAGCAAAGCTGAGAAGAACAGAAGGCTAGTAGTTGAGGGAGATCAGAGATGAGTGGGGTAGCAGATCTCGGTATATCAGGAGACTGAGAAGTAGCCAACAGAGCTCAATTGCACAACAGTTGGGTATATCAGGAGACTTAGTTCTGGTGATGTAGTAGAGCCCAGAGATCTATCTGCGGTTTTGCCAGGAGACTCACTTGTAGAGATGTAACAGGTGTCATGGGTGTGTCAGGAGGCGCGGATGAGACTGTAGAGGCCTCTTGCAGAAGGTCCCAGTGTTTGGCCAAACAGTCCAAATCCTAAAAAATCCAGTGAAACAATATGCACGGTCTCTTGCTGGGCGCTCAATACAAAGCAAGGATTCCTGGTCGGTGAAAAGTCCTTTGTAGTGAGGTGAGCAATTCAGATTGTATTATTGAAATGGACACTGAAGTGAACATTACACAGTCCGATACTGCCCCTTGTGGACAAGTGCTGAAACAAACACAGGGAAGTGGGAAATTCCCTTTACAGCAAATGTGTTTACTCAGGAAGAGAGAGCAGCAGGAAGTCAGTACAGATCCAGAGCTCAGCCAGAACAGACCTGCGTGTGGATGTCTGTTGAAAGAGGGCTACTTTGCTACACCTTGCCGGAAAAATCACCCCGCAGAAGCCCTCGTGACTGATCCTGGGCCACTGGACTTTGGTGCTGTGACTCTGGCCGCTCTGCAAAACCTTGCCCGCCGAGCACCCGGAGTGCATGTGCAGGGGCCGTGACCGACATAAGGGAGCCATTTGTACTGCCGTGATCTCCCTCCTGCTGCTCGGGGTGCCCCGAGACTGAGAGAGACTTCTGTGCTGCTGTGGGCCCCCTTCTGCTGCTCGGTGTGCCCTGAGACTGGGAGAGACTAACAAAGAAAGATTCCGTTACCTGCGGAAGGAGACCAAAGAAGAAGACTGAGGAGTTTCCCCCTTCAGCGCTGCACCGGGACCCGTCCTCGTGAGATCCCCAGGCCTGCGACGTGGGAGCGACATCTTCTTCTGTGATAGACTGGTACATGATTTTAGGGAAAGATACCTTCATTGTTGTGTTTTTTTCTTTTCTTGCTGTGTACCCGGAAGAAGTAAAGATCCAGAGACTCTAATATATACAAGTGCGCATATAGTTCGGTTGGCTGTGATATAAACATGTTTGCCAGTAAAGAAACGTTATTATCGGTTAAACCTGAGTATGGGGATTCTGTTGAGAAAGATCATACACACACACACCCGCGGCCTTACCACCGGTCGCTACACCTTTATTAAGAAAACCTCCGTTACCACGACATGTTTCGACGGTGTAGTGCCGTCTTTCTCAAGTGTTTCACTGGATTTGTTCTCTCTCAGAGGGCACGGCAGGAGCTGCTCGTTCTTAGCCTCTAGGACCTGTATCGCCGTGGCAACGGTTTAACACTGAAGACATAGGACCTGTCTGACGTCGGCGCGCCCAGTCACATGGGACGTGAGGAGGCGGAGCCTGTGTAATACTAGGAAGAGATCGGGGACCTGCGGCCGACCGGCCAGAGGCCACGTGGCGTGAGATCTCTATCCTACACCAACTGCAGACAGTCCGGGACAAGGGGGAGACCCCTGTAATCGCTCACAGCCAAACCAGTGTTGTGCATGGACCGCACAACACTAGGAGGTTAGTATACATAGAGCTATAAATTAACAGAGATCTAGAGGATATTGCACCATTGAGCCCCCTTCTCTCCTTTTGTCTCTTACAAATCCTAAAAAATGTCTCTGTCGCTTTAAAAGACATTTACCTTTTAGTGAAAGCTGGAGGTCACTAGGACCCAGCTGATCCCTTACCTTGAGCTCTCTATATATTCCCCTTGACTCCCAGGATTCACTGCTAGTGATAGCTTGTCAGGTGATGGGAGGAAGCTTCTCAGCTCAGCAGTGTATCCAGGAGTTTGTGTTTAATTGCTGTGTGGATCTTCTCAAACTAAGTGTTTCTTTTCTTCCCTCTTTGTCTGTTTCCCTTGTATTTATCTTTAGTTGGTAGCCGGGCTGACTAGTGTTCACCCACTCTCATCCTTGTGTAGTTGTAGTTCAGGGTCAGTCAGGGAATAGGTATCCTGGTGGCAACAGTTGCGGAAACTATATAGGGACGTTAGGGGAGCCAGTTGCCAGCGCTAGTTTATCTAGGCTTCACCATCTCCGCTTTCACCATCTCCTTAGCGTCAGGGTCTCCTTTCCCCCCCTCGTCGTCGTCCAGCGCTGGGTGTCTCACCACACCCAGCGTAACAGCAGGGCTGGGTTTGTAAGTGCAGATGCCGCACCCTCCATCAGGTTTTCAGGGCCCGGGAAATCGGAGATGAATCCTATCACGGTGTCTCCGATGGCTCCGGCAATCCTCAGGTTAGGAAGCAAATGTAAAAAGGGGAAGATAACTAGGTAGATCATAGGGGCGAGTTTCCTATCCAGCTATGGAGTAGTAGAAGAGGTGGATGTAGTCTATAAGAAACGCGGACACCATAGGTTTCTTGAACGATTAAGAACTTTTACTCCATATTAAATGCAAAGTTAACAGTGTACATATAATTAAAATGTAAATGTAATTTCAATGATAAAAAAACAATACTGTACTGATTGCTAATGATGGGTCTCATAGCAGCTAAGATAATGTTTTTTCTGCCATATAACTTTTTTTCACATTTTTCTGAGCTATTTTAAAAACAGCATTTTATGGCTCTGTGGGCATGGCCAGAAGCTGTTAGGGATTAGTGCAATGTGATTTGATAGCAGAGAAAGAGTGCAGACAGATCCTGAGATGTGTGGAGCCAGCAGACAAGGGGTTAACAGAGATTGTGACATCTTTCTGTCGCAAACTAGTTTGACCTGATCCTGAACTCTACCATTGCTTAGCAACTGTGCTGTGAGCTCAGACTAATCTGATACATTATTACATATCCGTATTCTCTGAAGATGGATTTGAGTGATAATAAACATGTGTCTGCTTCACACACATTGCTGTTGGGACACTTTGTAGAAGGTTTATGAATGGTTTTCAACCAGAATTTTCTAATGTAGTGTATTGTAACTCCTACACTTTAGCTCTGAGAGTGGTAACATGTCTAATCCAACACTGCCTCCGCTGGCCTTTCTGAAAACTACAATTTCCTTATATGGGTAAAAGATCGATTAGCAACAGTTAGGAGTTTTCCGTCAGTTGAATGTAGCTGCTGGAAACGCAGGAGTGAGGACACAGTAGCGATAGCGCTGTGTGTTTAGAAGAAATGACATCATCACCTGTTCACTCCTGTCCTTTACTGAGTATTAGTGATAAAAAATAGAAAGGCTGCACTTTATACAGAGAACTTTCTACAAAAAGGCAGAGTTTATGCTACAGTGTGCTCAAGCCAAAGTAGGACTGTACATAGCAAAACCTGAAAAACCATCCAAAGGAAAGCTAATTAAACATCCCTGCTGCTAAGAAACTCTCAGAGCTAAAGAAGAGGGATGGTTAACGCGTAACCGCTGTTTCCATTTTTATTTAATAATAATGTAGAGCAGGTGATTTTAATAAACTTTCTAATATACTTCATTATAAAACAACACATGGCATACTGTTTGTCACTACACATACACAAGTAGAGATATATCAGAATCCTGTGACACAGCAGAACTGGGTATGTCAGGAGACTCACTTGTTGAGTTGTTACAGGATTGGGTTTGTAAGTGCATACACAAACAGAGATATATCAGAGAACTATGGCACAACAGAACAGGGTATGTCAGGACAGTCACTTGTGAAATTTTAAGAGCCCAGTGATGTAGCAGAGCTGGGTTTGACAAGAGTCACCACTGTATATGAGAGTTGATATGTAGAACCCAGCACTTAAGCAGATCTGACTTTGTCAGATGGCCAAATGCAAAGCTGGTATAAGGAAACAGTCTATACTTGATTCATGGACTTCAACTACTTGAATACTCAGGTTGTGTATCTCTGCATGAGCCTCCTTATAAGTCCTGAGAGCATGACCTATGAGAGGCGAATTAGATTACCATGAAGCAGAAAGAGCTGCTGCTAGGAAAAAAGGAAAGAGATCCCAATGGTGGAGCCAGGATAGGTGAGTAATAACCCGTGTTTATCCATATTCATTTAGTCTGAGCAGGCTAAATTCATAACATGGATGAGTTGGCAGATTCTGACCCAGTCTTCACTTTGGAAACAAATGGGCAAGGTAACAAAGGGCTCCTAATTTAAGAATGAGGAAAGATGACTTGCCAGTAGACACTGAAACCTATGCCTCATGAAAGGGAATAATACATTGTGTGTTTTCTGTGCTATGCATTGCATTTTCTCTGTTTTTGCTAAGCAGAAGTCCTGCCTTTGATATTTTGTCCCTTCTTTCTTCCTGTAGGCTGTGATGTTAGCCTTGCTCCTCCCCATGTAATTCTACTGTAGCCCTATTTGGATTCGCATGTGATGCTGCTCTCTCCAGAATCACTCTTTCTACCTACTACATTGTACTTTATTACAAGATTTTAGTGAAAGTCATCTCTACTTCTCCTGGACTCTAATTACAAGTCAAAGTTGTTGATTTGGAACTATCTAGGGACGCATTGCATGTGAGTACAATAGTCAATACGAATATCAGAGGAATTGATACTTCAGGTACTAGGTACTTGCACTACACTGAACAACCAGAATAGAGACAAAAATAGAATGATCAAATTCACAAAAGCAAATAAATGTGGCCAATTCTACTGATTGGCATTGTAATACAATCAAAGATTTTGTTCAGTGGATTGGTCATCTACTCGGTTTTTCCACTAATTTGGGAATATTACATTTTTTACACTAAAATGTTGTTTTATTCCTGAGTTATTAATTTTTAAAATGGCTAAGAGTGAAAACGGACAACTTAATTTATTATACAATCTCTCCTTTGTGTGTATATCCAGATGTTGTTGGAAAGTACTGTTAAGAGACATTGCAAACCTCAGTGCAAATTATGCTGGAATGATTTGAGGGTGTGATGTTGGTGTGATCTCATTTTATCAGAACCCCACATTAATGATCCTATTTTACACACTACAGATGATAAATTGGACTAGTAAAACAATTATACAAAATGAAAAACTTTTTTGTTTTAAGTTCACCATCCCTTGTCAAAAAAAATCTTGGGTTACTGGTGAAGAATAACCTTCAAGTCTGCCCATTTATCTCTTAGGTCCTGCCATAGGCTTACAGGTATTCTGTCAGTGTAACACTGACAGGTGAGATACCTTGCAATGCATAGGAATTGCAGAATATTAGAACAGTGATCAAATTCAAATATGTTCAAATCACACAGAAGGACTAAATAAAAAAGTACAAAAAATAATATTTTTAAAAATAAAAACAAAATAGAGAAAGTAAAATCCATTAACCCCTTAGTGACGGAGCCAATTTCCACCTTAATGACCGGACCATTTTTTGTAATTCTGACCACTCTCCCTTTATGAGGTAATATCTCTGGAACGCTTCATTGGATCCGAGCGATTCTGAGATTGTTTTTTCGTGACATATTGGGCTTCATGTTGGTAGTAAATTTAGGTCGATCATTTTTGCGTTTATTTGTGAAAATATTAAAAAATTGGCAAAAATTTTGAAAATTTCACCATTTTCAAATTTTGAATTTTTATTCTGTTAAACCGGAGCGTTATGTGGCACAACATAGTTAATAAATAACATTTCCCACATGTCTACTTTACATCAGCGCAATTTTGGGAAAAAAATTTTTTGGGGTTAGGACGTTATAAGGGTTCAAAGTTCATCAGCAATTTCTCATTTTTCCAGCAAAATTTACAAAACCATTTTTTTAGTGACCGCATCACATTTGAAGTCCCTTTGAGGGGTGTACACGACAGAAAACACCCAAAAGTGACACCATTCCAAAAACTGCACCCCTCAAGCTACTCAAAACTATATTCAAGAAGATTATTAACCCTTCAGGTGCTTTACAGGAACTAAAGCAAAGTGGAAACAAAAAATGGACATTTTAATTTTTCCAACAAAAATGTTCTTTTAGCCTCAATTTTTTAATTTTCACATGGGCAACAGGATAAAATGCATCCTAAAATTTGTTGGGCAATTTCTCCTGAGTACACCGATACCTCATAAGTGGTCATAAACCACTGTTTGGGCGCACAGCAGGGCTCAGAAGGAAGGGAGCGCAATTTGATTTTTGGAGCTAAGTTTCCATTCAAAAAGTCAAATGGCGCTCCTTCCCTTTCGAGTCCTGCCGTGCGCCCAAACAGTGGTTTATGAGCACATATAAGGTATCGGTGTACTCAGGAGAAATTGCCCAACAAATTTTAGGATGCATTTTATCCTGTTGCTCATGTGAAATTTAAAAAATTGAGGACAAAAGAAAGTTTTTGTGAAAAAAAAAATACTTTTTCATTTGTACGGATCAATTTGTAAAGCACCAGAGGGTTCAAAGTGCTCACTATGCATCTAAATAAATTCCTTGGGGTGTCTAGTTTCCAAAATGGGGTCACTTGTGGGGGAGCCCCAATGTTTAGGCACACGAGGGCTCTCCATATGCGACATGGTGTCCGCTAACAATTTGAATGGAAAATTAGCTCCAATTGTTAGCGGAGACCATGTTGCGTATGGAAAGCCCCTGTGTGCCTAAACATTGGAGCTCCCTCACAAGTGACCCCATTTTGGAAACTAGACCACCCAAGGAACTTATCTAGATGGGGTGATGAGCACTTTGAACCCCGAGGTGCTTCACAAATGAAACCATAAAAATGAAAAAAGAAACTTTTTGTGGAAAAGAAAGTACTTTTTCATTTTTACGGATCAATTTGTGAAGCACCTGGGGGTTCAAAGAGCTCACTATGCATCTAAATAAATTCCAGGGGATGTCTAGTTTCCAAAATGGGGTCACTTGTGGGGGAGCTCCAATGTTTAGGCACACAGGGGCTCTCCATACGCGACATGGTGTCCGCTAACTATTGGAGCTAATTTTCCATTCAAATTGTTAGCGGACACCATGTCGCATATGGGGGGCCCCTGTGTGCCTAAAAATTGGAGCTCCCCCACAAGTGACCCCATTTTGGAAACTAGACCCCCCAAGGAACATATCTAGATGCATAGTGAGCACTTTCATACCCCAGGTGCTTCACAAATTAGTCCATAAATGAAAATAAAAGAAGATTTTTGTGAAAAAAAAGTACTTTTTCATTTTTATGGATCAATTTGTGAAGCACCTGGGGGTCCAAAGTGCTCCCTATGCATCTAAATAAATTCCTTGGGGTGTCTAGTTTCCAAAATGGGGTCACTTGTGGGGGAGCTTCAATATTTAGGCACACAGGGGATCGCCATACACGACATAGTATCAACTTACAATTCCAATTGTTAGCGGACACCATGTCACGTATGGAGAGCCCCTGTGTGTCTAAACATTGGGGCTCCCCCACAAGTGACCCCATTTTGGAAACTATACGCCACAAGGAACTTATCTAGAAGCATAGTGAGCACTTTGAACCCCCAGGTGCTTCACAAACTGATCCGTAAAAATGAAAAAGTACTTTCTTTTCCACAAAAATTGTCTTTTTTCATTTTTATGGATCAATTTGTGAAGCATCTGAGGGTTGAAAGTACTCATTATGCATCTAGATATGTTCCTTGGGGGGTCGAGTTTCCAAAATGGGGTCACTTGTGGGGGAGCTCCAATGTTTAGGCACACAGGGGCTCTCCATATGCGACATGGTGTCCGCTAACAATTTGAATGGAAAATTAGCTCCAATAGTTAGCGGACACCATGTCGTGTATGGAGAGCCCCTGTGTGCCTAAACATTGGAGCTCCCCCACAAGTGACCCCATTTTGGAAACTAGACGCCTCACGGATTATGTCTAGTGGTATAGTGAGCATTTTGAAGCTACAGCTACTTCACAGAATTTGATAACGTCATATTGAACATTTTCTTTTTTTCACACAATTTCTCACTTTTAGGGTACTTTCACATCAGCGGTTTTTGCCGTTCACGGCAGATGCGGTGAAAAAAACGCATCTGCCGCGATTACCGCATAACTGCTGCACTTGCGGCAAGCCCCATAGAATGTCTATGCGGGCTTGCGGCAGGTGCGGCAAGTGCAGTATCAGCACTTGCAGCAGATGCGGCAGCAAAAAAAACACGGCTGACCGCGTTTTTTTTTCGCGGCTGCACCTGCTGCAAGTGCCGAAACCGTACTTGCCACACCTGCCGCACACTTACCGCAAGCCCCATAGACATTGCATGGGGCTTGCCGTAAGTGCAGCGGTTATGCGGCAATCGCGGCAGATGCTTTTTTTTCACCGCATCTGCCGCGATCGGCAAAAGCTGCTGATGTGAAAGCAGCCTTAGAGCATGTGCACAAGATCCGGAGACACCGTGTCCTGGTCGTCTCCTCTCCTGCATTTTTTTCTAGTAGTTCTTTATTAAATTTTTTTTAAAAAAATGACGTGGGGCTTCGCCACACTTTTGGTCCAGCCAGGTACAGCAGGCAGCTACGGGCTGCCACCAACCCCTTCTGCCTAGTTTTACCTGGCTGGAAACCAAAAATATAGGGAAGCCCTTTTTTTTTTTAATTATTTCATGAAATAATTAAAAAAAAAAACGGCGTGGGCTTCGCCATGTTTTTGGGCCAGCCAGGTACAACTAGGCAGCTGGGCGCTGGAATCCTCAGCGTAGGGAGGCCCAAGCTTTCTGGGCCCCCCCCGCTGCGAATTGCAGCCCAGCAGCCGCCCCAGAAAATGGCGCATTCATAGAAGCGCCATTTTCTGGCGCTGTATCCAGCTCTTCCAGCTGCCGTGTAGCGGTGGCAGACTGGGTAATAAGGGGTTAATGCCAGCTTTTTGGCAGCTGGCACTAAGCCCGAGATTCATAATATAGGGCCAATGTTAGACCCGCCATTAGGAATCTCTAGTAAATTGTAAAGAAGACACAACACAGAGAAAGATTTTTTTATTAGAAAAAAAAACAAACACAATTTAGACCCCATCTTTATTTGTCTGTGGCGTCCGACGTAGTCCAGTGGGCGGTGATGTCCGACGTAGTCCAGTGGGCGGTCCCGCGATGTTTCTCGGTGTTATAGCATATGGGGGCATCCCCCATATGCTATAATAAGGCACTCTCCCAGGGGAATGATAGGTCATGAACGCTGTAAGTTCATGACCTATCATGATCCTGGGGTCACACAGAGATTAACGGATCTTCATAATAATCTCTAAGGGTACGTTTACACGCCGCAATCGCGGCGAGAAATATTGACGGCGATATGTCGCCTTGCAATAATCGCCGTTCAAAATCCCTCCCAATTGCGGCGTGTAATTGGGGAATTTGGCGGCGATATGTCGCCTCGCCACGGTCGCCTGATTTCAGAGCTGTGCACAGAGATCAGGCGACCGTGGCGAGGCGACAGATCGCCGCCAAATTTCCCAATTACATGCCGCAATTGGGAGAGATTTTGACGGCGATTATTGCAAGGCGACATATCGCCGTCAATATTTCTCTCAACGGTTACGGCGTGTAAAGGTACCCCTGTGTGACTCCTGGATTGTGATGGGTCATGAACTTAGAGTTCATGACTTAACCCTTGTTTGACCTCAGGGGAATGATAGGTCATGAACTCTAAGGTCATGGCCCATCACAATCCAGGGACCACACAGGGGTAACTGATCTTCATGATCTCTAAAGCAGATCACCATGAAGATCACTTAACCCCTGTGTGACCCCAGGGGAATGATAGGTCATGAACTCTGTAAGTTCATGACCTATCATTCCCCTGAGAGTGCGCGCAGCTCACACAGCTGCGCGCACAGAAGAGGAGACAGACTGCTGCTGGTGCCGGGATCGGGACTCCAGGATCCAGGAGCGGGACCCCAGGATCCAGGAGCGGGACCCCAGGATCGGGACTCCAGGATCCAGGAGCGGGACCCCAGGAACGAGGAGCAGGTGAGAGAGAGAGGAGGAGGGAAGCTGGAGGAGCGGTGCTGCAGGAGCGGGGCCGGAGGAGCGAGGAGGGGAGCCGGGGAGCCGGGGGAGCGGGTAAGAGGAGCGGAGGAGAGGGTTAGAGGAGCGGGTTAGAGGTGCGGGGCTGGAGGGGCGAGGAGGGGGCTGTGGGTATCAGAGGAGCGGGGCTGGAGGAGCGGAGGGAAGCTGGAGGACCGGAGGAGGGAAGCTGTAGGAGCGAGGAGGGGGCTGCAGGAGCGAGGCTGGAAGAGCTGGAGATGGGGGGCTGGAGGCTGCAGAAACTGTTGGGGGGCACAGGGGGATGTGTCAGTCATGCGATCTGACTTGTGACATGTCAGATCGCATGCAGCTGCAGGGGAGGCGGCGCGTTTTTACATGCGCCGCCATTTTGAGATGGCCCGGGGGAGGGGTGGGGGGGTAAGGGGGGGTAATCTCAGGCACAGGTGGTCTTAGGGGCCTTAGGGGTTAATGGATCACTTTGATCCGACATGTGTTTTCATGTCGGATCAAAGTGAAAGCATTTTGTACAAAGCACTTTCACTTTTGTAATGTGATGATCGGTAAACGGTGTTTACCGGTCATCACATTACAGGTGCGGGTACAAAAGGAGCTAATTACTACTCTCTAGGGTGTCAGCTACAATCGGTACGCTGACACCCTAGAGGTATTAGCTCCAGGGGCGGCGCTACAGGGCTATTTCCTGCCCGACGTCTACAGACGTAAGGCTGGGCTTTAGTACCCTGTTTTTCGGACGTCTGTAGACGTTAGGCTGTCGTCTAGGGGTTAAAAAATTGTTCAAATTCTTTATGTAAAACAGAAAAAAATAAAAAATTTAAAAAATTACACATATTTTGCATTGTTAAGTTAGGAAACACCTATTCTATCAAACTTTCACACCATTTAACCTCAGTGAGCACTGTAAGGAAAATACAGTGGCATAACTACCAAGGTCGCAGGGGTCGCAATTGCAAAAGGGCCCGGCGGGGGGAGGGGCCCGGTCAGGCCTGGACGAGAAGAAATGTTTTATTTCCTTTTTTAATCCCCCCTCCTCCTAGACAGTCTAGCTCTAGCATATCTGCTGTCTTTACGGAGGAGGGGGGTTTCAGAATGGAGAGCGCACGCACCTCTACTTACACGTCGCTGTCTGACCCCGGAAGTACCAGAGTCAGGCTTTCCGGGGTCTGACAGCACCAATCTGCACCCTGCTCTGTGATGCTGCATCCTGTCTGAAGTCATCCTACGCTTCAGCAGATGGCTCAGTTCAGCAGATGGCTCAGCTCAAGAGACTGACCGTGGAGGAGAACAAGGAAGCCAGGAGGAAGAGAGAAGGTGAGTGCACTGCTCACAGAGCTAAAGATATGGGATGGACTATGGTGGCGGGAGGAGGAAAACCATATATACCAGGATACGGGCCATATTCCAGGAGGAGGACAATATATAGCAGGATGAGGGACATTAATGCTAAATTAAAGGGAAGAGGGGTCGATTTGTAAGTCTTTATGGGATTTAGAACGTTACACAGGGCTCATACATCTGACCAATGTGGGGGTGGGCCCTGGTCTAAATGTCGCATCGGGGCCCATTCGACTTTAGTTACGCCACTGGGAAAATACATAACCGATATATACAGGAGAAATAGACCAAGCACTTTGTTACAACCTTCAGGGTCGTCACTCTGCACTTGAACACTACTGACAGTGGGGCGCTGACGCCATACCGGGGTGCTCGCTCAAAGCTGTAAGCAGCATTCAATAATCCATAATAAAAAAGCAAGAAAAACGAGCTGCAATTCACCGGTCAGTATAGTCCAATTTATAGTGCAATTATCAGGTACATCGGTGCAGAGAGGGGGTGATGGATACACGGACTACGGTGCCGTTTCATGGCTCAGAACCTGTGTAAGGGCTGAGGCGCGAAACGACACCTTAGTCCGTGGATCCAACACCCCCTTCCTGCATTGATGTACCCGATAATTACACTATAAATTGGGCTATACTGATCGGTGAGTTGCAGCTTGTTTTTCTTGCTTTTTTATTATGGATTAGTAAAATAAATACGGTAAGTATAACAGATAAATTGCTGTTTTTCATCATTCTGCTACTAAACAAGTAGTATAAAACACCATTAAAAATTACATGTAAATAACAGTGGTATTATAGACCAATTGTTTTTAAGGTTGAAAGAAAACATAAGTCCATCAAGTTTCAACTTAGCACTGAAAACATCACCTCATCAAGTGCTAAGTGAACTCTATCAGAGGAAATATAGAAAATTTAGATGTGTACAGTAAACAATTGTTTGTGTAAAAGCAGCAAATCATAAAAAACATACCTAAATATAATATTTATGTAATTGGACTGACCTGAAGGAAAAAGCTGCCTGATCAATATTATTTACATAGTGAACTGCGTAAGAATAGAAATAAAACATTTTGAATTGCGATAAGAAATACTATGTACCCCAAAATGGTACCAATAAAAACTTCAACTCACATCGGAAAAAAAAAGTGTCCTTTTATGGCTCTGTTGGCAGAAAAATTGAACAATTAAAGATCACTAAGGCTTTGCCACATGAGTGTATAAATCGAATGCGATTTACACGCACAGATCTCCAAAAAAACAACACAATTGCATCAGCCAAGATCAGGAAAGTGGTCTACCGGGACCTCCTGGCAACCAATAAGAAGTGCAAAGACATGCCTCCATGGAGACACAGACAATTACAAGAAACCTCAACGTGGGGATGTTAATTGTCCTGGTCCAAGAGAGATCCTAATTGTGGGACAGTAGGGCCTCTGACTATGTGTACCGAACACACCGTGATGCCTCCCGGACTGACCTCTGCAGGCAGATCTTCCTGAGCTAGCACATGAGAGATTCCATGTGAGATAAGGAAGTGGTCATTTTATATACACTTTGTGAACATTAATGCATGTCCTTAACCTGACATTTTAGTGATGTGCTTTTTTTTAAATTAACACTTCCTGAAAAACGGTACACACACACCGATTAAGCACACATCGTGCTACGAAACCAACTGTCACTTGACATCCTTAAAATGTTGTTCACACGAACAAAGGTAATTTTAAAGATAACAGTTGTTTAAATTTTTATTTAATAGTATTGTAGAGCAAGTGAATATAATCAACTATCAAATATACTTTATTAATGAAATTAGGAAGGAACACCTTTAAAAAAAACTTCCACAAGATGTCCTCAGCAGCTGTGTGTGAATCTCATTTCAGTCACCTCTGTCTTCAGGGGGCGTGGCCTACACAGTTTCACAATACAGCTCATAAGACTCAAGTTACCTCATGCCGTCACCTCCATTCACATGGCTTTGCTTGATGTTATCACAGTGTGAGTTATCACATAGCAGAGGCCATGTGAAAAAGGAGTCAGATAAGATCTCACAGCATCTGTTTGAGGTCAGCATTGTGTCGGCACAAGGTAGCTTGAGTCTTATTGTGAACACTGTAAGGTATATGCGCACTGCCGGTAAGTCGTTTTAGAGCGGAAACCGCCGTCGTTTCTTAGTTATGAAATTATGTATCAAACGCGTTTGATTAATTAAAACAATGTAAACCGACACCGTGTCCACACACGGCGTTTACACAGGCTCATCTGTTGCTAAACGTGGTTTCCAGCGGTTACAAGAATGAGCATGTTCTATAAACCCGGTTCTTCAGCGCTGCAAGCAGAATCATGTGTGCTCCAGCTGCAGAACGCTGCGAGACACGCTGTGCAACGCCGCTCCGCACATACCCGCCAGGAAGCGTGGTGTCGACTTCTGGCTGGGTCCGCACAGCTGCCGTCGACCAACCCGCCGGCAAGTGTGACATACCTAAAGGCCACGTCCCTAAGACAGAGGTGACTAAGAATGAACTTCACAACAGCTTGCTGAGGACATCTTGTGAAGTTTTTTTTAAAGGTATTTCCTTCCTAATTTCTGTGTAAATGAAGTAATGTGATATTGGATTTGATCATGCTCCTCATTACTGTTAAGTAAAAATTTAAAATTTACCTTTAAAGTACATTTAATCATAGATCTGAATAATAAGAATTTCCACAGTGGATGTGACTAATAAAATGTTCACTGTGTTGTGATAATCTCATATATGTATCCCTGCTAAGTACTGTGTAATGGATGTGTCTGACAGTACAGGGACATGGTCTGATCATACCACATCTCCTGTGCTGAGATAATCTTAATATGTGTCCCTGCTATGTACTGTGTAATGGATGTGTCTGACTTACAGGGACATGGTCTGATCATACCACATCTCCTGTGCTGAGATGAATCTTATATATGTGTCCCTGCTATGTACTGTTAATTGATGTGTCTGACTGTACAGGGACATGGTCTGATCATACCACATCTCCTGTGCTGAGATAATCTTATATATGTGTCCCTGCTATGTACTGTGTAATGGATGTGTCTGACTGTACAGGGACATGGTCTGATCATACCACATCTCCTGGCTTACATATGTGTCCCTGCTATGTACTGTGTAATGGATGTGTCTGACCTTACAGGGACATGGTCTGATCATACCACATCTCCTGCGCTGAGATAATCTTATATATATGTCCCTGCTATGTACTGTGTAATGGATGTGTCTGACCTTACGGTGCAGATACTCCAGCTGCAAGTGGATTTCAGGCTGATGGGTGGAACCTACACACAAACACCCCCACACTAGATCACATGGTGGGAGGTACCCGGGAGGGAATAAAACCACTTCCAGGGGAAAAAAGAGGTCCTTTGGTCTTTGCCTCCAAGTGAGTAGAGAATGTAGAAGCATTGGGTCTCTCGGCTGAGAGACCAGGAGAAGGGAAGTTCCCAGGCACAGGCAGCCAGTTGGGGAAGGAAGGGACTTCAGAGAGTCCAACCCCGGCAGCTTACCGGGCACCGGAGCCCGCACTTGTGGGATCCTCCAAGGACCACAGAAAATCCGGTGTTCTGAGGAGTATATCTATATACTGCCCAGGCTCTTAAGCGACCAACAGAGGGAATCAAACACAGCAGGGCGAAGCCGCAGTGTTAAGAGAAGGTTACCTGATGGGAGCGAGGAGAGTGAGAGAGAGCAGGAGGCCAGATCCACTGTATTGGGTCAGACTTCACACCGACTACTGGGAAGCAGGGAAGAATTGATGGAGAAAAGGCACACACTGAGGGTTCCATCCAACTACCTGTGATCCGCTTGCAGCTACCCGTCAGTTACTTGTCATTTAACATCTTACTGCACTGAGAACTGTAACCATTGCTGCTAAAGTTCTAGTAAAGTACCCGGAGTGAAGTGACTTCCACTCTGCTGCGTCTTCTTTCCTATGAACTTATTTCTTTCACAGGATCACTGCCCTGGAGGTCCCAGTCCTGCCTGCAGAGGACTACAACATCTCAGCCGCAATATCACCGACCTCTCTGGAGGACTGTGGCTGCGCTGGTGCTACTTCACCAGAAACTGCAGGTGGCGTCACGACAATTAACTTTGTAAATAATCCCTTGTACATAATCCCCTTTTCAAAAGAACCGTCCCCCGGGACACGGGATCAGGCGCGGCTGCCATTCCCCGTGACACAGTTAACCCTTCTGCCGCCTGATACCCGAGTACCCCACACCCTGGGGCGACACACCTGCCTTTGCCGCTCCATCCTCCCCCACCCCACCGCTTCCTCCTCCTTGCTTTGTCCTCCTCCCCTCCGCCATTACATCCTCCGTCCTTCTCTCCCACCGCTCTGTGCTCTGTCCTCCCCCTGCCGCTCTGTCCTCCCCCTGCCGGTTCCGCTCCATCCTCCACCACCCCACCGCTTCCTCCTCCTTCCTTTGTCCTCCTCCACTCTGCCACTCCATCCTCCGTCCTCGCCCTGCCTGTGCTGCTCCATCCTCCTCCCTCCCATCGCTTCGTCCTCAGTCCTCCTCTCCCACCGCTCTGTGTTCTGTCCTCCCCCTGCCGTTCTGTCCTCCCCCTGCCTGTTCCGCACCATCCTCCCCCACCCCACCGCTTCCTCCTCCCCTCCGCCACTCCATCCTCCGTCCTTCTCCCCCCTGCTGCTCTGCACTCCATCCTCCCCCTGCCGCTCCGTCCTCCCCCTGCCTGTGCCGCTCCATCCTCCCCTACCCGCCGCTACCTCCTCCGTCCTCCATCCTTCTCCCCCCTGCCTCTACATCCTCCCTCCTCCCCCGCCAGTTCATCCTCCCCCTACCTGTGCTGCTCCTTCCTCCATCCTCCTCCCCCCTGCCACGCCGTACTCCTCCCGCCGCTCTGTTCTCAAAGTCCCTCCCTATTCAGCCTTCACTGCCTTCCCCATTCAATCCCTATTTCTATATTCTAGAATACCCGATACATTAGAATCGGGCCACCATTTAGTGTCTCATAATCATGCCTGTAAAGTCCAGTGTGTTATATTTTAACTACATGTGCAGCCTTCTGTTTGGCCTTTTTTGCCAACACAGATGCCAGTTAGCATCTTATACTATTTTTGTTTTTAATTATGGTAATATTTTTCTGGTTGTGGCCTGATGTGAATACCGTATTTTTCGCTTTTTAAGACACACTTGATTATAAGATGCACCCCAAATTTGGTGAAGGAAAAGATAATTTTTTTTATGTTAAATGGGGTCCATCTTATAATGCTAATGTCCGTCTTACAATCAGTATATATGTCCCCCCCATCCTGCAACATGGCCCCCTATCCTGGTATATACATCCTCCGTCCTGGTACAGGGTCACCCCATGCTGGATATTGACCTTAGTGATGTTAACATAGCCCAGCATCCTGGATATGGCTCCCAGTGATGGTATATAGCCCCCCATCCTGGATATGGCCTCCAGTGATGGCACACATAGCCCCACATCCTGGATATGGCCCCCAGTGATGGCACACATAGCCCCCCATCCTGGATATAGCCCCAAGTGATGATACATAGCCTTCCATCCTGCATATGGCCCCCAGTGATGTCACACATAGACCCCCCATCCTAGATATGGCCTCCAATGATGGTACATAGCCTCACATCCTGGATATGGCCCCCAGTGATGGCCACATAGCCTTCCATCCTGCATATGGCCCCCAGTGATGTCACACATAAACCCCCCATCCTAGATATGGCCTCCAGTGATGGTACATAACCCCCCATCCTGGATATGGCCCCCAGTGATGGCCACATAGCCCCTCATCCTGCATATGGCCCCCAGTGATGTCACACATAGACGCCCCATCCTAGATATGGCCTCCAATGATGGTACATAGCCTCACATCCTGGATATGGCCCCCAGTGATGGTGCATAGCCCCCATCCTGGAAATGGCCCCCAGTGATGGTAGATGGCCCCCCATCCAGGATATGGCCCCCAGTGATGGCAAACATAGCCCCCATCCTGCACATGGCCCCCAGACAAAAATATTAGCAAAAAACTGTTGCTTTGTTAAGTATTTAGAGGCCAATAAGTACAAGACCAAAACCAGCATGTCCCAATATCCCAAATTTTTTTTGAAAAAGATAGAAATATTAAGTTTAGGGGTATCCCGCAGCAATGTGAATGTTCAAAATGAGTCTGTTTTTAAAGGGAACCTGTCACCTAATCTAGCCTTCCTAACCTATGAATACCTGTCCCTGCAGCCTCAAACAACTTTATCAACGATCCCTGTCTGACCTTTTATAGGGATCTACAAGTGCAATAAAGCATTTTGTAAACTTACTGAATCTATGTCAGATGGGTATTCCTACAGGGGTCTTTGACGAGAAGGCAGGGTCTCCTGGGCTGCGCTCCCCCCACCTCCCTGCTGAAATTACTCCCCGATTGGCGGTATTCTTCTTTCCGGAGCTCGGGCACTATTCAAACTACCCGCCCATTTCGTCATCAATATGACGCAGTCACGTGATGCCGGTCCCGCGTTACTTCCACCCATCATATTGCTGGGTGTACTAATAAGCGCACAGGCCACCTTCAGAGCAGGCACAGATGGCATGCTGAAGGCTTCCTGTGCACTTAGTACACCCAGCGATACGACGGGTGGAAGTGACGCGGGGCCGGCATCACATGACCGCGTCATAGCGATGACGAAATGGGTGGGTAGTTTGAATAGTGCCCGAGCTCTGGAAAGAAGAATACCGCCAATCGGGGAGTAATTTCAGAATAGTTTTTAAGAATAAAGAAAACTTTTCTTGGAACACTGTTTCCTTCGTGATCCTTTGGATGATCGGGCAGCGCGGACTGTAACACACCTTTGATCCCAGAAATCTTGAAGTACCCACGACCCTGTGGAGGTGGAAGTCCAGCAGCAGCCTGCAATATTAAAACCAACGTTTCTATTCCAGTTGTGGGAGGCACAACTGGACCAGGTTAGTGCAAACCTGAATGCATCTATAAGTCCCTATTCTATACTGAGTGATAGGGCACTATTGCGCCTCTGTTTGTCTCCCTTATATTTTATATAATTATTTCAAATAAAGGATTTTTCTCTCTGTTTTTTTAACTACCGTATATACTCGTGTATAAGCCGACCCGTGTATAAGCCGACCCCCCCACTTTTGCCCCCCAAAACTGGGAAAACTTATTGACTCGCGTATAAGCCGAGGGTGGACTCCAGCACAGGTATACAACCCCCAGCAGTGAGGTATACAGCCCCCAGCAGTGTGGTATACAGGCCCCAGTAGTATGGTATACAGCAGCCCCCAGTGGTATACAGCAGGCCCCCAGGCGTATAAGCAGGCCCCCAGGGGTATTCAGCAGGCCCCAGGGGTATCAGCAGGCCCCAGGGGTATCAACAGGCCCCCAGGGGTATACAGCAGGCCCCCATGGGTATACAGCAGGCCCCATGGGTATCAGCAGGCCCCCAGGGGTATCAGCAGGCCCCCAGGGGTATACAGCAGGCCCCCAGGGGTATTCAGCAGGCCCCAGGGGTATCAGCAGGCCCCCAGGGGTATCAGCAGGCCCCCGGGGGTATCATCAGGCCCCCGGGGGTATCATCAGGCCCCCGGGGGTTTATACAGCAGGCCCCCGGGGGTTTATACAGCAGGCCCCCGGGGGTTTATACAGCAGGCCCCAGCACAGGTGTATACAGCAGCCCCCAGCACAGGTGTATACTGCAGCCCCCAGCAGTGTGATATACAGGGCCTCCGGCAGTGGTATACAGCCCCCCCGCCTAGTACCGGGCCCCCATGCTGCGGCACAGCATACAGTAGCTCATACATTACCATCTCCTGCAGCGCGCGCTTCCTCCATCTCCCGCCCGGCTTGTTGCTGTAGTGTCATGTGACGCGCCAGTCACATGACACTACAGGAAGATGCCGGCTGGGACATGGAGGAGCTGCGCGCTGCAGGGAGAGATGGTAGTGTATGAACTACTGTATGCTGTGCCGCAGCATGGGGGCCCGGTACTAGGCGGGGGGTTTTGGGGATGCATACCACTGCCGGGGGCCGCCAGGGGCTGTGTCCGGCGATATGCACTGCATCACCTTGCCGGGGATGGACAGGGGGATGCGTGCATATCAATGAGGCGGGCCCACGTGACCGCGCGGTGTCACTGCAGCCCCCTCCTGCCTCCTCCTGCCCCCAGTCAGAGCCCCCGTCCCCGTCACACTCAGCACACTCATGTATATACTCGTGTATAAGCCGAGGGGGGACTTTTCAGCCCAATTTTTGGGCTGAAAAAGTCGGCTTATACACGAGTATATACGGTACTTACTGACAGGATTGGTTATGTGGGGTCTCATAGAGATGTGAACATTTCCAATTCAGATCAATTCTCAGCTGTCATTAATCCCTTCTATTACCCCGATTGCCACAACACCAGGGCAATCGAGAAGAGCCGGATAAATTGCCAGTATTTGGAACTTCTAATGAATGCAGAAAATTCTGGGGAGACTGTGGACTGCTATTCTTATTCTGGGGGTGGGGCAATAATTATGTACCTCCCCAGGGTGAGAATACCAACCCCCAGCTGTTTCTTTTATCTTGGCTGAGTATAATTGGGGGGGGACCCCTATGCATTCTTTGCTAATCACTTATTTATTTTTACATCTGCATGTGTGTGTATGTGTATATGCCACCCAATCACAGACACACACAGAAAGCGTCTGACTGCAACCAACCACAGACACTCTTACACTGGTGGGCGTGGGAAGCAGAGTATATTGATAAGGTTTAATGAGCGGACCCAGAGGTAATCTAAGAGCATTGCTGGAGCCGGTAATTATAATTTAACTGATTTTAATTACCATTTTGCTTCTTTTTACAGCCTCTCCTAGCCTAACCCGAGCCTGAACAGTAACATGGACTTCCTGAGAAGTCCATGTTCGGGGTCAGTGCATGCTCAGTACAGACTGTGAACTTTAAAGTTTGGGTTCATCCATCCCTAATGGTAAAGTTAATGTGTCCAATTACGTTTGATCCCCTGAAATAAGGAGGCATTGTAGAAAAATGGTTGCAATTCCTAAATGTTTCACAGGATATTTTTGTTCAATCCCTTCAAGTAAACCTTAAAGTTTCAACTTCAAATGCATCTCAGTTTCATTTTGAATCAAAAACAGTGACATGAAGAGCTCAAAAAGCAAAGATTCAGCTACTGTCCGAATATTTCTTGACATACCTGTAAGTGACAAACATCAATGGTGTCAGCCATATTTGTCTGGTGTGTAGATCAGCCGCTCTCCTTCCCGCTGTTTGGTTTATTTTATTTGAGAATGTTAACAATATATGTTTTTTCTTCTTTTAGTTCTCACCGCTTGGTGGTTTTCTTTCTATGCCCATGTAATTTGGTTTATAATGCACATACCTCTATTACTTAGTGATTGGCCCTCTGGAGTGATAAATAGTTTTCAAGCATTACTTTGGTATATGTTTATACATGTGTACTTCAGTAAAGCTGTAGTCAACCCACTCAACCCATATTAATGTGGGGAGAAGTGATTTACTTAATATTAGTAGTATTATTTTTTTTACATAATTACATACATTTTTTCAATTGGGTTTAATAATACTTTCTGTAACCTTAGTTTTGCACTGTATATTGCTGGCTGAAGAATGACTAAACTGAAAACCCTGGGAAAGAAATTAGACTTTTTGGGGGCATCTCAGGTATAAGGCTTGATTTTAGGTATATTTAGTCCTCTGCATCAGAATGTGTCTTCATTTTTTGCTACTTCCTGAGACACGGTTGCCGACACATGAATTTCGGATTTTTTCCTTGACAAAGATATTAATTATAGAATAAAAGATGGTTTGTAAGATATGGAATAAATACTTGAATACATATTAATCAATACTTAATTATTCATATTTAATGGGCATATCACAATATCAACCAAGCGAATGATAGTTGTTCATAGACAATTCTAAGTGGAACCGAAAATGTAAGTTTTTAACAATGGAAACAAATATGGGTCAATTGGTCACTCAACTAACATGATTGAAGAACTAAACAGAATTTCTCTGGCTCTACAGAAAATATCATACCTCTTTCCCCAGTGGCCAATCTGTGTGGAACTAAAGATGGTGAATATTCTCCTGGAACAGCCAAATGGATATTCATATCCCTGTTCTATCTGTTTCTAAGATAGTAGATAAAAAATTGCATGGTCTTCTTTCACTATGGTTGTACATGAGGCAGATGCATGGTCGTCTTTCACTATGGTTGTTCATGAGGCAGATGCATGGTCTTCTTTCACTATGGTTGTACATGAGGCAGATGCATGGTCTTCTTTCACTATGGTTGTACATGAGGCAGATGCGTGGACTTCTCTCATTATAGTTGTACATGATGTGGATACTTGGTCTTGTTTACATATGGTTGTACATGGTACATGAGGCACATGCAAAGTCTTCTTTCACTATGGTTGTACAGAATTTTAATGGAAACTATCAAGCAGATAATTTAAGTGAACTAGTAGAAAAAATGCTATATCTTCTTTCCATCGCCTTAGCTGTACAATGAGTATCTAGATGCATTATCTCTACAGACACTTGGATCATTTCCCAGAAAACTCTGGTCACCTAAATGAGGTGCAGAATGATTCAACCAAGAATTAAGAACTATAGAAGAAAGATATCAAGGACCCTGGTATACAGACATGATGCCCAGGTGCAGCTCACTACTAGAAATCTTTAAAGTACTGCTTTTGCTAGTTATCTCACAATATGAACAATATATAAGTGACAAATGTTTATGCATGTTTAATTCTTCTTCTGTGATGTAAATTCTTCATAAATTAAAGAAATCGACATGAAGGAATTTTTTTAATAGCCAAGAGGGCAAGAATGATAATTTTCAGTAGACCTCAGTCCTAGGGTTCGATCTGATGCATACATATATAATATATTTCAGACTATAAGATGCACTGGGCCATAAGTCAAACCCAGGTTTTACAGGGGAAAAATAGGGGAAATAAATTTGAAGCAAGAAAAGTGGTCATGGCGCACCGTCAAAGGGGGAAATCTGCTGCTGACTTTTATGGAGGTAATGTCCCCACATTCTATACTAATGTCCCCATCCTTGGCCATTTCTGGGTATATATGATCCCCCATCCTGTTATATGTGCTTATATCCTGGTAATGATCCCCCATCCTGGTATGTGCCCTATATCCTGGTATATGATCCCCCATCCTGGTATATGACCATATCTGTTGTGAATTCATTGGAGGTCCCTCCGGTGGTTGTTGCTGGTGACGCAGCTGACTGTGTGGGCTTCACAGGTGATGGTGATTGGCAATCTGGTTCTTGGAGCATATAATGGTTGGAAGTGGATCAATCCTTGCCAGTTGTCTTTGCTTCCTGGAGGAGTTCACATCTCTCTGGTTTCTTCTGCTCTGTGGAATTCTTTGCAAGCTAAGTGGATGGTTTTTTGATATTTTGTGGCACACTTTTGTGTGCTTAAGGCTCTGCTTATATTTTGTCTTATTCTGAGCTGTGGGTTTGCCATTTAGCCTGTATATTTGTTTATCTGCTCTCAGATAGGAAGTTTTCTTCCTAGGAAATTTATCATTCACTATTATCTGTTATTTCCAGTTCTGCTGGCATTTGATTTATAGAAGTCTGCAGATATAGAGGGCGCCGAGTCTTAGTGACTCAGGGTAATTTTTCTACTATCTGCTGTTGGTGGTTTTTTGATAGTGTTTTATACTGACTGCAATAGTATTCTATCCTGTCTTTCCTATATAGCTAGTTTGGCCTTTTCCTAAACCTTTTACTCTGCCTGTGTTTGTTTTTCTTTCTCTGGTTTCCCAGTTAATATATGTGGGGGGCTTGCTATTCTTTTGAGGTTCTGCTCTGAGGCAAGATAGCTTTTCCTACATCCATCTTTAGGAGCAGTTAGTTTCTCCGGCTGTGCAGAGGTGTCTAGGTCTGCTTAGTTACATCCCACGGCTATTTCTAGTTGCGGTGTGTAGTCAGGGATTGCGGTCAGTACAGTCACCAACAACTTCTGTAGAATCTGAATCTCTTGTGTTTTCATGCCGGACACTGATAAGTTTGTGAGCGGTGTGTGCAGTGATGACGTCACTCTCATGCCCTTCAATCCACACACCGCATCAACTGACGGCACAAGAAGACAGTAGGAAGTCGCAATGCTGCAAAGGGATTTTCACTGCCTCCCACTCCAAAGATGATTCGTAGGAAGCAGTGAATATCTACAAATGCGATCACCTGCGGCTGTAGCTGCAGCCGGTGATTACATGGGCCAGCTGTTTAAGGTAATTTAATATTCATCTAACCTCCACCCATCAGTTTGCCCACCTCTCAGCACCGTCTTCAGTGCTGATAGGAAATGGGCGGAGGGAGTACAGTGAATATTACATTAGCTTGAACAGTAGGCTCACGTGATCACAGGCTGCTGCTGCAGCCTGCTCAAGCCTCCAGTGACTGGTTACACCATCTAGACCAGGGGTCTCAAACTCGGTTGGGTTGGTGGGCCGCACATAGAAAAAAAGTGATATCGGGGGGCCGCATCCCTTGTAGGACTAAGTGACATTTTAGCAATGCCAGAATTTTTGCTCAATATAGTAAAGTACAAATCCTGATCATCTTCTTGTAGGAATGTCCCCACCCTAACCTCCTTTATGTAGGAATATCCCCGTCTTGTAGTAATGTCCCCATCCTGGTCCTCTTCTTGTAGGAATGTCCCCATCCTGATCCCCTTCTTGTAGTAATGTCCCCATCCTAATCCCCTTCTTGTAGTAATGTCCCCATCCTGGTCCTCTTCTTGTAGTAATGTCCCCATCCTGGTTCTCTTCTTGTAGTAATGTCCCCATCCAGGTCCTCCTCATGTAGTAATGTTCCTACCTGGTCCTCATCATGTAGTAATGCCCCCTTCCTGTTCCCCATCTTGTAGTAATGTCCCCATCTTTTAGTAATGTTCCCTCCCTTGTCATCTTGTAGTAATGTTCCCTCCCTTGTCATCTTGTAGTAATGTCCCTCATCCTGACGCCATTTTTTAGTGCTATCCCCACATCCTGATCCGCTTTTACGGTGATGTCCCCATAACCTGGTCTCTGTTATTTTTGTTCTCTCTCACTCACACACACTCACACATATGCACACACTCACATATACACACACATATACACACTCATACATATACACACACACTCATTCACATGCACACACATACACCCACACATTCTCAGACATATAAAACACATACACACTCACACATACCACATATACACACACATATCATACATTCCAACAAACACACACACACTCACATATACTCACAAATATACACATACATATCATTCACACACATACTGCACTTGACACACAACGCATATACGCACACTCAGACATATTCACACAAATACATACACTCAACACATTCACACACTCAGACATTCACCACACACACACTAAGGGCTGCTCACACTGCAGCATGATCCGGTCCGATTCTGTCCGGGAGGACCCAGACAGCTGCGGACCGGATCATCACACAGGACTGGGGGGCTATTATGCCCTCCGGTCTGTGCGCAGCGCACGCAGCTGCAGCCGCTGACAGGTCAGGACCGGAGGCATAATAGCCCCCCAGTCCTGTGTGATGATCCGGTCCGCAGCTGCCTGGGTCCTCCTGGACAGACGGACCGGATCATGCCGCAGTGTGAAGCGGCCCTTACACATACTCACACATACACACACTCACACACATACACTATCAGACCTGCCCCTCGTCCTCCTCACCATCACACCTGCCCCTCCGCCCTCCTCACCATCACACCTGCCCCTGCGTCCTCACAATCACACCTGCCTCCTGCGTCCTCCTCCTCACCATCACACCTGCCCCTCCGTCCTCCTCCCGACATCCACCTGCCCCTCCGTCCTCCTCACCATCACACCTGCCCCTCCATCCTCCTCACCATAACTGCCCCCTCCGTCCTCCTCCTCACCATCACACCTGCCCCTCCGTCCTACCTCTACTACCTGCCCCTTCCGTCCTCCTCACATCACACCTGCCCCCTCCATCTCCTCACCATAACTGCCCCCTCCGTCCTCCTCCTCACCATCACACCTGCCCCCTCCGTCCTCCTCACCATCACAACCTGCCCCTCCGTCTCCTCACCATCCACCTGCCCCCTCCATCCTCCTCACCATAACTGCCCCTCCGTCCTCCTCCTCACCATCACACCTGCCCCCTCCAACCTTCTACTCTCACCATAACAACTGCTTTCTCCGTCCTCCTTACCATCACACCTGCCTCCTCTGTCCTCCTCCTCTCACCATCACACCTGCCTCCTCCATCCTCCTCACCATAACCACTGCCTTCCTCCGTCCTCCTCCTCACCATCCACCTGCCTCCTCCATCTCCTCACCATAAACTGCCTCCTCCGTCCTCCTCCTCACCATCACACCTGCCTCCTCCATCCTCCTCACATAAAACTGCCTCCTCCGTCCTCCTCCTCACCATCACACCTGCCTCCTCCGTCCTCCTTCTCAGCATCACACTCTGCACCCTCCGTCCTCCTCACAATCACACCTGCCCCTCCGTCCTCCTCACAACACACCTGCCCCCTCCGTTCCTCCTCACAATCACACCTGCACCCCTCTGTCCTCCTCACAATCACACCTGCCCCTTCTGTCCTCCTCACAATCACATCTGCCCTTTTGTCTCTTCACATACACACCTGCCCCTCTGTCCTCTTCACAATCAACACCTGCCCCTCTGTCCTCATTCACCATCACACTGCCCCTTCTGTCCTCTTCACCATAGCAACTGCCTCCTCGTCCTCCTCACAATCACATCTGCCCTTCTGTCCTCTTCACAATCACACCTGCCCCTTCTGTCCTCTCACAATCACACCTGCCCCCTGTCCTCTTCACCATCACACCTGCCCTTCTGTCCTCTTCACCATAGCAACTGCCTCCTCCGTCCCTCACAATCACATCTGCCCTTCTGTCCTCTGCACAATCACACCTGCCCCTTCTGTCCTCTCAACAATCACACCTGCCCCTCTGTCTCTTCACCATCACACCTGCCCCTTCTGTCCTCTTCACCATAGCAACTCCCTCCTCCGTCCCTCTACAATCACACCTGCCCCTTCTGTCCTCTTCACAATCACACCTGCCTTTTCTTCCTCCTCCTCCTCCTCACCATAAGTGCCTCCTCCGGTCCTCCTGACCATCACAGCTGACACAACACATACACATTCACAAATACACACTCACAAATACACTCACACAAATACACTCACACATACACACACACTCATTCACACACTCTCAATCAAACACACCTTTATGATGCTGTGGTGCTGTGATCCTGTTGTCCATTATGCATATGCATGGAGCCGCCGCGGTTCCAGGTCTATTTCGTGACTTCGGGTCCCGCCTACACAAGCTCCTTCACGCTTGTACATCAATGCAAGCGGCGGCCGGCGGACCATCAGAAGCCTGCAGCTGACGTCGCGTCAGGAGGCTTCTGATTGGTCCACGCCTCTCATTGATGTACAAGTGTGAAGGAGCTTGTGTAGGCGGGACCCGGAAGTCACGATAGACCGGAACCGCGGCGGCTCCATGCATAATGAACCGGGGCATGGCTTTTGTCTCTATGGAGCCCCGGCCGCAGTGTGAAGCCTCGCGGGCCGCATGCGGCCCGGGGGCCGCGTGTTTGAGACCCCTGATCTAGACTGTACATCCAGACTATAAGACGCAGCTCCACTTTCTTCCAAAATTTGAAGAAAAAAAGTGCGTCTTATAGTCTGAAAAATATGGTGCATTATGATATCCCATTAACTAAAGCTGATGGAAGAAAATTAAGCGCACATTTGGAATCTGCGTCAAGAACTGACTTAAAAATAGGTAAAATATATGAAAACACCAATTTTTTTGTTCCCCAGTGAAACCTGTCAGTGAACATATAACTATTTCATCTATGCTTTTCTGAGCTCCTTTCAGCTGAATTATGGCCACAGACCACATCAAAGTTTAATGTGCAGTAAAGCATAGGACCTATAAAGTCAAACGGTGCAAGTATTAACCATGTGGTTAGCTTAGATAGTGTTTTTCAGGTGGCAGACTCTTTAAACAAAATAAGCACCATCTGTGGACCTGCATCACATGGAAATCTGGCACTCTATCTACTGGAACTAATTTGCAGCTTAACATTTAATAATGTTAAACGCTCAGTGTAATGAATCCATAGCCTGAAATTTTTGCACATTTTGTAATGATTTGTAAAATGTTAATTCAGTCTTGAATATAAGAAAAATGCATTCTGTGTAGCAAATGTGAATGGGATGTGAATCTATAGAATAATATATTCAATCCATAAAACACAGCTGTTGCAGCTGATGCTCAGGCCTGGGGCCAGCAGGACCCTCCAGCAGACAAAGCGCATGCACGGTGTAAGCAGAAATGTTCTTTTTATTTTTACGGCTCCTGAAGTTGTAAGCTTTATATGTATGAAAAAAAGGAAGCTGAGTAATTGTTCACATAAATGAAACATTTACAGTTATCAAGATTTCACAGCTAGGATTGAATATTTCATTGCTTTTTAATGTGCAATTGAACGTTCACTTCCTATTACATCTTGTACAATCTGTTTCCATAGTTGTTTTCAAAACTCAGCACAAACTGCTTTGTATGAGTGATTACTTCACGGTAACTTTGGACTAAAGGTGCCATATGTACAAAAATATTGTATTAGAAAATCTGGGCAATGAGTGCTGTGTATTAATGTCATGACAAAGTGAGGAGATGTCTGCTGTGCGGCCCACAAGAAGGGAAAAAAATCAAGAGAAAGGTAAAACGTAGCTCTGACCATAAGAAAATGTGATAGTGGTGACTTCAAAACACTCACCTGTTACTGCACACTGCACTCCCTATCATCCCTAGGCAGATCCTCCTCCCAGTGCACAGTCACGTGCCTAGTCCATGGCTGACCCTGGGCTAGCCCTAGCTAGTTAATGGGGCAGCAAGACACTAGTGTTACTACCAGCTGGGGAGAGAGGAAGGGCACCAGAGCAGCAGGCTGCAGAGCGGACTTCCAAGGAGCGACCGGTGTGTAGACCGGAGGTGCCAGCAACAGACCAACACGTAACAATCTTCACATAAAGAGAGACGGCACTCACCGGGTCAAGTCTTGTGCTTTTATTTCAGGTACGCAATTCACATGGTGCAGGGAGGGAAGAGAGAGAGGATGACAACGGCACCGTTTCGCGCTGTGTGCGCTTCAACGGGTCATAGGCCTATGACCCGTTGAAGCGCACACAGCGCGAAACAGTGCCGTTGTCATCCTCTCTCTCTTCCCTCCCTGCACCATGTGAATTGCGTACCTGAAATAAAAGCACAAGACTTGACCCGGTGAGTGCTGTCTCCCTTTATGTGAAGATTACTAGTGTTACTACTACAATAAGACAAGACTGGGATACAGACAAACAAACGAAAATAAAACAACAAATGGAACTTCACAACATTCACAAGGACAACTTCTCCTGGGTGACCAGCATAGAGGAACTATAATTGGCAAATGGGAGAGTAAGGAGTGAGTTCAAATAATGAAAGGGAGCGGCAGCAGCTGAGATTAGAACTACAGGTGTATCTCAATTAATTAGAATATCATAATAAAGTTAATTTATTTCAGTAATTCAATACATAAAGTGAAACGCATATATTATATAGAGTCATTACAAACAGAGTGATCTATATCAAGTGTTTATTTATGTTAATGTTGATGATTATGGCTTACAGCCGGTGAAAACCCAAAAGTCATTATCTCAGGAAATTAGAGATGCTGCGTTTTGGGGTGACTGCCCTTCATCAGTGCAGTGTGTGGGAATTCTGACCTGGCTGTATGAAAGGCTAAGACGATGTCTGGGGGACTAGCTATTCTCCTTATGGAGAGGAATCTGCCTGCCGGCATAAGGAGAGCTGATAAGGAGACTTATAGCTCCTCTGGGAGATATGCAAATTGTCACTTCAGTGAGTAAGTGAAAAACTCTAATGCCACCCAATAAGGGTAGCAATCCTCAAAGTCATAATCAACTCTTCAACAAGCCTTTTAATATGACTTAGGATTTGAGCCAGATCAGAACCCAAACTGCAGATGCTGCGTTTCCCAAAGGTCATTATCTCAGGAAATTAAAGACTGCATTTCGGGGTGACTGCCCTCATCAGGGCAGTGTATGGGAATTCTGATCTGGCTGTATGAGGGGCTAAGACTAGGTCTGAGAGACTAGCTATTCTTATGGAGAGAAAAACCCCAAACTATCACCATTTTGGAAGCTACATCCCTGGAGAAATATATCTAGGGTTTTGCTGATTATCTTGAACCCATTCACAGAATTTTCTATCATTGGGCCTTGAAAATATAATGTTGAAGGCTCAGATTTTTAATTTTTACAAGGGTAACAGAAAAAAATGAAACATAAAATGTATTATGCAATTTCTCCTGAGTATGGGACCTCAGTACCCGGGCATGGAGTTGGAGGGATGTCACTGGTGGCCTGCCCAGACCCGTAGCCCTGGTGGTCAACGGAAAATTGGGGAAAAATGAAAGGGATGAAAGAATAAATGTCTCGTGATGCCACCTGTGGTTTCTGGTGAATGCACCAGCGCTGCTGTGGGCCTCTGATGGACGGGCAGCTGGTGGAGCAGAGTGGAGCAGAGTCCCGGGGTTGTGGTGAGGTGACAGGGATGGATGTAGGGAGTTGGCTATACAGCCGGGCAGCTGTGGGTGTCTCTGTAGTAGACAGGGCCAGGGACTGAGGAATCGACACACACACCATAAGTTGTTTCTGTACCTTTACTGGTGGAATTGCACGTAAAGCCCAGGGTACTCTCCGGTGGTCGGGAAACACTTCTGGATCTCCACAGTGAGTGAGTATAAGGCCTCCTCATCTCTTTTCCTTTAGTGAAGCCCCTGACCTGTGTGTAACTTGGCCTGACCTCCTCTGCTCTTCTGTCACCTGTGTGTGTAGTGGGAAACCTTCGTGTGGACTACCGCTATATCCTCTTCTGCGGTACCTGGCTCCCTTCTTGATTGCTACACAGATGCCCGGAAGACTAGAGTCTCCTCGGTGAACCAGTATTTCTGTTGGGCTAAATGCTCTCCTGCAGGTTCGGATTCCGGTATCCGGGTGGCTTTCTGGGGTGAACCTGTATGGCTCCTCTGCCCTCAGTCTGCTGTTTCTCTGTTACTTTATGCCTTGCCTTCGACCTCACTCTTAGGCCCCTGCACTGGCTAGGCTGATAACTGCTCAGTTGTCAACTGGCTCGGGCCTAGCGCCCCTCCAACACACCAGGACGTCTTCACAGTTCTCCTAGCGACTGCATACTCTGACCTGACTAACTCTGCCCCCAGCATCTGTATTTATAGGGGATCTTGCTTAAAGCAGGAAGTGGGGCTTCCCCTACAGGTCTGGGGTGGAAGGTGTTGTATGTGTTTGGGGTACCCACTTGGAAATTCATCCATGTTTTAGATGGTCCTTTGGCTACCTGTACCGGCAGGGTGCCACACCGACAACATGGAGGAGCTACTCAAGCAGTTGGTACTTACTCAGTGGCAACAACAGGAGCAGTTCCAACAGCAGCAGAAAACCAATGAGCTGCTTCTAACAGCGCGACACGCCACCAGCACCTGCCCCGAAACGTCATGAGGCCCGGGACAGGGTGTGCTCTGCATTGAGGAAGCTAAAGTTGGGAGGACGATGTGGAAAATTTCCTCACCATCTACGAGCGCACAGCGGAGCGGAAAACCTACCAGCCGACCAGTCGGCTGAAGTGGTGGCTCTGTTCCTGATGGGCGACATGCAGAAGGCCTACTTTGACCTCAGTTGGTAGGATGCCCAGGACTATGGGAAGCTAAAAGGTGAGATCCTTGCCCGACTGGGGGTTAATACCAATGTGAGAGCCCAATGGGTGTTTGCATGGATCTTTGTGGAGACCCGACCCGCTAGGTCTCAGACATATGACTTCTGCAGCTAGTAAAAAGGTGGATCCAACCTGAGATCTTGTCTCCAGCCCAGATGGTAGAGAGGTTGGTGTCGATCGGCTGGTGAGAACTCTGTCAGCCGCCATACAGCATTGGGTGGGGCAAGGGGACCCGGGTAACCTGGACTAGGTAGTTAGCCTGATTGAGCGGTATACAACCACACCAGATTTTGTATGGGACTCTGCCCCAATGCATCTGGTATGTCGGCCCCAGGAGCCTGGGAAAGGTGCACGTCTGTCTGCTGGGGACAGTAAAAGCCAAGCTCAGGCTGAGAGGAGTGAGATTGGAAGGAGACCAGTTTCCCCTAGATTGGTCTCAAGGACTGGGGGTGTCTCCGCTATGATGTGCTGGCAATGCCAAGGGCTAGGACATGTGGCTGCCTATTGTCCCCTGACTGCTGAACCCATGGATTGTGGGTTTACACGCCGGATGTCTATGTATGCTCGCACCGTTTACACCGCAGACACTATCGGTCCACCAATTGAACCCTCTCTGTGCCAGGTACGCGTCAATGGTCATCGAGCGGAGGCTCTCTTGGACTCCAGGTGCTTAGTGACCCTCATCCATGGGTCATTGATCACTGAGTTGGAACCCACTGGGGGATAGGTCAGGGTCATATGTATTAATGGCAAACTCTGTGAAGTATCCAATAGCGGAAGTAACCTTTTCCACACTGTACAGAGAGGTAAAACATGTGGTCGGAGTGGTAAGGACTCTACCTTACGAGACTGTGCTGGGAAGAGACTTGTCATTGTTTTGGTCCTTATGGGAGAGAAAGATGAACCCTCCCCAAATAAAAATGTGTCCGGGTGCAGAACCCAAAGATCCCGAGTCAGGGATACCAGCCGTAGGGGTCGCAAACCTAGGGACAGAGTGTAACCCCGATCAGTTTCCCCTAGAAGTATTGGAAGGAGAGGTCGAGGAGACCCCATCGATCCCAGAGATGGATGTGTCCCGGGGAGCATTTGGGACAGCTCAGCTACAGGATCCCATCCTGACCTGGGCACGGGAAAGGGTAATAGAGCTAATGGGGTGGCTCAGCAACCAGGGGCAGAGACTGTCTTTCCACGCATGGGGTCAACCATGAGCTATATGGTTCACAAGATCCAGGATGGGGTTGTGGAACAACTAGTAGTGACACAGTCACACCGTCGGGTGGTTCTGAGATGGCCCACACCCTCCTGCTGGGGGGGGGATCTTGGTGTTAAGAAGATGCAAGAGCGCATCTTGCAGCAGTTCTTTTGGCCTGGGATTTATGCAGAGGCCCAGAGGTACTATGAATCCTGCCCAGAATGTCAGTTGACCATGCCCATCGCAAGCTTTCGTAGGCCATTGGTACCTCTGCCGGTAATAGAGGATCCTTTTGAACAGACTGCGATGGATTTGGTGGGGCCCATTATAAAGTCTGTGCATGGCCACAAACACATACTTGTGGTCATCGATTATGCCACCTGATACCCAGAGGCCATTCCGCTACGCGATCCCATGGCTAAGCTTATTGCATGGGAACAGTTTGCCATGTTCTGTCACCTTGGGCTGCCTAAAGAGATCCTTACAGATTAGGGGACTCCTTTTAGGTCCAAAGTGACAAAGGAACTGTGTAAGCTGCTGATAATAAAACAGTTGCGCACATCGGTGTACCATCCACAGACTGACGGGTTAGTCAATAATAAAACCCTTAAGTCAATGCTTAAATAGGTGGTTTTAAAGGGTGGGAAGGATTGGGACATGTTACTGCCCTATTTGATGCATGCCATCCGTGAGGTACCACAGGCTCCCACTGGGTTTTCACCCTTTGAGTTATTGTACTGCAGGCATCCAAGGCGGTTGCTGGATGTAGCCAAAGAGACATGGAAACAGGAGCCGACTCCACATAAAAGTGTAATTGAGTACGTGGCAAAAATGCAGGATCAGATCACTGCGTTCATGCCTATAGTAAAAGAGCATCTAATGGATGCCCAGAAAGCACGTATAATAAAAGGTCCTTTAAAGTAGGGGACAAAGTGTTGGTCTTAGTATCCACTGCAGATAGTAAACTCTTGGCCAAATGGCAGGGGCCATATGAAGTCTGGGAAAAGGTGGGGGAGGTAAATTACAACTTATACAAGGCCGGGAAGAGAAAACCCAAACAACTGTATCATGTCAATTTGCTTAAAGCCTGGAAGGACCGGGAATGTATGATTACGGAGGCAACCCCGGATGTGTCGTCTGGGGACCCTCCGACCTCAGCCCAGAAGGGGGCCGAAGTAGAGGTAAAGATAAGTGACACTCTCATTAAACCTCAGCTGCGGGAGGCTCAGAAATTAGTGCAGCAGAATACGGATGTATTCTCCGAACTGCCCAGTCGTACTTCTGTCATGCAGCTTGACATTGTCACTGAGCCTCGGATGAGGGTGCGAATGAAACTGTTTGTTAAGTATATAATTCCACATGTGTTAATTCATAGTTTTGATGCCTTCAGTGTGAATCTACAATTTTCATGGTCATGAAAATACAGAAAATTCTCTGAATGAGAAGGTGTGTCCAAACCACTGCATATATATATATATATATATATATATATATATATATATATATACCGTATATACTCGCGTATAAGCCGAGTTTTTCAGCCCAAAAATTGGGCTGAAAAGTACCCCCCTCGGCTTATACGCGAGTCAGTGCTGTATACCGATGTATACATCGGTACATACCGATGTATACATCGGTATACAGCAGCCCCCGCATCCCCAGTAATCCAGGGCCCCCCCAGCGTCTCTCCGGTCACCTGAAAAGCAAGCTATACTTATCAGTGTCCGCTGTCCGCGCCCGCTCGCCTCTGCCGTCTGCGATCCTCCATCTTCATGCGGCGTCTTCCGGTTTCCTGTGCTCGTCGCAGGGAATGAAGTCATTCCCTGCGACGAGCACAGAAACCGGGAGACGCCGCATGAAGATGGAGGATCGCAGACGGCAGAGGCGAGTGGGCGCGGACAGCGGACACTGATAAGTATAGCTTGCTTTTCAGGTGACCGGAGAGACGCTGGGGGGGCCCTGGATTACTGGGGCCCTGTATACTACCGCTGGGGCTGCAATCTACTACCACTGGGGCTGTATATACTACCACTGGGGCTGTATATACTACCACTGGGGCTGTATATACCACTGGGGCTGTATATACTGCTGGGGCCCTGTATACTACCGCTGGGGCTGCAATCTACTACCACTGGGGCTGTATATACTACCACTGGGGCTGTATATACTACCACTGGGGCTGTATATACTACCACTGGGGCTGTATATACCACTGGGGCTGTATATACTGCTGGGGCCCTGTATACTACCGCTGGGGCTGCAATCTACTACCACTGGGCTGTATATACTACCACTGGGGCTGTATATACCACTGGGGCTGTATATACTGCTGGGGCCCTGTATACTACCGCTGGGGCTGCAATCTACTACCACTGGGGCTGTATATACTACCACTGGGGCTGTATATACTACCACTGGGGCTGTATATACCTGTGGGGCTACTGTATACTACACTGGGGCTGTATATACCTGTGGGGCTGCTGTATACTACCACTGGGGCTGTATATACCTGTGGGGCTGCTGTATACTACCACTGGGGCTGTATATACCTGTGGGGCTGCTGTATACTACACTGGGGCTGTATATACCTCTGGGGCTGCTGTATACTACACTGGGGCTGTATATACCTCTGGGGCTGCTGTATACTACCACTGGGACTGTATATACCTGTGGGGCTGCTGTATACTACCACTGGGGCTGTATATACCTCTGGGGCTGCTGGATGCTACCACTGGGGCTGTATATACCTGTGGGGCTGCTGTATACTACCACTGGGGCTGTATATACCTCTGGGGCTGCTGTATACTACCACTGGGGCTGTATATACTTCTGGGGCTGCTGTATACTACCACTGGGGCTGTATATACCTCTGGGGCTGCTGGATACTACCACTGGGGCTGTATATACCTCTGGGGCTGCTGGATGCTACCATTGGGGCTATATATACCTCTGGGGCTGCTGTATACTACCAATGGGGCTGTATATACCTCTGAGGCTGCTGTATACTACCTCTGGGGCTGCTGTATACTACCACTGGGGCTGCTGTATACTACCACTGGGGCTGCTGTATACTACCACTGGGGCTGCTGTATATACCTTTGGGGCTGCTGTATACTACCTCTGGGGCTGCTGTATACTACCTCTGGGGATGCTGTATACTACCACTGGGGCTGTATATACCTCTGGGGATGCTGTATACTACCACTGGGGCTGTATATACCTCTGGGGCTGCTGGATACTACCACTGGGGCTGTATATACCTCTGGGGCTGCTGGATGCTACCACTGGGGCTATATATACCTCTGGGGCTACTGTATACTACCAATGGGGCTGTATATACCTCTGAGGCTGCTGTATACTACCTCTGGGGCTGCTGTATACTACCACTGGGGCTGCTGTATACTACCACTGGGGCTGCTGTATACTACCACTGGGGCTGCTGTATATACCTTTGGGGCTGCTGTATACTACCTCTGGGGCTGCTGTATACTACCTCTGGGGATGCTGTATACTACCACTGGGGCTGTATATACCTCTGGGGATGCTGTATACTACCACTGGGGCTGTATATACCTCTGGGGCTGCTGTATACTAACTACTGGAGCTGCTGCTGTATATACCACTGGAGCTGCTGCTGTATACTACCACTGGGGAGGCTGCTGTATACTACCATTGGGGGGCCTGTATACCACACTGCTGGGGGCTGTATACCTGTGCTGGAGTCCACCCTCGGCTTATACACGAGTCAATAGGTTTTCCCAGGTTTTGGGGGCAAAAGTAGGGGGGTCGGCTTATACACGGGTCGGCTTATACACGAGTATATACGGTATATATATATATATATATATATATATGTTAATTCCATGGCCCTTTGCATAAATTTGCAACACTGTCCCAATTGGGGCTCACAATCTATGCATCCTATTAGTATGTCTCTACTCCAGAGTGTGTGAGGAAACCGGGGAGCCCAGAGGAAACCCACACACACAGAGAACATACAAACTCCTTTCTGATTATTGCTGGTAAAGCATAAAACGTATTCTCTGTGCTCTTGTTTTCTGTGACATAAATTGACATCTTAGGCCTCATTCATATACAGCGTTTGTGCTCCGTTTCTATTGATCCGGTTTTGGAGCAGTTTCAGCACCAACAACGGATCCTCTGTTTGCAAAAAAGCATCACAAAAGCATCATCCGTTTGTGTTGCTTTTTTTGGGGGACACACACAAACACATAAAAAACTGAGTGCAAAAATCCGCACAGAAAATCACACAAAGACTCACAGTTGTAATAAAAAAAATCCAAGTTAGGCTACTTTCACATAACGATTTTGTAAAATCCGATGCTGTCCGATATAAATCGGACAGCATCGGATTCCTCTGATGCCTGGAATCGGGTGCCAAATAGGCATCCGATTCCGACAGAAAATAGGATGCCTGCCCTCCTGTCAGATCGCTCCCTGAGCTGTCACAGTCTCTCCCACGGTCCTCTCCTTTATCCCCTGTGTCTCCCCTCTTGGCCCCCGGTCCTGTGTCTCCCCTCTTGGCCCCCGGTCCTTCCCTCTTGGCCCCCGGTCCTCTCATCCCCTGTGTCTGCCCTCTTGGCCCCCGGTCCTCTCATCCCCTGTGTCTGCCCTCTTGGCCCCCGGTCCTCTCATCCCCTGTGTCTACCCTCTTGGCCCCCGGTCCTCTCATCCCCTGTGTCTGCCCTCTTGGCCCCCGGTCCTCTCATCCCCTGTGTCTGCCCTCTTGGCCCCCGGTCCTCTCATCCCCTGTGTCTGCCCTCTTGGCCCCCGGTCCTCTCATCCCCTGTCTCCCCTCTTGGCCCCCGGTCCTCCTATGTGTCCTCCGGGTGCCCCCATGTGTGCTCCGATCCCCCCATGTGTCCCCCTCCTCTCCTCCTCTACTTTCTCACCTGTACACGACTCCCGCGCGTCTCCAGGTATCTTGCTGTTCTGTGCTGCCAGGACCTCTCGTGATGTCACAATCACATGACTGCCTGCTATTGGTTCCTGGCAGTCATGTGATTGTGACATCACGGCAGGTCTTTCAGCACAGACGGCAAGATACCTGGAGACACCGGAGATGCCGGGAGACGACGTGGGCCTCGTGGACAGGTGAGCATAGTTTTTTTTTTTTTATTAACCCCTTAATTTACTTTTAGGAGCTATTTTAGTGTACTGAGCATGCTCAGTACACTAAAATCGGTCCGAGAGACATCAGATGTTTCCTCGGACACTGCTCCATAGGGCCCCATGCTAAATTGATCGGGTCGGATCGGATGTGCACTAAATGCCATCCGATCTGGTCCGATCCGAATCTGTCAGATTTTATTTTCGGTGCAAAAATCGGAGCAAGCTCCGATTTTTGCGCCGATAAAAAAATCGGACAGATTCGGATCGGACCAAATCGGATGGCATTTAGTGCACATCCGATTCGGTCCGATGCCCATAGGGCTGCATGGGGTCCGAAAATCGGTCCGATGCTGTCCGATTTTGATCGGACAGCATCGGAAATGAAAAAATCGTTATGTGAAAGCACCCTTAGCAGCAAGTGCTGTCCAAAAAAGTATCAAAAACAGGGTTTTTGGTTTGTACATTATTTGTAAAGAAGTACCTTCTTCTGTACCAGTCAGCTGCTTCACCAACGACACGGTAACCCTGATTACCCTGATCTTTTTGTCTATGCTTGTTCTATTTTTGAGTATAACTTTTTGCATACTTAAATGTAAATGTACTATTCTTGGTTTTCCCATATTCAACTTCCTATGCATCATATTTGATTTCGTTTTCGTGTCCTATATTGTTCTGGACTTAATTGAAAGAAAATGGAAAAAGTGTTGAAGTGGTTTCAATAAAAATTGATTTGATTAAAAACAAATTGTAATTAATGGCTGGTGCTTTCCTTACAAATAGGCTCCCTTTTATGGTAGAAAACTGCACAAGGCGTACAAGTGTATGAGTAAATAACCGCCATTCTCCAGATATTTATTCATTTATTTCTGCTCACTGTTCATTATACGGCCATAGCAGTCACAAATTATCATTCCTGTTCTAATGGATATTCTTAGTGTTGGTCTTTGAAGTACAAATGTACAAGATTCTTTCCATGCTAATACAGAGATAGATCATACTTAGTGCTGACATTCCTGTATTAATTACCCAGAGGCTCTGTATCCTATCTATGCTATGATGAAAGAATGTAAACCAATGAATTTGTAAAATGTCACTTCTTAGATAATCAGAATAATTTTTCCCCTTACGATATGCCACATGCAAATGCCACTGGTCTAATTTCATATAGTATGTATGACAAATCAGTTAGGCGAATTGAAGCAAAACATGAAAAATTTCCCTTGGATTGAGCATTTATGTTCTGAGCAGCTATTCTAGCATCAGTGGAGATGTTACATAAGCAAAACGATCAATAGCCAGGCTCCCAACAATATACAGAAAAAATGTTCTTAGCAGCACACAGTCACTGCCAATCATGTGTGTATACATATATATATAACAAGAAAAAAACTGCACAGCACTCACAGACTAGTGTGAACTGGTGCTAGCAAAGACGCAGGGTCAAATAATTTGAAAAAAAAGTCTTGCAGCACACAGCTACTACCAATGATGTACAAATGCTATAAGCTATATGTATTTGAGGAAAAAGTTTAAAAACTTACGTTTTTTTCCAAAAAACTCAAAAATTCTAATTTTTTATTTCTGAAGTTCTTAGTACATACATTGGCCAATGTCTGCTTGCTCATCAACTGCGACAAAGTGACTTCAGGTCTGATGAGTCCTACGCTGATATCCCTATCCTCCTTGTCCACCCCCCACTTCTCAGTGGGCAGACTCCATCTAGACCCTCGATCACCTGTAGGTTAATGAGGGTGCACATTGCATCAAGGAGCCTGCAACTCCATATGATAAATAACATGTACTAAGAACTTCAGAAATAAAAAATTAGAATTTTTGAGTTTTTTTAAAAAAACTTAAGTTTTTAAACTTTTTCCTCATACATATAGCTTATAGCATTTGTACATCATTGGTAGTAGCTGTGTGCTGCAAGAATTTTTTTCAAATAATTTGACCCTGCGTCTTTGCTAGCACCAGTTCACACTAGTCTGTGAGTGCTGTGCAGTTTTTTTCTTGTTATTTATCATATGGAGTTGCAGGCTCCTTGCTGCAATATGCACCCTCATTAACCTACAGGTGATCGAGGGTCTAGATGGAGTCTGCCCACTGAGAAGTGGGGGGTGGACAAGGAGGATAGGGATATCAGCGTAGGACTCATCAGACCTGAAGTCACTTTGTCGCAGTTGATGAGCAAGCAGACATTGGCCAATGTGTGTACTAAGAACGTCAGAAATAAAAAATTTGAATTTTGAGTTTTTTGAAAAAAACATAAGTTTTTAAACTTTTTCCTCAAATACATATAGCTTATAGCATTTGTACATCATTGGTAGTAGCTGTGTGCTGAAAGAATTTTTTTCAAATTATTATTACATATATATATAGATAGATAAAAGTGAATCACCTATGCATTTGAGAAAAAATAGAAAAACATGTATTTTTCAATAAACTAAATTTTTGGATTTTTTTTTCCTTTGGATATTTTATCTAAGTAAGGTTCTTAGTACACATATTGGCCAATACCTGTTTGCCCATCAACCGCGGCAAGGTGACTTTAGATCTAAAGGCTCCCTGTCCTACCATGTCACTCTTTCCTTGGGCTTAGCCAAGCCTCCATTTTTATAAATTTTTATGGAAAGTGGGAGGGATTTACTTCAATCAAAGACCACCTGGGGTCAGTGGGGGTGCATAGTAAAGCTGTGGAGCCAGCAACTCCAACAATTATATAGATACCAAAAAAAGCTAAACAGCACCCAAGCTCTAGTCTGAATTGGTTCAAGCTGCAATACTGAACAATATACAGAAAAAAAGTTGACAGCAGCACTCAGTCACTGCCAATCATATGTGTACAGTTTATATACATATAGATAGATAGTAGTAAAACAACTATTTATTGAGAAAAAATATAAAAACATGTGTTTTTTTGTGGATATTTTATCTTTGTAAAGTAAGGTTCTTAGTACACATATTGGTCAATACCTGTTTGCCCATCAACCACGGCAAGGTGACCTTAGATCTGATGGGTCCCAATTATATAGAAACAAAAAAAAAGATAAACAGCACTCAAGGTCTAGTCTGAGCTGGTGGAAGCTGAAATACTGAACAATATACAGAAAAAAGTTCACAGCAGCACACAATCACTGCCAATCATGTGTGTTTATATACATATAGATAGATAGAAGTAAAACACCTATGCATTTGAGAAAAATATAAAAACATGTATTTTTCCAAAAACTCAATTTTTTGATTTTTTGGGGGACATTTTATCTTTGTAAAGTAAGGTTCTTAGTACACCTGGGATCGATGGGGGGGCAGAGTATCTATATGTATATACTGTATGCACACATGATTGGCAGTGACTGTGTGCTACTGTGAACTTTTTTTCTGTATATTGTTCAGTATTGCAGGCAGCGTGCACCAATTCAGACTAGACCTTGAGTGCTGTTTAGCTTTTTTTTTTTGTGTTTCTATATAATTGTTGGAGTTACTGTCTCCACAGCTTTACTCTGCGCCCCCATCGACCCTAGGTGGTCTTTGATTGAACTGAGCCCTCCCAATTCCCATAAAAATTATAAAAATGGAGGCTTAGCTAAGTCCAAAGAAACAAAAAGAAAAAAAAAAACTGCACACCACTCACAGACTAATGTGAACTGGTGCCAGCAGGGACGCTGGGTCAAATAACTAGAAAAAGTTCTCTGCAGCACTCAGCTACTACCAATGATGTGGGGGGGTGGACAAGGAGGATAGGGATATCAGGGTAGGGCTCATCGGACCTGAAGTCACTTTGTCGCAGTCGATGAGCAAACAGACATTGGCCAATGTATGTACTAAGAACTTCAGAAATAAAAAAATAAGATTTTTGAGTTTTTTGGAAAAAACGTAAGTTTTTAAACTTTTTTCTCATATACATATAGCTTGTTAGCATTTGTAGTGTTGAAATTTCAGCCATGGAGCTCTCCATGTGCTGAACTTCAGTGGCGGCTATTTCAGCTGCGCTGTCCAGGTGCTGAACGAGCGCAGATTGAATTTTAGAAACGCCACTCTTTCAGCACCCAGCGTACGTGAACCGGATCGCTTTTTTTGCTGGATCCGGCGCGATCCGGCGCCCATAGACTCTCATGTTATGGGCGACGGAGCGCCCCAGATCCAGGAGGATCCGTTGTTTTTTTTTTTCATTTTTGGCCCCGGACACAAAAAATGCTGCAAGATCTGATTTTGTGTCCAGGGTAAAAAAAGGAAACAACCAGATCCTCCCAGACAGACACAAAACTGGATGGCAAATAACTGACATCCAGCACCATAGGGATACATGGGAGCAAAAACTGATCAGGTTCCACCCGGTGCATCTTGCAAAACACCTGACAGAACCTGAAAGCTAAAAATCGTGGAATGAAGCCGGCCTAAGGGTGCTTTCACACTACGATTTTTAGGGAGCCTATGCTGTCCGATATAAATCGGACAGCATTGGCTCCCTTCTGATGCCTGGAATAAAATCGTTGCCTCCGGGCTGAAAAAAAAACAAAAAAAAAACAAACAACCTTATGCTCACCTCTCCCCGAGCCCCCGCCGTCTCCCGCCGTCTTCCTGAAGGTTCCCGGTGGCTCCCGCGGGCTGCAGAGGTCTTCTTCATGTGTACAGGACCTGCGGTGATGTCACAGTCACGTGACCGCGGGTTCCACCATGGTAAACTGCGATCACATGACTGTGACATCACCGCAGGTCCTGTAGACATGAAGAAAACCTCTGCAGCCTGCGGGAGCCACCGGGAACCTTCAGGAAGACGTCGGGAGACGGCGGGGGCTCGGGGAGAGGTGAGCATAAGTTTTTATTTTTTTTAACCCTTGTGCTCCCAGTTAGGAGCAGTTTTACTGTACTGAGCATGCTCAGTACAGTAAAATCGGGTCCGAGGAGACATCAGATGTTTCCTCGGACCCTTCTCCATAGGGCCCCATGTTATAGGGATTGGGTCAGATCGGATGTGCACTAAATGCCATCCGATTTGGTCCGATCCGAATCTGTCAGATTTTATTTTCGGTGCAAAAATCGGAGCAGGCTCCGATTTTTGCACCGATAATGAAATCGGACAGAATCGGATCGGACCAAATCGGATGGCATTTAGTGCACATCCGATCTGACCCGATCCCCATAGGGATGCATGGGGTCCGAAAATCGGTCCGATGCTGTCCGATTTTTATCGGGCAGCATCGGAGAAGCAAAAATCGTAGTGTGAAAGCACCCTAAGATCCGAGGTTTTGGGAATACTGGTAGCATTGACTGTCCGATAATCCAGTATCTTGCTGGTACCTTTAGACGCAGTATTTTTACAATACTGCAATATAGTTTTTTGTATAACCAGTCTAATTTTGTCATCTAGGTCAGTAATCTTCACATTTCTTACCTTGATAGCATGATTAATGAATACGGACATCCAGCTCATTCCTCTCCTACAGTAGTGACACCCAGTGCCCCCATTATTAGTATAATGACAGTCAATACTTCAGCACAGATATCACACAAAGACAGTATACTTGAATTTAGGGGTTCCCATTTTACCTATATTGTTCAGTATGGTTCTGATAATTCAGATGCTCTTAGAATTAGTCTTGCTGTATATAACTAATCGGCACTGCATCTGTTGGTTCTTGTGATCATAATACCTTTAATTAATGTATTACCTGTAATTAATGGGACATCTCCCAGAATGCATTGTGATTACCTCAGGCACAGGAACAAATTTTGTCTTCGCCCCTGTTGAGAGGACATGTTGAATAGGGATGGGCGAATCTACTCGTTACTACTCGGTACTCGCCGAGTAGTAAGGGATTCGCCCGACTCGTTACACTGCGAGTAATCTCAGGGATTACTCGCAGTCAGTAACGAGTCCGCAGGGAGCGAAGGAAGAGAGGGGGGAGAAATGCTCCTTACCTCTCTTCCGGCTTCTGCTATGTGCTGTGTGCTGGGCTCTGGGACTTGCGGGCTGCGGCAGCTCCAGGGTCCTAGAGCCCGCCTACACAGAGATGTAGCAGAGCTGAGATAGTTCTCAGCCTGCTCACTCCCTGTGCATAGATATGTATATGTATGCACAGGGTTGTGGCAGTGAAGATGTCGTTTTTGGACTACGTCGGACGGAAGAGGATTTTTGGAGTAAAGATGGAGTCTCTAATGTCTTTTTTGTTTTATTTTTAATAAAAAATTTTTCTCTGTGTTGTGTTTTTTTTTTATATTGAGTACTGGAAATTCATGGCGGTCATGTCTAATATTGGCGTGACCGCCATAAATTTCGGGCTTAGGGCCAGCTGATAATACAAAGATGGCCCTAACCTCTTTATTACCCAGCGTGCCAATGCCACCAGGGCCACTGGAAGAGCGGGGTTCAGCGCCAGAAGATGGCGCTTCAATGAATGCGCCATTTTCTGGGGCGGCTGCGGGCTGCAATTTGCAGCGGGGGGTGCCCAGAAAGCTTGGGCATCCCTGCGCTGCGGATTCCAGCCCCCAGCTGCTTAGCTGTACCTGGCTAGACATAGAAATTGCGCGGAGCCCCACGCATTTTTTTTTTTATTATTTCATGAAATTCATGAAATAATAAAAAAAAGGGCTTGCCTATATTCTTGTGTCCGGCCAGGTACAAATAGGCACCTGGGGGTTGGGGGCAGCCCGTCGCTGCCTGCTGGATCCGGCTGGTTACAAAAATACGGCGAAGCCCACGTAATTTTTTTTTTTGAAAAATCTATCGCCTCCCCATTCATTTACATTGGACTCGCTAGACTCGCAACGAGTAGCGAGTCCTGGACTCAGACTCGTTACAGTCTAGCGAGTCCGAGTAATTTAGGATTCGCCCATCTCTAATGTTGAATCCTCGCCTGTATCTTATTGCAAGTTAAATGGTGGGATAAGAACATGTATTATCTCATACTGAATATATGGGTTTTGTGTACTATTCAGTCATATATTCTTATACTGTTGTTGTATTTTTCCACAACTTTACCTTATTCCTCTCATATCTACTATCAATAAAGAAGAACGTTATAGTTTAACAGCCTCATTCTTAAGTAGAAGATAGGAGGATTTAGCTGCATGTCTCACCACACTTTGGGCCAACGTGTGTGAGGACAGTATAAATATTCTTGCTTCAATAACTCCCATCACACTATCACATCCAGCTTCAAGCATCTCATTTTTCTGGAACTGTAGTCTGCACTGCTGGGTGGTAATATGGCCTTCCTGCTGACTTCGCTTGAGTTTTAGGTTGCTTTGTGCCTTTAGATGTCCAGTACTCCCTCACGGTTCCTGTGGGTCATCTCCTGCCAGGCTGGTAGAGAGGATCCTGCGTATATTCATGCCTACAGCAGTTCCCTGATCCTCTGTACTACAGATGCCCTGGAGTGCTCCACTTGACTTGCTGGTGAGCATAAAACTCACAAGCATCCAGTTCTGTCACCAGGCTCTATAATCCTGGATGACCTAGGGACTGGTGCCCTGCTTGCAACTGGTCCCTTCAGAGCAGCTCTACTCTACCCTACTACAGCCTAACAAACCCCTCCCTCAAATCAGAGGCTGAGTCACAGGCCTTCAGTGCTCAGTTTCCAGATTAGAGATCAGGCAGTGTGTGTATGCTTCAGACATCCAGCAGAGGGACCCCAATTCCCATCAGACATGACATTACATGATGTTTTATCAATACCATTTTGTGGCAGCCAGACACAGGGGCACCACATTAGCATTTACTTAATTTATCTCCAACTCCAACTGCAAGGCCACAATATGAACATCCAGATATGTTCTTCTGAGAGTGGTTTTCATAAATTTAACCATCTGGAAACTTGCTCATCAAAGCTTTTTGCTAGACCTGGTGTTAAAGCACTAGGCTGGTAGACAGCTGCAACAAATCATGGGCATGCTGTCTACATGTGGCTCTTGAGCTATAGATTGGGAACCCTAAATCCAGGTGCAGATTGTACAGTCCTCAGGTACTTTCCCAAGACTACTTACTGAAGGGTTTTGATATAAGTAATAGTACATTTCTTATGAGTCAACTTAGAGATACATTTTGTATGTGTAGGCTTATATATAGGTATTGGTTTTACCTTGTTGATCTTAACCAACATGAGTGTCAAGAACTCCTACACCAAAATCATAATTTCCTAAAACTTGAATGTCTCCTTCCATATTCTCTAGATCTTTTCCTGACTATGTTTCAATGTGTAGAGTAAAAAGTTAGCGGAAGCTAATCCGCACTTTTGTAAACATCTATAGTTCTCTTTATTCCACTGAGGGATGAGCTATTCTTCATTAATTGAAGAAACTTTGAACCTTGACTGTAGCTGGAAGTAATATTTGTCTGCATATAAGTAGTGAACAAGCTTTTTTTAATTAGCTTTTTCAAGGTTCCCTTGGCTTTGACTAACAGGTCTTACCATGAAATAATATAAAATTGAGTCAAAGTTTTTTTAAACTTTCCTTACAATTTTTTTAATTAATTCTTTACTTTTGTCAGACTGTAGCACAGACAGTCCGTCACAAAGATTAAAGATTGAAATGATGATCCTGCATGCTTATTTGATTTGAGCAGTTTAACTATTGCAGATTTGATCAAATGATCTTTGTAATTCAGTATATATCTGCAGTCATTATCTGGATGTAGATGAATGTCAATTAAAGACATTTAATTTACCTAAATAATGCGGTATAGGCAGTTATTAAAGAATATGTTACCATTTTTTGTGCATGCCTGAGTTGTCTGCTACATTCATTTCTTCTTCCCTTCTGGAAAGGTTTCCCTAATACAGACTACACATCCCATGGTGCTGAAAGAGGTTGGGGGACACTTGTCATTAATATGTAACCAATTGGATTCCTGGCGCCATGGTGGCTCGTGGTTAGGACTGCAGCCTTGGAGTGCTGGGATCCTGGATTCAATTCTCACCAAGAACAACATCTGCACGGAGTTTGTATGCTCTTCCCGTATTTGAGTGAGTTTCTGGGCACTCTCCGGTTTCCTCCCACACTCCAAAGACATACTGATAGGATGTTTTGATTGTGAGCCCCAAAGGGGAAACTTTCGCAAATGTATGTAAAGTGCTTTGACATTAATCATGCTATATAAATGAATAAATATTATTATTCCTGATATACTAGGTTGGGTCAACCCGCATTCCAGAGATATAGTGAATGCGTTCTGATTTAATGCTACCTTTGCACCATTTGTAGTAAGTCAATTTTCTCCATTGGTAGACCATTGTTTGTGCCTCACAAGGCACTTTCTACCTCTATTAATACCGCCAGTGTCTGATCTTTACTAAAGAGTATAACAGGTGTAGGTTTAAGCAAATCCCTTTTGGGTTTCAGACAGTGATGAAGGTATATTGTTGTTATTGTTAATTATGTTAGACTGGGAGGAGATACCTACTCAGAGTATGCTTCCGGAGGAAGGCTCGTCTGCAGAACAGTGCTGTATTGCTGTGTCGTTGCTGTGACTCTAATGGTATAGGATGAGGAAAGTAGAACCTCTGTGCCGCTAGTCCAACAATAAATCCATGATTGTCCCAGATATAGACTAGAATTAACCAAAAAGATAGTTCTGATGATTTAGAGCAGCCAATGTGGATGTGGGTGTATCCGTAATGTACCTTCCATAGACAAATCCAGATGAGCATAGCTCATCACAGGTATGCAATATTTGGGTTTATGAAAATTCAATGACTGATTTATTATATTTTCTTACATTTTTATTTAGAAAACACTTATTTTTAACCAGCAATTACGTATTTTGAAAAAAATGTACATAAAATTAGGTATAAGTGACTTGAACAAGACAAGTCTTTATTATAGCCAAAAATGTACTCAATATTACCGTATATATAAAAATGTATTAAACATTCATTCTGCAACTTTATTGGAAATAAATTCTTGTGCCTTTTCCTTAACTTGATACCTTTTCTCTTTTAGAATTTAGGATTTGCTCTTTGAAGCATCCAGCATTAGTGCCGCATCATGTTCATGTTACATCTACCTTGGTATCATCATTCAAAATAATTATATCAAAATCTTTCTTCTTGCTCTTCGCTAACAGCACCAATGTTTTCCGGAGAATAGTCCAAATGGGAATGTAAAAAAATGTAACTGAATTTATCTGACAACCCAAGGCTTTGAGGATGTTCTCCTCGATGGACTTATATTTTGGATCTTTATAGTTACCTAGAAAATTATTCCCCACTTCTTAAAAAGAATCCCAAGCCCTTTTTTAACAGGTTTCATTTATGTTTTGAACACATTGTCCTCCATCAGTTTCTACATATCTGGACCCACAAAAATGCCTTCCTTCAGTTTTGCTTCGAAACTTGATACACTGGATTTAAAAGTCTCTCCTTCTTTTGGTACAGCTTTCACAAACTGTGCTTCATCAGTCCAAGCTTAAAGTGGAGTGGTGGAAGAAGAACTTAACTGGGATCAACTTAACTTTCCGCAATTATGTTCTTGACTCCAGGTTGCAAAAATGTTCTTGTTGGCCAACTAATTTGTTTCCAGTGATGAGACCTATCCCAGCTGGCCTTTTCACACTAAAAGCATGGGTTTCTTCATGTATCCTCCTTTCTGCTCAAGGGGCAAAAAGGGAGCTTTCAGAACACCACATATTTACCATCCTTGATCCTCAAATTTCTTTCTTGAGAATAATATCTAAGCATAACACCCTACCACAGTGGAGCTTTCATTTCTTAAACTGCTGAGGTAGAATGAATGATATGCTGTGATTGGAAAATATGGACACCATAACATGCTTGGAAGCTAGGTTAAGAAAATCTTCTCTGCCAACAGCAGACAATTGCAGCACAATGTCCATTAATTTCTAACTGGTCTTATAACACCAAAGTAATTTATCAAAGTTCATGCAATGGGGTCAAACTATAATGCAAGAAACAGCCTATAGAGTCAGTGTTTCTGAAAAACTTTACATGATGGAATTTTTTCAATAGTGAGTTCAGAGATCAAAAGTATATAGTGATCCAAAAAGAACCCACAATGGAAAATTCACTGTAATGAGGTAAAAGGAGTAATTTTGGACTCTACCTTATGATCAAACCCACCTTTTACAGTGTTCATAAAAGCATGGTCAACAGTTTTTTGCAATTCTGAAAAAGGTAACCCTGACAGAGGCCAGATGGCGTCCAGAGTAACTCTACTGCCTAATTATCAAAATAGTTAATGGATTCCTTGGGAATGTCAACTGAATCACGTTATTTGGAGACTTAGATGGAAACCCTGATGTAAGTGCAGCACAGGAAAATTTTGATACAAAACTATATGTAAAATTTTCTCAATAAAACTTTAACTCAATCCACAAAAAAAAACCAAGTTCCCACTCAAGTCTGTCATCGGTCAATGGAAATATAGAGGTGTTTCACATTACTAGTAACACAACGCCTCTGAAAAAGTGCTATGGCTTCCCCCAAAAGAGATCCAGCAAATTATGAGTTCCCAAACTTAAATGCTCACCTCCCTTTTGTGCCCCACAGTGTGTTTAAACCACATTCAGCATCCCCATGGGTGTCAGTACTCTGGCAATAAGAATCTGTATAATATTCAGGGTGCCTTTCTCCAGAGACTTCAGCTCGGCACAATATATGGGTACTGCAACATAATGGGCGTTTTCATTCATCAATATACATTGCTCCCTGCCCTGCTGTTTGAATAAAGACATAAAGCAGGGCGGGCTCTGTTGCTGACATCACGCAATGCCACTCTGTGCGGCAGCATGATTGTCAGAGTAGGAGAAGAGGAGGGCAGAACAAGAGGCGGCGGCATTTACATACAAGGGGCTGAATATACACGGAGGAGAGGGAGGACTGTGCCAGCAGCGACGACCTGTTAATAAGATCTCACCCATTAGACGTCTTATCTGTAAAGGCCGCTTTACACGGCACGATATCGTTGCCTAACTACGATAAAAAGTCACGTGGTTCGGGCGTTGCCGACGATATCGTTCGTGCGTTGTGTGGTGTAAATGAGCAATGCGACGCAAGAACGATGTCAAAACGATATCGTTTGGGAATTGTGCAGGCTCTCCAACTGCCCGATATTGGCTTGACGATCTGGCAGGATCGTGCTGTGTGACAGCGCAACTACGATTTGGAGTGCAACTTCCCCTGTTCACTCCCATGTTAAATGGTCATTCACTGGGTCGCTCGTACACAGCGCAAAGAAGGGGGCATAGACATCGCAGTTGCGTTGCCTGCCGATATCTCCCTGTGTAACATCTATGCGATTTTGGACTAGTGCCAAAAATGTGCGCGCTTCCCGTGCCGTTGTATACAATATCGTAACGATATTGTGCCGTGTAAATCGGCCTTAAGCTTTATAAAGTCTATTTCTCAGGGGTACAGGGGGGCTAGAGATATGGGGGACCCCATCCCTGCATTCAGTGCTGCATTTACTTTGCCATGCAGCAGGGGGTGACAGGTCCTCTTTAAGGCTGAGTAAACATGCAAGTGAATGGATAATACATAACATTTTGGCAAATCTCATAGATGTTCAATAGGTTTCCAAGAATTTAGGTTTCATTTTTTTATTTTTATTATTTTATATTTTCATCACAAATTTCATTTCACTTTTTTGTCATCTTTTATTTTTTTCTTTCAATGTGTGTCACATACTGTATGGCTTGTGGAACATATACAGTGAATATATGGTGACACCACATACTGTAACCTTATTGAGGAATCGCAATAGCAAATGCTACTCTATGTTTCCGTATTACCTATGCCTCTGGCCTTTACTATGTTGGCTTGACATTTTTAGAAGTGGTAGGAAATCCACTCACTTTCAATAATGGTATAAAATAGCTGCAATGTTTTCTTACTGCGATCTTTCGATGTTCTGAATAAAATAAATGTTGAAATGTTCTGAGGCTGGACAAACGAGCTGACTTGTGGGGACAACTGGTCTTTTACTGCTGTCATGTTTCGCCTCTACAGTGTAGATGAAATGAAGCTCAAAGGACTTGTACAGGAATTTATAAGTGAGATATTTCACATTGGAGCCTATAATAAATTACTTGGATATTTACCTGAATGCCTTATAAGTACAATTCATTTTGAAATTAATGTAGTTTATTGAATGTTTACATGTCTTGAAGTACGTCTTCCTGGCATTGCACAATGGAAGTTTCCTTTTCCAATTTTGTAGATTTTCTGTTTAATTGCTTTATGCATTATTTTTCCTATTTATGCATTTTAATTGCTGCTCTATAACCAATTCAGGACTGAGCCATTTACACTCCTCCCTGACCAAACACATTTTAGGATTTTATCAGACATGTTCTCGTTTATATTCTTTTGTTTTGCTGATGTTGGAGGAAATATAAATAATAGGAAATACAATGCCTTCAAAAATTATTCATACATGATCTTTTGTACATTTTTTCACATTACATACACAAAGTTAAAGTGTAACCACCGTTTAAATTTTTATTTAATAATGTAGAGCAAGTGACTATACTAAACTTTCAAATATACTTCATCAGTAAAATCTGGAAGAAAACCTTTCAAAAACCTTCCAGAAGATGTCCCCACTAGACTGTTTCTAAAATGGACATCTGCAGGTTGTCAGGGAAATCCATCTACAGCTCCACATACTGAATACAGCCAAATAAGGGCAGGGGGTGGAGCCTACACAGCATTGACAATACACTTGATCAGAGACCCAGGTTATCTAAGGCAGGAACAATGCTGAGCTCAGGCTGTCACCACATAGCTCCTATGATCTTATCTTAAACCTTTCAAAAACCTTCGAGAAGATGTCCCCACTTGGCTGTTTCTAAACCTGACATATGCTCGATGTTAGGGAGATCTGTTTTCAGAGCTCAAATTCATAAATCAAGCCAAAAAGCAAGGAACTCAATGCCAAAATGCATTTTATTATAAATCCTAATCAAATAAAATCAGAAACAAAGGTTTAGGGCAACATGGTGGCTCCATGGATTGCACTGCAGTCGTGCAGTGCTGGGGTCCTTCGTTCATATCCCACCAAGGACAGCATCTGCAAGGAGTTCGTCTGTTCTCCCTGTGTTTGTGTGGGTTTCCTCTATGTTCTCCAGTTTCCTTCCCACTCCAAAGCCATACTAATAGGATGTTTAGATTGGGTGCCCCAATGGGGACAGTGTTGCAAATTAATAGTGCTATATAAATGAATAAATATTATTATAAAGGTTCTAATGAATTACACACAGATAAAGGGGCGACATAACCAGCAGTGGGAGATAAAATCTCAGGAGTTTACTTACAGAAAAATCACACATATATTTGTATTTACAGGTACCTAGTCCTTCCAAGATCTTTGCTTTTTAAAACAATATGCAATGGTATAACAAGTAAAGCAGCCTTTTCTGGCTTGCTATAACCAACACCAAACAGGTTACATACAGCTGCAATTAATATAACAAGCAGAGCCAGGGCAAGGACACAGGCCCCTTTTTAGGTATAGGGCATATATATCAACAAGTAACAGATTCAATAAGGCTGTGGTCACAGTTGCCATGGTTTTTTTTTTATTGATTTAACAAAACTCATGCTTTTTTTCATGTCAGCATGACTTTTGTAAGGTGTGTGATGGCTCCCTGCGTTTTTGGGTGCGTTTTTGAATCTGCACCTAAAAATAGTGCTTATAGTATTTTTTTGAGCGTTTTGAAAAACGCATGCGTTTTTGTAGAAAACGCATGCGTTTTTATAACATGGGTTCCTATGGAAAACGCATGCAAAAACGCATGTACAATTAGTACCTTTTAGTGCCATTCAAAAACGCATGCGTTTCCCATAGGAGCCCATGTTAAAAAAACGCATGCGTTTCCGGAAACGCATGCGTTTTTTTAACATGGGCTCCTATGGGAAACACATGCGTTTTTGAATGGCACTAATTGTACATGTGTTTTTGCATGCGTTTTCCATAAGGCCACTTATTAAAAAACGCAGCATTTTGGATATGCTCCAAAACCATGGACAGTACACATGCTTTTTGGCTATTAGGGCATGCGTTTTTTAACATGGGGGCCTATGGATGCATTTTTTACATGCGTTTTTGAAAACGCAGGTCTCCAAAAACGCATGTGAAAAATGGTACTGTGACCCCAGCCTAAGCCTCCTTATACATGTGGATCTCCCTCACCGTGGTATTGGGCCACATCCTATGCACGTTATGGGCTTACCTACTGATTTAATAAAAGCTCTCCTTCTCGACATGTATGGCACTCTACGCTCCTCAAAGAGTTCTTTCAGGTCCTGTGCAGAGGGAGTGGTTCAGCTTGGATTACCTCATGTGAGGATACTATTGCATATCCAGTGTTGAATATCCCATCAAGATAGTATCTGGAGCCATCTACAAAAAACTCAAAATCTGCATTAGGAACAGGTTTATTGTGGAATTGTGAGACACCTGCTGTCTCTTGACTCATCAACTTTATGCAGTCATGTTTGTGTGTCGTGTCAACATTGTCCACCTCACTTGCTAACACTGTCACCAATTCCCCTTTTATGAATCCACAGGCAGAAGAGTGGCAGATACAAACTTAGGGTATCTGAGAAGTTGATACAGACAGGTTAGATAATACAGGCTGGATAGCTGGCACAGATGGGATGGCAGGTACAGACTGAATGGCAAGTACAGGCTGAACAGCCGGTACAGGCTGGATCGCTCTTACAAGCTGGACAGCAGGTACAGGCTGGATGACTAGTATAGGCTTGAACAGCTGGTACAGTCTGGATGGCAGGTACAGGCTGGATGGCAAGTACAAGCTGAACAGCACGTACAGGCTAGATGACTAGTACAGGCTGGATAACAGAACAGGCTGAACAGCAGGTACAGGCTAGATGACTAGTACAGGCTGGATAACAGAACAGGCTGAACAGCAGGTAGAGGCTGAACAGCTGGTACAGGATAGATGACTGGTGCAGGCAGGATAACAGATACAAGCTGAACAGCAGGTACAGGCTGGATGACAGGTACAGGTTGAACAGCTTGTACAGGAACACAGGAATGGGTTCACAGGGAAGATTTTGGTTTCAAGATCACAGGTACAGGTATACCAGACGAGCTCAGGATAGCGGGGACCTGACAACTGGTAAGCTGAAGATATACATTCTCAGACACCTTCCTAAGGGGGAGGGTGCATTAAGTACCTAATGCCTCTCAGCCATAGGCTGGAGGTACTTCCAGATTAAGCGTATTGCCCTTTAAGGGTGGAGGCACACTAGGGGCGTGAAAAATGGAGCGTTTTGTACGCTAGCCATTTCTGCGTATTTGTCCGCGATCACGGTGCGAGTTGTGTGCGAGTGCGGTGCGAGTTGTATGCGATTGCAGTGCGAGTGCGAAGCGAGTGCGTTTTTTCAGTCACAAACAGCGATCCGTGTGTAAGGTGTTTTTGAGGCATGGAGGCATGCAGGTGCACTTCAGAATTGGAATCAGCTTGTACTTCCTGTTCTGCTGATCACGTACAAGCGTATTTCGCGCATGTAATTCTCCTCATCTGCTGTTTTGATGCGAGAAAAACACGCACCCATTGACTTACATTGCCCGCACGTGCGCCGAAATCGCACACAAACGCAGCATGCTGTGAGAGGAATCGCATTGCCGGTGACACGCGAGAGGCGGCCGCGGAAAACGCACCACTGTGCCCTGGCCAATTTCTTAACAGCAGTGCGAGTGACATGCGTTTTTTCCCGGCGTGAGACTCGCGTGAGTCTCACGCCAGTGTGCCTCCTGCATAAAAGACAGAAAGGGTGCACGCTTGTTCACTTGCGTGCTCCCAGGAAACCTGCATGGTGTAAGCTGGCCCTGGGAGCAAAGAGACATGAAGGAGACCATTACAGAACAGTAGGGTGGCCAGGTCAGTGAGTGAGTCGGCATCCCTGCCATATGGAGTGCTGCGATGACGGTGACATTACAGGAGTCATACAAAGGAAGGATAGAAATGTTAAACAGACTGTGAATGTGACCATGATAATATTTGCTTAGACAAATATTAAAACTGAAAAGACAAGGGAAGCAAATCAGGTCTTATCCGAGGAGAAACAACAAATTTTGAGATGAATGAAGCTCACCTGGTGTAGTTGTGTGAGACACAAATACTATATCACTTAATAGTACCATAGCTGCTTCAGCCCAATGTGGTGATAGACATCTGAGTGTGGTGGAGAAGGGGTTAAACGAGGACAAGAAAAGATTCCTAGACTTTGATTTATTTGTCAACGGGTTTCGGAATGTTCTGACTCCTTCATTAGGACAATCAAATATCTGACCATGTTAACATACGCTTAGAAGAACAGACACCAAATGATGTACTACACAACAATTATTATCTGGACTGACTTTATATGTGTTTGCCTGTTGTATTGGTGATTAAAGTGTTTCTAGAAAAGGACTTTGATGCTGAAATTATATTTCTTTTCTACTTGTCAGTAGAATTGGGTACACTATGAGGCTGTGTGCATTTGATCTTGACACGTGACATGTATTAATTACACATCAATTAATTATTATTATTTTACAACTGTGCTGTAAGTATCACTGTCTATCTTGAACATTTCAGGTATAATATTGTAATTTTACATGTAGAATTGCTTTATGTTGCACTGACCTTTCATATTTTAATTGGTTTAACACATTACAGCCGTGTTATTTGCACAGAACATAGTGTGTAAAGCTTCCATGACTTGCCATAAAGTAATCACCTGCCAATAAGTGGGTTAAGAGGTTAAACCATTAGTAAATTGCAATGCAGATGAAGTTCATGTCAGTCTCACTAAAAATAGAAACTTCAGCACTTTAACATGGCCCAGACACAGGAATATGGCCAAGATACTAAAAGGGAAAATGCTCTTATCCAAGATACAAGAATAAAGACGTATTGAGCTTTCACGTTTTATTCCAATGTTACTGATCCTAGTAAATGAATTATGCTTCATTGCTATGATTATGTAATAGTTTACGGTAACTTTCAATCCACACAGATAAAAGACTTTCTGCAATAAAGAGGGAGAAAATGTATTCCATAAATCTGTTGTCCTAGTGAAATTAAGGTTGGGGTCCAACACCAAGGTTGAACTTATTTCTAAATGTCTATATAATGCAATAATAGAAGCACTTTTCTAATATACTTTAGTTAAAAATTCACTATTGTTCCCTCTTTACTCCATTTTCCAACTAAGAAGTGTCAAAAAGAAGGAACCTGTCAATATTTTAAGCCGTTTCTATTACATAGTTAAAAAAAAAGCCAAACATAAGAAAGCCAAAGAAGATCCTTTCGAAAAAATAAAACATGTATTTTTCTTTAGTATCTTCTGCTTCAAAACCTCAGCAGGTTCAGCACCATCTAAAGAAGCTATGTGTACATCCTTCAACATAATACTTAAGGGGTGATCCAAAACCATAGCTGAATTTAATCCTAATTTCGATCTATTTATCGTAATAATTTATCCACTTTTCTAATACACTATAATTATAAATCCCCCACCTTTCCCTCTCTGTTCAATCTTTCAGAATTTATTTTTACGTTCTGTTGAGAATCCCCAGTTTAAGCTGGGATACTGAAATGGGACATAATCAAGGATCCAGGGCAGGACACATTTCATTTGCTGGACCACTTTCTGCTCTGCTGAGTATGTGTTGGTTGTCAACACCGATGCATGCTCAGTATGAGCTCCTTGCTCACAGTGCTATATTTCTCTGAATACGCAGCGACAATGCACTCCTCCATTATAGTATAATGCTGCCTCATAGTCCTCCATATATTATAGTGCAGCCTCATAACCTGTCATATAATATAATGCAGAATCATAGCCCTCAATATAATATAATGCAGCATCACAGCCCTGCATATAATATAATGCAGCGTCACAGCCCTCCAGAGAATATAATGCAGTGTCACAACGCTTCATATAATATAATGCAGCATCATAGCCCTCCAGATAATAGAATGCAGCATCACAGCCCTTCATAATATAATGCAGCGTCACAGCCCTCCAGATAATATAATGCAGCGTCACAGCCCTTCATAATATAATGTAGCGTCACAGCCCTCCAGAGAATATAATGCAGTGTCACAACCGTTCATATAATATAATGAAGCGTCACAGCCCTCCAGAGAATATAATGCAGTGTCACAGGAGATGTTCTCCCCTTGGATCCAGTTAGATAAGGGAGTGGCAAAGGGTGGGTGTGTGAGCACTGTGCATTGTCTGATGGGCAGATCCTAATTGTACCAGGCATAATATGGAAGTCATTAAATGCATTGTTCATCTCAGGCAGAGTACAATTTTATGAACTTCAAGTCCCAACACATGGCTTATCAGCAGGCTATTTCAATTGTCGAAAGCACTACAAGTCTCAGCATAGTGGAATGTTAAAGGTCTGTGTCCATTGGGTGAAGGACTACAAGTCTCAGCAGATTGGCTTGTTAGTGGGTTATTGGCTGTACTACGAGTCTCAGCATAATGGATTTAAGCAGTCTGGGTGTTTTGGCTGTAGAACTACAAGTCTCAGCATAGTGACTTGTAAGTGATCTGTGCCTATTAGCTATAGAACTACAAGGCTCAGCATAGGGACTTTAGAAATCTGTGCCTATTGGCCGTAGAACCACAAGTCTCAGCATGGGGACTTATCAGTGCTTTGTGCCTGAAGAACCACAAAGATCAGCATAGGGTGTTGTAGGTGGTCTATTGGCTGTAGAACTACAAGTCTCAGCACACATTCACACACAGTTAGACACACGCACAGTGACACACACACACACACACAAACACACACATAGACTCCCACCCCCTCTCCAAGAGCTGCAGCCCCACTGCCTCACCGCTCCTGCCGGCAGCTCCATTCTGTGTCTAATGAGGTCAAATTACCTCATCACAGTGCAGCAGCAGCAGTCACAGGAGATTTAAAGCGGCAGAGCCTGCCAGTCCTCCGGCGGCCATGATCAGCCGCCTGGGGTCCGGCCGGGCAGAGCGCCGCGCAGTGACATGGATGTGCGTCCTCAGGGACACACATCCATGTAAAGCTGGGGCAGCAGTCGGAGGGCTCCGGGCCCGGTCTCACTTGCGACCCCTGCGACCGCGGATGGTACGCCACTGGTTAACTAGTCATACATCTAATGGGACACCCAGGGCCCCCAGATTACAAAAGTGTGAGGTGCTTCTGCACTTTTCCATCAGGAGATATACAGTATGCTGGGTTACCTCCGTCTAGTTAGTTTTTCGGACCACCGGACCGGCTGCTAATTTGGTCTTTATATTGTGAGAAAAATGCATCCAAATTGTACTTGTGTGGTAATAGTAGTTGGCTATTAACCTGTTTGTCTCCAAAAACCTTGATCGTTTATATAAGATTTTATTTACTGGTGCAATGTATAGCCTGCGTTTTTTACTGTTTGCATTTTCTAAATAAAAAAGCATTGAGATTTAACAATCTTTTTTTGCAAATTATTTGTGGTTAAAGCTCTCCGATTCCTAAAAATATGTGTAAAATACTAGTTAGGAGAGTCCCATTACGCCCAATCTATTATCCATGTATAACTCAGTTTGTGACATAGTTCCAGTTAAACAACATTTATTCTACAACAGTTCTAGTTCCCACTAGGTTGTTCCCATTCTTTCTGGTCCTGTAAGTCCCAGCACAACCCAGTTCAGTCCATGACAGTCACTATTTGGAGCTCCACATCTTTTCTCCTCATAGTGGAGGGAGTATAGGGAGTTTGGCCACTAAGGAGAGAATAAAGCCTCCTGTTCCCGGATGCTTCCTCATGAAGATTCTTTAGGAGATCCAGCCTGACAAAACTGACATATCATGGACCTGTCCATCCTGACCCATTATCTCTTTTGCTTGTAGCATTGTCACTAATATTCCATTCTTCAGACTCCCTCTGGTTTGGGGCAACTTTGCTGGTTGATAGAATTGTAGCTACGGCAGTGTCTCTCGGTCTGTGCTCAATCAGCACTCATGAATTACACTATCTCACTTTGGTCTCTTAGTTCCAGTTGTCACAATTCACCCACTGCATGTGGCCTTGATGACCTCTCAGACTGTGTGTCTCTACTACTCACTAGTGGGGCAATATCTGAAGTTCTAGAAGGAACATTTCTATTTCCCTGTGAGTTAACCCCTCCAACTGTGGGCTAGTCCCAACACTAATCTGTCTTTTACCCTATAGTCTGGCAAACCACATATAAAATGCTATACATGCAAACATTACTGTACCTTACATATTATATATTTCACAACACATCACATGACATCAACTTACTATAGATCACACTGTTACCGTTCACATTATACAATATTCATATAGATGCTTGACACTATTCACTTTACAATACAACAGTGCGATTGATGTCCTCAGGGTAGAACGCTACTGCCAGCCCAACTCTTTACACTCCTCCTCTGCGGTTGTAAGTGAGCATTCACCAACTTGGAGGACACCAATGCAACACCACACAAAAAATGTGACCAGTCTGGAAGGCACATGAAGTCCACAAAATAAACAAAAATAGAAATAGCTCACAGCATGAAAAAGTCCTTGTTGGACGGAAACATGTCCTGAGTAAAGGTGTAGCAAACCAATATGAAGAGAAGAATTTTCCAGCTTTATGTATTAAAAAATCCATATTTTGTTTAAAGTTTATAGAGACATGCACAGGCATAAAAACATGGTAGTGTAGTGAGGGGTGGGCAAGGTGGGTCCTGACTACATGTTTCGAACACTGGATATGTTCTTTTTCAAGCCTCATGGCTCTGAAGCTGAAAATTCTTCTGTTCATATAAATGATATCCTCCACTTAGTTGGGTCAGCATGACCTCAGTCCAGCTGGGTTGCGACCCTGGAACAAAGTGTTCAAGTTAATTTTAACAAATAGCCCTTAGGCCAACAGAACAGCAGTCCAAATAGTCTATGAACACAGTCTATCTGTCTTTAACTCAATTGGGATATCTGGTTTCCATCCCCCCTAACCCCCAACAGTAGTCCTGGGATTAAGACACAGTCCATGAAGGGCAAAGTCCATAATGAAATTTGGGGACAAAGTCCATTATGGGGGCTAGTCCAAAGTTCCTGACCCAGCCAGAAGATTGAGGCATCCATTCCTCATGTTTTCAATAACAGTCTTTCTAAGGAGGAAGTCAGTAGTTGTTTGGACAAAGTTCATGGCAAGAGGCAGGCAGCCCACTTGTGGATACCAAGTCTTCTAATCTAACAGGCAGATGCATGATGACACAAGCACAAACAAACATGAAGGAGGGGGAAGAAGACTAACAAATTTGACTGTCCGCGGCCAACACATGGAGTACAAGATTCGAGGAACTGTCCTTGATTGAAGGCGCAAGAGCAGAACGTGGGCCTCCAAGCAATTAAATCCATTTTCAGGCTTAACCCAGTCGCATTTAGAGCAGTATCTCTTTCCACTTTTCTCCCTGGACATAGACATCCAAGTGGAACTTTTGGGCCATGTACACCACAGTCGGTTGTGTGGTCACGCCCTTCATGCCTGCAGTTTCACTGTCCTCAGAAGTTTTCATTTTAAAAATAATTAAAACATTAAATAGACAAACATTCTTGTACTGTTCTCCTATAAGTTGGTAAATTGTCCTTGACCTCTTTTTAACTTCTTACTGAATTAGGATGTATCTATGTGTCCTAGGCCAGGTCACACGCTGAGCTCCCATATTTCCTGCACATGTCGGCTGATCTGATCAATCAAAATCGGTTCGGGTGTATTAAATCATGCTGTCAAACTCTGACAGTGTGACACACCACTGCTATTGGAGGCCTAATGATGCAATCACAGGGTGTCAATGTGTTGTAATGACAACCGGGGATGATCTGATGACACCTGTCGCTATCATGAAGAAGTTCCCGTGAACGCTTGTCGGGCGCTGGTGTTCACTAAAGATCAGCATTTCTGCTGTTCAGAAGGATAGCAAAGCATCCCTCTGTACAGCAGAAGTGATCAGACAGTGCAGGCTTCAATTACCATAAGGGAATGAAAAAAAACAATAAAAAGTGTAAAAAGTCTTAAAAAATATGAAAAAACAACCATAAAAGTTCAAATAACCCACCCCTTTGACTCATTAAAAATAAAACTATATATATAAAAAAAAACCAAAACACATATTTGGTATTGCTGCGTTCAGAAATGACCAATCTATCAAATATAAAATAAATTTATCTGATCGATAAACTGCGTAACGGAAAAAATAGTTAAAAACACCACAGTTATGTTTTTTAGTAGTCACAGCATTGCAATAAAATGCAATTAGGCTGGGGTCACAGTACCATTTTTCACATGCATTTTTGGAGACCTGCGTTTTCAAAAACGCATGTAAAAAACGCACCCATAGGCCCCCATGTTAAAAAACGCATGCCCTAATAGCCAAAAAGCATGTGTGACTGTCCCATGCGTTTTTGGAGCATATCCAAAAACGCATGCGTTTCTGTAGAAAACGCATGCGTTTTTGTAGAAAACGCATGCGTTTTTATAACATGGGTTCCTATGGAAAACGCATGCAAAAACGCATGTACAGTTAGTACCTTTTAGTGCCATTCAAAAACGCATGCGTTTCCCATAGGAGCCCATGTTAGCAAAAACGCATGCGTTTCCGGAAACGCATGCGTTTTTGTTAACATGGGCTCCTATGGGAAACGCATGCGTTTTTGAATGGCACTAAAAGGTACTAACTGTACATGCGTTTTTGCATGCGTTTTCCATAGGAACCCATGTTATAAAAACGCATGCGTTTTCTACAAAAACGCATGCGTTTTTCAAAACGCTCAAAAAAATACTACAAGCACTATTTTTAGGTGCAGATTCAAAAACGCAGCCAAAAACGCAGGGAGCCATCAGAGACCTTAAAAAACTCATGCTGACATGAAAAACGCATGTAAAAAAGCATGCGTTTTTAAAAGGCACTAAAAAAACTGTGACCCCAGCCTTAGAGATGATTAAAACAGCACATCTACATCAAAATAGTACAATTAAAAACGTCAGCTCAAGATGCAAAAAAAACAAGACGTCACACATCCCCAGATCCTGAAAAGTGAGAACACTCTGGGTCTCGAAACATTATGACAAGATTGCAATTCTTTTGTTTGAAAAATTTCTGATTTTTTTTCACCACTTGGATAAAAGTAAAAGTATACATCTTTGGTATCTGCCAAACTCATACTAAACTGGGGAATCATCCTGCAAGGTCAGTTTTAGCATGTAAGGATAAGGCCAAGATTAACCAGTAATATTAGTGATCAAGGGTAAAAAGCAGTCAGTGAATAGGGAATCCCAGTCACACAAGAGACAAAGAAAGTTGCTCCATGCAAAAAAATAATCAATTTTTATTAAGCCCAATTGCTGACGATTTTCATCAGGTGTTGGATCTATAATACAAAATAATGTACAACATTACATATGACAAAGGATAAAAAGATAACACGTAAATATACAAAAACAAACTGTTTACAGAGTCAGAAGGATACATCTATCAAACATCAAAAAGAAAAAATCAGTTCTACCGTATATTAAAAAGAGCATATAAGCAGTTGACTCACCGTTGCCGGGTTCTCAGATCTCAGGCGCTGGGCTGCTGTCACGGTTCGTTGCCTGAGGTTGTGAGGGCCCGGTGATCAAAGTAAGGGTTAGGAAACAAAGTTTGTTTGTCTCGTGACGCCACCTGTGGGTGTCCGGTGATTGCACCGGCGCTGCTTGGACCTCCGGGGGATGTGCGGCAGCTAGATGGAAACACTCCTCACAGGACGAGCGGGAATCCCCGAAGTCAGTTAGAGGGATTGAGGGGAATAGGGTAGTGCGGTCGGTGTAGTGCAACTGGAAGGAGGGACACGTACACATAAAGGGTACCTTTACACGCCGCTACGGCAGGATGGATGCATCCCGCTACAGGCTACAAATGTAGCTCGTAGCGCCAATATAGCCCGTCGTAGCGGCGTCTGAAGACGTGACGATACAGCCGGCAACAGATACATCTGTTTACGACCTCTGCTCGAAAACAGAGAGCTACAAAGCCGATGGTAGCAAGATGCATCGGCGTGTAAAGACGTTACGGAAGGGAACTCTGGACACCCTGCGATGTAGCTGCAATGTAGCTAAGGCGTGACCCTGGCTCCGTGTTACCGCGCCCCATGTGCGATCATTGGTGGAAGCTGCTGCATGACGATTGGTAGTCGCTGCATAGGGAGGCATATTTAAGGAGCTGACGAGTCACACTACACAATCGCTCGAGCGTGCTGTATTACTCAGCCTCCTGCGTTGCCTGCCCAATCAGGATGTTATTGCTTTGTCCTATCAGCGTACGGACGGCTCGTAATCCACAATTGTGGCACGCCTATGTGCTGGCCCTGCTGCACCAGGTACGCCCATAGTAGCTGGTTATAGCGGTGTGTAAATGAGCTACAGATGGCTACTTGAGACACCCGGCGATGTATCTAGCTATAGATGTCACGTAGCGTAGCGCACCTTATGGCGGCGTGTAAAGGTGATGCGTTGAGCGTTTGTAACCGTTTGAGCGTGCTCGTGCACGTGAAGTAGCGGAATGCATCCATCCTGCCGTAGTGGCGTGTAAAGGTACCCATAGTCTTTTTGGTACCTTTACTGGTGTCTTCAGGTACACTCGACCGGGGGATGAAGTGGACACTTCAGGGTTTTTCCACAGCAAGCAGGGTGATAGGTGTCCTATTAAATTGTCATTCTGTTGGAGTCTGGCGGGCATGAAACCCAACCAAACCGGTTCTGCACTTTCTGGTGTGACTCGTTACACCCGGGTTTTCTGCACTGAGGGCACTTTAAAGGAATACTGTCAAATTTTCGACTCCGGACTCTCATTCGGCAGTGCTTCGGGCATCCGGGGAGCTAAACCCCCTTGTTTGGTGCTGGTTTCTCTACAAGTCTGTACTGTGTCCTTGTAGCTCGGACTCAGTGACCGGAACTCTCTTAGGGAAAGTCGGAATGACTCCTTCGCCCCTGCTTGGTACTTTTCTCCTGTTCCTATGACCCTTGTTTCAAGGATCCACCACTCTCCAGGCGTTGCTGGTCTGGGCCTAGCGTGGCTCCAGTACCAGGTCAGCTCTCCTAGCTGTTTACAGTTCTCTAGTGACTGCACACTCTGGTGCTTCTCTCTCCAGGACCCGTATTTATAGGGGAAACTGGCTTAAGGCAACCAGTGGAGCTCCCCCTACAGGTCTGGGGTGAAAGGTGTTGTTAGTTAGTGGGGTCTGCTTGCTGTGTACTTTCCATTCATGTCCTAAGAGTTCCTGTGGTGCCCTGCACAGGGTGCCACACAGTCATGAAATCATAGGTGCAATATGTTCTAGGATTTACGTCTTGGTCAAAAGTAATCAGAGCACATTGGTGCTGAGAATACCCAGATGGGACGGATTGTGCAACAAATTTTAGTAATCTAGAGGAAAGGGGGATGCATGTGATTAAGATATATTCTAAAATATACAGGGAAAAAAAACATACTAATAGTTGTAGGAATTGAAGTGTTGAGTGGTGATGGCGAGGATATCATAGTTATCTTATAACAGGGGTGGGGAACCTCAGGCCCCAGGGCCGAATGCGGCCCTCGATTACCTGTTCTGTGGCTCTCGGATAGATTTCTGGGGACCGCAGTGCTTGGGCTGGCAGCTGTGTCTTACTAACTGCCTGCCCTTTAAATTCAGTTCCCCAGTGATCTCTATGCCCCAGCCTCAGCCTCACCAGTGAGGTATATGCCCCCAGCCTCTCCTGTGATGATGTCTATGTCATAGCAAATCTGGAAAAGCAGTTGAGAAGCAACATGATCACTATCACCTAACATATCAGACACACCAAAGAGAAGCTCCTAATTTTGTGCGGCCCTCAGAAGTATGGTAGAAATTTCCATATGTCCCTTGGCAGAAAAAGGTTCCCCACCCCTGTCTTATAGTATTCCTCAACCTGTGAGAAGATTATGTGGACGTGATTTAGCATCTCTATGGGTTGGAGGGACAATCATTTGTGATATGTAACAGTAAATTAGTAGTATGGTTATGAGCTGCAATAAGATTCCAAGTACCTACGACCCTCACCCATAAGTACCATGCGGTGGAAACCTACATTTCATTGGTTTCTGCTGATATAGCTCAGATTACATTATCCATTGACAAAGGAGATCTACCACTGAGACTCAATCTCAGTAAACTTGAATCCCAAGCCATTAAATCACTGAGATCTAGCACAGATATCATTAAACCTACCAACAAGGCGCAGGGCCATTTTCATGCTGGATCGGAAATACTACATAAACGAAATCCGTGATCAACTAGCTTATATCTCCACTTACACAGCCTCACCGAATGTACCTTCGGGAACAGGGCAAGTCAGGGACCCCAAGTCCAGGGCCAGACTAGCTCCCCTGACTGCCTTTGCCACCTTTACCATCTTGCCTCCTGGTTCCTTATCTGTGATACCACCTCGTGACGCCTTTCTATAGTATTTTCCATTCGTTATTTGATAATATATAGTGTTTAAGGTTAACAATCTGGTTACAATCTTTACCTGATGTAATGTGATTTTTCCCGATTGGCAACCAACCAAGGCCCTTGACTCTAAATAAGTTGAGGCAGAATGAGACAATACTGTGTAAGAGGACTTAAGAGTTTCTTGAGTTTTTTTGGCTTTTCTGACAGTCAATTAATCAGACACTCAATTATTTACTGGGATACAGTTAGGGCCAGAAATATTTGGACAGTGACACAAGTTTTGTTATTTTAGCTGTTTACAAAAACATGTTCAGAAATACAATTATATATAATATGGGCAGAAAGTGCACACTCCCAGCTGCAATATGAGAGTTTCCACATCCAAATCGGAGAAAGGGTTTAGGAATCATAGCTCTGTAATGCATAGCCTCCTCTTTTTCAAGGGACCAAAAGTAATTGGACAATGGACTCTAAGGGCTGCAATTAACTCTAAAGGCGTCTCCCTCGTTAACCTGTAATCAATGAAGTATTTAAAAGGTCAGGGGTGGATTCCAGGTGTGTGGTTTTGCATTTGGAAGCTGTTGCTGTGACCAGACAACATGCGGTCAAAGGAACTCTCAATTGAGGTGAAGCAGAACATCCTGAGGCTGAAGAAAAAGAAAAAATCCATCAGAGAGATAGCAGACACACTTGGAGTAGCAAAATCAACAGTTGGGTACATTCTGAGAAAAAAGGAATTGACTGGTGAGCTTGGGAACTCTAAAAGGCCTGGGCGTCCACGGATGATAACAGTAGTGGATGATCGCCGCATACTTTATTTGGTGAAGAAGAACCCGTTCACAACATCAACTGAAGTCCAGAACACTCTCAGTGAAGTAGGTGTATCTGTCTCTAAGTCAACAGTAAAGAGAAGACTCCATGACACTAAATACAAAGGGTTCACATCTAGATGCAAACCATTCATCAATTCCAAAAATAGACAGGCCAGAGTTAAATTTGCTGAAAAACTCCTCAAGAAGCCAGCTCAGTTCTGGAAAAGTATTCTATGGACAGATGAGACAAAGATCAACCTGTCAACTAGAAAAGAAGGGAGATACAAGAGGCGCAGATTGTGCCCTATCAAACAGACACTATAGTTCTTATGTGGATTATAAGTGTATCCACTCACCTTTTATGGTTGTGAGACTCACAACCAGTTTAAAAGCATAAGGCAGCTGCTGCAGAACCTCCACCAACGCCACAAAACCGCGGGAAATCAGAAGATAAAACTGGAATGGTATCCACGGTCCGCGCTGCTGCTCTTTATCCAAGGAATAACCTCTTGTGGATTCCTTGGATAAAGAGCAGCAGCGCGGACCGTGGATTCCATTCCAGTTTTATCTAAAGATCAACCTGTACCAGAATGATGGGAAGAAAAAAGTTTGGAGAAAAAAGGGAACGGCACATGATCCAAGGCACACCACATCCTCTGTAAAACATGGTGGAGGCAACGTGATGGCATGGGCATGCATGGCTTTCAATGGCACTGGGTCACTTGTGTTTATTGATGACATAACAGCAGACAAGAGTAGCCGGATGAATTCTGAAGTGTACCGGGATATACTTTCAGCCCAGATTCAGCCAAATGCTGCAAAGTTGATTGGACGGCGCTTCATAGTACAGATGGACAATGACCCCAAGCATACAGCCAAAGCTACCCAGGAGTTCATGAGTGCAAAAAAGTGGAACATTCTGCAATGGCCAAGTCAATCACCAGATCTTAACGCAATTGAGCATGCATTTCACTTGCTGAAATCCAGACTTAAGACGGAAAGACCCACAAACAAGCAAGACCTGAAGGCTGCCGCTGTAAAGGCCTGGCAAAGCATTAAGAAGGAGGAAACCCAGCGTGTGGTGATGTCCATGGGTTCCAGACTTAAGGCAGTGATTGCCTCCAAAGGATTCGCAACAAAATATTGAAAATAAAAATATTTTGTTTGGGTTATGTTTATTTGTCCAATTACTTTTGACCTCCTCAAATGTGGAGTGTTTGTAAAGAAATGTGTACAATTCCTACATTTTCTATCAGATATTTTGTTCAACCCTTCAAATTAAACGTTACAATCTGCACTTGAATTCTGTTGTAGAGGTTTCATTTCAAATCCAATGTGGTGGCATGCAGAGCCCAACTCGCGAAAATTGTGTCACTGTCCAAATATTTCTGGCCCTAACTGTATATGCTATATTAAATGGATAAGACAGATCGCGCCATAAGGTACTATACAATACAAATATGAAAACACAATCAGATGCCCATAATACAATGAAAAAGTTTTTTTATTATGACATATAACCGTGGGTTCTGTGAAAATTGCAAGGACACAATAAAATGAAGGCGAACACCAGGGTGAGAAGCAGCATGTGTATAGACATGGGAATACGAGTAGCAGTTAGCTGTGCTTTCAGTAGACACCTGCATACAATTACATACACTCGAGGGGAACAAAAATTGATCTCCTATGTAGAAACTTTTGAGCTTATTACATCAATCTCTCATATACAATTATAAAGTGTATATTACAATATACTTCTACAATTAGCACCATCAGTTCACATGTTAATGATCACAGAATGCCATCTGATGACACAAATGTACATTACATCCAATTGGATATCACATCTATGCTGTATGCCTAGTTGTTAAAGTGCTAGTTATAGTGCATACAGATTTATGCAGAAACAGATCCACTGCTCATTACCGGTATTAGCATGTAGATTCGCCTGCTCCACTCTTGGCGCCGACCCATTTAATTATTTCGGCCTGAGCCTTCATCAGGGGACGGCATCTAGGAGGGAAGGAGTTGTTTAAAAACAGGCTTAGACCAATCACATCTTAGTGACCGCATCTTTGTGACATGGCTGCTATCATGGGAACGAGACTCCGGAATGCCACGAGTCATGAGCCGGGTGGGCGGGGCTAAAGATCACATGACCGCCACTACCCGGCTCATAGAGACTCAGCAAAACAGAGCAGAGTCACGGTCACTATGGCAACCACTACGTACCCGCAATCGGAAATAGGATAGATGCAGCTTATCTATACCTGTACAGGAATATAAGCAATACTATACACAAGTACAAATATAGATGACAACCCTATTATCATATTGGGCTCAAATCTGTACATAATTTGGTCACATTAAATAAGATTACCGTAAATCACAATTGCATATGCATGTACATTGTTCCAAAATAGCAAATATAAGACCATATAGTAATCTCTCTCTTCATCCATTAGGATTAGCATGGGAAGTCGAAACAGGTAAAATCCTATTCAGATTGTTCAGATGATTGATCTGCAATTAAAAAATGTAATTAAAAAAAAACAACAACAACATGGACCCAAACAACCCAAATGCTAAATAATCACAAGAAGGGGAAATAACTGATATTTTCATTTAATCCCTGAGGGGTATAGAGTAGGGATGGGCGAATCCTGAAATACTCGGAATCGCTGGACTTTAATGAGTCCGGGTCCGAGACTCGGTACTCGTTGCGAGTCCAGCGAGTCCGAATAGTAACCTGTACTTTTGCAGTGTATCTATACAGATACACTACAGAAGTACCCTAAAAGTTAATCTAAGGGGTTAAAAACAATAAACATTCATACTCACCTTCTGTGGGGCCTGTACCTTATGTACCGGGACCGGTACCGAAGACCTCCGGATGTCACAAGACCTCAGATCACCGGGAGAAGATGGGCTGAAGGACCTGTGAGATTTCAGCCAATCAGCATGCGGCTAGCGGTCACATGGGTTTGTCATGTGGCCGCACTGCCAGCCAATGAGCGATCTGGCCAATCTAGCCTTAGGCTGCGTTCACACGCTGCGTATTTGTCGCATTTTTTTACATGCATTTTTTTAAGAGGAAAAATGCGCGTAAAAAAAAACGCGACAGAACAACTTCAATTGCGCTTTTTTACGCGCGTTTCTTCCAGTGCTTATAATGGGGCCTATGGAAGAAACGCGCGTAAAAAACTGGAAAGAATTGACATGTTCATTCTTTTTACGCACGTGTTTTTTGCTCCAAAAACGCTGCGTAAAATTACGCGACGTCTGAATGGCACAAAGTGAATGTCCATTTACTTTGCAGGGAAATACAGACGCACATGCATTTTTGGAGCAAATACGCTCGTAAAAAAACGCGCCAAATATTCAGCGTGTGAACGCAGCCTTAGAGAAATTAAATTTTTGTTACATTTTTGAAAAATTTAAGTAGAATTCAATTCCACTCTAATAAATTCGCCCATCTCTAGTTTTGACAGCTGCCAGGGTTTTGTGGCAATATCTGGTACAATTGCGCTAAATCTACACTGCTATTTTGGCATTTGGTTACAACAAATCTGTTTTCAATTGATCTGTTGCCTGATTGACCATTAATCTTGTATCACATTTGGCAAGCAGTTACGAAGCCTATATATGTCAAGTGAGAGAAATGTACAGGCTTTTATTGGACTGAAGTAGCTGAATGAGTGTGTTGGTAACGGCCATGTAACGATACGTTTTCAGGGTTGTCACATTATGTACAATGAAAATAGCGTTTATATCTTGCACATGATCCCAGTGCTGTGCTGCGGGGAGCAGATGCCTAATCCCACAGGCAGACTGCAGGAAGGACACACTCACTCTGTCCTATTGAGAACAGCTGCTTATGTAGCATTACCTGTGGATACTGATTAGCACTTCACAGCAGCTGCTTCGTTTGCAGAAACCGATGAATAAGTGATTTCATTTCAGAAATGAGATGCAGATTTTATCTGTGTCTTCGTACGACATTAATATTTTAAAACTATCTATTTGGATATAATACATTTAATATATTTAATATAGAAAAATAGGTGACTACCATCGGATGAAAAGTAAAATGAAAAAATAATCTAAGGCTGAGTTCCCACAATCAGTATGTGGTGATTCTTGGATGTTGCAGATTTTCAGTAGGATTTCTGCACCAATAAATCAAATTAATTTTATTTTATTGTGTTTTTATTACACTGTTTATTGTGTTTTGACACTGCTTAGTGTGCCATGCTGTAAATTAGTCAGTGGCGGACCTTGAGCCCAGGGGGCCCTGGTGCAGCTGCGGTGAGGAGCGGGGGGTTTGTGCTTGCGGCCGTCGGCAAGATGCGGGGGGGGGCGGTTATTAGTGATGCGGCTCTCCTACTTGCTGAGCCACGCCAGGTGCATTCCTGGGAGCCGGTGCGGCAGAGGGGCAGAGGAGAGAAGAGGAGGGGCGGGATCAGGCAAGGGAAGCAGGTAGCTTCCTGCTTCCCTTGCCTGACCCTCCTCTCCCCTGACATCGGGTTATGGGGTTCGGCTGGGGGCCCCCCTGCAGGCTTGAGGGGCCCCCTAGCCGGTCGGGGCCCTGGTGCAGCTGAACTAGCTGCACCACGATAGGTCTGCCCCTGAAATTAGTATGGAAAGAAAAAAAAAATACGGCACTCACCCATCAAAGTTCTTCAATGTGCAGTTTTTATTCCATTCAGGATTAGGGTTACAGTTGTGCAGGGAGGGAGGAGAGGCGGAGGGGGACTACGGGTGCTCTGTGTTGAGTATGTTGCTCTTCGACAGGTCCCGTTAAAGAGTAAGATACTTGAAACGGAGCACCCGTAGTCCCCCTCCGCCTCTCCTCCCTCCCCGCACAACTGAAACCCTATTCCTGAATGGAATAAAAACTGCACATTGAAGAACTTTGATGGGTGAGTGCCATCATTTTTTTCTCTTTCCATATTTATAACGTGTATCTGGCAAGAGTACCTCCCAATGTTTGGAGATGTTTTGAGTCTAATCAATAGACCTGTGTAGACCCACTAGTGCCCAGTGTTTTCCTCTTCAAATTATGCTGTAAATTAGACTGTTTTGTTTGTGACACCTGCTGGTACTTGGGTTTTATAAAACTTTATTGACACTGTCATGTATCTCTTCCAGAGCAGAAATGCACTAAATCATGTTGCTTTACCTGGGTATTTTCTTATTCGAATGCTTATTTTCTTAATCTAATTGTATGGGGGATATCTGCACATAAAACTCAACATATCCGCAAGAGTAATTGATGTGTTGCAGATTTTAAAAACAATATCTATAAATATACCGTAATTCTGTTTTGCTAGGATTGTAATACACTGCCTTTTTTTGCACAGAAAAAATATGCAAGCTCAAAAACTCATTGTGGGATCTTAAAGAGATTTTCCACTACTAATGTGACCCCCTTTCTTTTTTCCTACCTATGACCAACAGCTTCCCAATATACTTCTACAACCTACCCTGCTCCTGTGTGATTATCTCTAAGATGCTCATAAATACCTTTATTGTTATTGTAGCTTTGATTTTCTGGGCTGCAGACAGGAATCGGCCAAACTGAGCAAGGCACGTCACTGGTGAGGTTGGCCAGGGCTACCTCTCTGAATGACAGAGGTCTGTGCATGCTCAGATCACACTTTACTCGCCTTTCAGCTCCCACCAGTGACATGTGTCCAGCTCACTTGGTCCGATTCTAGTCTACAGACCGGAAAAATCAAAGCTAGAACAACCATAAAAGTATATTCGAGTCTCAGAGAGATCAGCTTACAAGAGCAAACAGGTATCAAAAGCATATTGGAAAACTGCTAAGAAGGATTAGGCTGGCTTCACATTTGCGTATGGAGCGCAGCGTACCAAACGCAGCCAAATGCTTGCGCACATGCGTTCGTATGGCTGCGTTTGGCCGCATTTGCGTTCGGATGCGCATAATTTATTCGCCCTCCGACCGCACTCCAGACGCAGCATGCAGCATTTTTTTGTGCGTTCGCGGCGCTTGTTCTATCTGCAAGCGCCCGCAAGCGCACAAAAAATGCATTGATCTCAATGGATCCGCAGTGCCCTGCGGATCTCATTGAGATCTCTCCCGGTGGACGCCGGTGATGTCACAGGAGATCACCAACGGCCACCGGGAGATCAGCTGGAGCCTCTGATGATCTCCTCCTCCCTGCCGCCGGTAATCTCCTAGCGGTGTCGGCAGGGAGAAACAGCTGATGTGACAGCTGTTTGAATCTTCCCGCGCCGACATCTCCTCTCGGTGTCGGCGCGGGAAGATTCAAACAGCTGTCACATCAGCTGTTTAACCCCGCTGACACGTCCCAGAGCTTACCCTCGGCCGGGAGGAGATCTCCGACGCTGATCTCCGCCTCCGGCCCGCCCCCGGGCACCGCCAATTGGCTGCCCGGGCTCCATGTTGATGTGTCCGCAGGCAGACAATCCATGCTGCGGACACAGAAAAATGACCCTGCTTTCACGGCGTTTGTGTCTGCATGCCATCAGCATGCAGACACAAACGCAAATGTGAAGCCAGCCTTAGGTAAAAATAAATAGGGTCACATTAATAGTGTAAAACGTCTTTAAGGGTAAAGCTGCAATGCTATTGTAAGATTGCTTAATGGTTGAGGCAACAGTTTGTGCTCCAATTGCAGTTTTGCCACTATTTTCAGACTTTTGGGGTAAAATGCTGCCTCATTCTTAGGTGCTTTCATCTGACAACTACTGCAATGTGCCAATCATTAGATAGTATATCACGGGGCCATCTTAAGGTTTGTACTCGGCGCCATCTTAGGGTCCCATCACACTTGGCGATGTTCCAGCGATCCCGACAACGATACAACCTAGTAAGGCTGGGGTTACACATAGAAGTCCGTTTTTGGAAGTGATTTTCATCACCAATCCGTTTTTTTTTGGGTGCTTTTTGAGCCTCCTGCACCTCTGAACGTTTTTGGACTTAGTCATTTTTTCATTAAAAACGCATGTGCGTTAACGCATGCGTTAACGCAAGTGCCTACATATGCCATGCGTTAACGCATGCGTTTCCCATAGGGCCCCATGTTAAAAAAATGCATGCGTTTTTTAACTGATGCCAAAAACGTTGCTAGCAGCGTTTTTGGCTCAAAAACGGACAGAGCAATGTTTTGAGGTCCAGAGAAAAACGGACAGGGTGTTTATTACATCCAATCCGTTTTCTGTCAGTTTTTGGATTTTAACAAAAATGAAGCCAAAAACGGACCAAGGGCTCATGTGTAACCCTAGCCTTAGGATCGCTGGAACGTCACTACGTGGTCGCTGGAGAGATGTCAAACAGTCAGATTTACTTAATGACACAGCAACAATATGGCGACCCATATAACGACCTTGGCGGTCGTTAGGACCCTGTCACACAGCTAGTCTGATGACTCAGACCTACATGGCTGAGTTCTGAGTCGCCAACGAGGTCATTGTAAAGGCGTCAAACACACCGATGCATGCTGCCCAGCGGGAACCCGACGATCAAAAAATGGTCCAGGCCATTCCGACATGATTGGCGATCTCACAGCAGGGGCCTGGTCGCTGCTACGTGTCAAACATACCGAGATCGCTGGTAAGGTCGCTGTTGTGTCACAAAACCTGTGACGTAACTGCGATCTCGCTAGCGATGTCGCTATGTGTGACAGGGCTTTAGACTGCATAACTCCATGCAACATGAGCCTTATCTCGATTTTCTATTAGCAAAGCTAGATCCTGTCTATTACACCAAGTGTAACATGGGCAGGGCGACAGCCATCGGCGAGGTTGTCATCTCCTACATTCGAGAACATTTCATGAAGTTGAGGGTCCTGGTTGAGTGTGTGCATTTGTATTTTTGCCGTGTTACACCCTTGCAGGCTGCATGGTGCTGATAGCTTCAGCTGATCAGGACCTGATATTGTACAACTGTACAACTAAGGCTAGGGTCACATCTGCGTTTGTATGTTTGAAACCTGATCCGGTTTTGAGCTTTCAAAAAGCTCAAAACCGGATCAGGAAACGCTCCCCATAGGAGCCCATTATGGTAACCGGATTGCACTACATGCAATCCGGTTACCAACTCCAGATCTGCAGCCTGTGTGAAAATTTATGCAGGCTGCAGTTTTCGGAGCGGTTCTGTGACTCGCAATGCGGTAACCGCATTGCTCAGGATGTGTAATACTTTGTTCATCCCTGCTACCGCAATTGGCTTCACACACATTTTTAAGCAAAAATGTGTGGTGGAAATGGGCAGCGCACCACCATAGATCTAATGTAAAAGCCTACAGGACCTCGGACAGCAGCAGATACTACATTACGTACAGTATCTGCGCAACTGTCAGGGGAGCTGCGGCTTCATTGATAAAATTGTACAAAGCCGACAATAGCCAGCTTACTGTAAATGTGTTATTAACCCCAGACATGCCCACAGGAGAGGGCATTATGTCTCTGGGGGGGGGCACCCCCTAGAGACATGTTGCCCACAACTAATATTAATATAAATAATAAAGCCCAAGGTTTACAAAGGGGTGCCCTGCTGCAGGGGGGGAGACGGTCGGAGGAAAGGGGGAAGGAGGAAGGTGTACAAACTGTGAGATTTATAACAACATATAACGATAAGTGGGACAGAATCAGGGGTGTGTTGAAAAAACACTGGGGTATCCTCCATCTGGTACCTGGATTAAAGGAATCCGTGACGGAAAGGCCACTGCTGACCGCAAGAAGAAGTTGCAGTCTGAGGGACACGTTGGTTCACAGTCATTATGTGAATAAAGCAAGACCGATAGTGAGTGGAGGCAGGACACGGGTAGGATTCTTTCCTTGTGGTGAATGTTTGGCGTGCCAAAATTCAGTAAGATCTAAGACATTTAGGGCCGCAAATAATGATAAGGTCTACGATATAAGGCACTATATAACGTGCACCACTAAAAATGTTATATATCATGCCACATGTCCTTGTAGCATGATATATATTGGTTTAACAACACGTGAATTTAGAATTAGGGTCAGGGAACACGTAAGAGATATCTTGGCGGCCAAAAAGGTGGAATTGAGTGATCCCTGCCTTAAGACACTGCCTCGTCACTTTAAGGTGAAACATGACTGTGACCCAACGAACCTCAGATTTATGGCCATTGATGTCTGCCACTTAGGGGTGAGGGGTGGGATTATAAGAAAGCACTTGCAAAAAGAGAATGCCAGTGGATCGTCCGCCTGGGGACTTTATCCCCAGGGGGGTTGAACGAGAGACTTAGTTTCTCGTCCTACTTATGATTTCTGATCCACTACGTAGTATTTCTTGCATCTCTCTATGCATGGGTGCGCTCTCGGCCAAAGATGAGGGAAATAAATGGGACTATCGTTGTTCTGTCTAGGCAGCATGCTGTTTGATCTATAGATATTTGACTCTGTGTGGCACCGTGATGGAGACCCTTGATGGGTTCCCTATTAAATATTTCTTTTTTTGTGGTTTTAACTGTTTTTACTTTTTCTTTTTTCTGCTGTTTTAGTTTTTAGCTGTGTCACCATCCACTGATTTGAGCCTAAGAGACTTGAATGATACCCTAAATATCATCATAATCCTGATCTGGAGGAAAAATGAGCCATAGAGACGATACCCTTGGACTGGAGAGAGAATGTACAAACTGCTGAAAACTGTATATCTTTATGTTGATTTATACATATATGTGTTCATACTGATACTTCTCTTTCCTTTTGAGTTGGTCTCTTGGAATACTCTTTCTATACACCTCCAGATAGTGGTCTATGATGTCTTGGTGGGGGGTTCTTCATGTAGTCAAAGAACGCCATATTTATGATGTGGGCAAATTTGCCCTATTGTAAAATGGCGCCCGCGATCCGCGCATGCGCGGTCGCCCGTCCCTCGCTGTGCGGCAGAAGGCTTCTGCGAAGGGCGGATGTGACGTCGCGACGCACATCCGGTCTGTGAAGGCCGGAAACCGCGAGTGATGGACGGCGCGGCCGCGTGTATGCGGTACAGGTGCGGGGAGGCAATTAGTCAGGTGTAGGGGACATATAAGGACTAGAGGCTGGATAGAGAACATGCCCCCTGAGGAAGCTGAGGGAAACGCGTCGGGGTACTCCAGAGTGCCATCTACCTCCAGCCGTGGCTATGGGTAAGCAAGAAACTAATCCTGGGTGCATATAAGTGGGATAGGAGAGGAACGGGCTATACCATGCAGGGCAGGTGAATCATGGAGGATATAGTGACTATGTGGCAGATAGTTACTTTTCCCTTGATCTTCTGACCTTAAATACTCCCACTATAGCCTTGGTAATATGTTTGTACCCCACTGTCACTGGTTGTTGGTAGTGAAAGGCCATTAACCCGTCTCTAAGACACCAGATCATATTACATTTTTTATCACTTATGTGCAATATGTAGCTTGTTTTTATCGTGTGCATCACTTTATAATAAAGAGCATTGAGATAGAACAGGCTTGTTTTTGCAATCATTATTTTTTGGTTTAAAACTCTCTGCCTCCGGAAACTATGTATGAAATTGAATATAGGAGAGTCCATTTATATGACCTTTACTGTCCATATAAAACTCAGCTGATTAAAATATTAATATTATTTGTATATATTATTTATATTAATATTAGTTGTGGGCAACATGTCTCTAGGGGGTGCCCCCCCCAGAGACATAATGCCCTCTCCTGTGGGCATGTCTGGGGTTAATAACACATTTACAGTAAGCTGGCTATTGTCGGCTTTGTACAATTTTATCAATGAAGCCGCAGCTCCCCTGACAGTTGCGCAGATACTGTACGTAATGTAGTATCTGCTGCTGTCCGAGGTCCTGTAGGCTTTTACATTAGATCTATGGTGGTGCGCTGCCCATTTCCACCACACATTTTTGCTTAAAAATGTGTGTGAAGCCAATTGCGTTCACCGCATCCGGATCTGGATACGGTGAATGCAATTGGCTGGCCAAATGTGACCCCAGCCTTAGTGAAGGAGACCACCAAGTCTTAGTAAATACTGAACAAGTACAACAACTGTTCACATTAGAAATTAAGTGCTTAACTTTTTGAATGGTCCATCTTCCACACATGGCATTTCAATACAAAATCTCTTTGCTTCCCCAATTTCACTTAGTCTTGTCTCCACCAGTCTCACTTCCTTCACCACAAACCAGCTTAATATATCGGTCAAGTTAGTGAAAGTCATATCTTCAGCTTGCTGCGTCTTAGGGAACTCCTGCTCAGGGCACTCACTTTGTCTCACATTTTCTGGTTTGTCCTGGCACATCACCTGGAATATCACTACTCTGAGCTCCTAAATCGGGAATATAATGCTAGGCGGACTGTCCCAGGAGCTGTCTCCAGTTTCTCACTCTGTACTTTGGTCAACACTGGTGTCTTCAAGGGGAAACAAGGGCAGTATGTCCATCTACTTGCACATACATTTCAGAATCTCTGGCTTTATAGATCAGTTTTCAGATGAAACTCCGCCATCTTAATTGAATACTGTGAGGTGTAGCTGAATTTTGCCCTAGTGCAGAAAAAACAAAGCAGGGATGGTCCTACTGCATTCAATTGTCTTTCAGCCAAACACATGACAATGATGAGGATTAGGGGTGCATGGTTGAGCTTCCAAGATGCAAAAATATTTATTTATTTTTCATTTTTGTCAAATGCATATGTGTTATCCAAGGCAGGAGACTCGAAAAAAGTGAATAACTCAATGATGGTGCAACAAAGTAGCAAACTCTGGAGGAATTGTATTGAAAACTTACACATTGTAGTATGCTGTGCCATCATAGATGTTTTTACCATATTCAGGGGCTGGCTGGCACATTTTGGCCCGGGGGGCAATGACTGAGCGGTGGCCCTAAAGTTGTGACAGCCTTTCTTTAGCCCGATTATCTCTGCAGACTTGCATCTTCTCCAGTCTTCAGCAGTATATCCCGGCATGATGCATTTAAAAATAACAGAATTAATATAATGCTCCGGAATAAAAAAAATCTGCTCTACAAGGTGCCTCTGACTAAATATGATTTACGCACTGTCCCTCTTATGGCACATGCTCTCCAAACTGTCCTCTCCTCTCCATACTGTTTTACCATCCATATTCCATGTCTTCTGCCCTTGGATTCAATGTTCATGTTTGGATTAGTCCATTACTTCCCAGTGGAGGTAACTGCACAAAGCAAGTTGACTGCTTTTACCAACATGCTGTATAGCAGAGTTGCCCGCAAGTATAATCAGATAAGGTGAGTATATGACATTACTATTTCGACATATATTTATAACTTTGACAAACCAACCTAATTTTCTAGTTTTAATGATAATATTGCACTCTAAAGTCCAGCAAGCAAAGGGTCATAGCCAGGCACCAATTATTATTATTATTATTATTATTATTATTATTTATAGAGCACCATTCATTCCATGGTGCTGTACATGAGAAAGGGTTATATACAGACAAGTTAAAAATATAATGAACAAAGTGACAGACTGATACAGAGGGGAGAGAGGGCCCTACCCTTGAGGGCTACATTCTACAGGGCAATGGGGAGGGAGACAGTATGCTGGGTCTGCTTGGGTGGTGCTGGAGTGCCAGGTCTGGTGGTGGTGGAGCGCCGGGTCCAGTGGTGTTGAGGCGGCACTGTGGTCATTGCAGGTTGCAGGATGTTCTGAAGAGATGGGTTTTCAGGTCTTGCTTGAAGGTTCTGATAGTCGGACGTGTTGGGGTGCAGAGTTCCAAAGCATGGGGGATGCTCGGGTGAAGTCTTGCAGGCGGTTAGATGAGGAACGTACAAGTGTGGAGGAAAGAAGGAGGTCTTGGGAGGATCGAAGATTACGAGTTGGATGATATTGGGAGATTAGTTCAGAGATATATGGGGGGGACAGATTGTGGGTGGCTTATGTAAGTCAATGTTAGTAGTTTGAATTGGATACGCTGGTGAAATGAGAGCCAGTGGAGGGATTTGCAGTGGGGAGAAGTAATGGAATAGTGAGGAGAGAGGTGGATTAGTCGGGCAGCAGAGTTAAGGACAGATCGAAGTGGTGCAAGAGTGTTAGCAGGAAGGCCACAGAGTAGGAGGTTGCAGTAGTAAAGGCAGGAGATGATGAGGGCATGCATGAGTAGTTTAGCAGATTGGGGGATGAGGAAGGGAAGGATTCTGGCAATGTTTTTGAGTTGGAGGTGGCAGGAGGTGGCAAGGGCTTGGATGTGCGGCTTGAAGGACAATGCAGAGTCAAGTGTTACTCCGAGGCAGCGGACTTCATTTACAGGGCAAAGTGTGATGTCATTTATTGTGATAGATAAGTCTGGCAAGGAAGGTGTGTGAGATGGAGGAAAGATGATGAGTTCGGTTTTGTCTACATTGAGTTTTAGGAAGCGGGAGGAGAAGAAGGAGGATATGGCTGATAGACACTCCGGGATTCTGGACAGCAGAGAGGTGACATCTGGGCCAGAGAGGTAGATCTGAGTGTCATCAGTGTACAGGTGATACTGGAAGCCATGAGACTTTATGAGTCCGAGACCAAGAGTATAGATTGAAAAAAGGAGGGGCCCGAGGACAGAGCCTTGAGGGACCCCAACAGAGAGGGGATGGGGTGAGGAGGTTGTGTTGGAGTGGGAGACACTAAATGTGCGGTTAGAAAGATAGGAGGAGATCCAGGAGAGGTCAGTGATACCAAAGGAAGAGAGGATGTGTAGTAAGAGGCAGTGGTCGACTGTGTCGAATGCAGAGGACAGGTCTAAAAGGAGGAGGACAGAGAACTGTCTGTTAGCTTTGGCCGTGAGTAAGTCGTTAGTAATTTTGTTCAGGGCAGTTTCAGTAGAGTGGTGAGGGCGGAAGCCGGATTGAAAGTCGTCAAAGAGAGAGTTGGATGAAAGTTAGGGCATAAGTAAGCATTGCGCAAGTGTTAGTGGGAAAGTAAAGTCTTAGGGAAAATTCAACAGACGGGTATAGATTGTACGTTCTGGTTTATCTCTGGGATATCTCTGCAGACCACTTAATGAATCACACTTTATGAACACACAAAGGCCAAGGCACACAGGCTTGCCACACTAATTTATACATCTAAGGGGTGCAGAGAATGAGCCAGGTGAATAGAAGGGAGGGATCAGAGGAGGGAGACAGGACACAAAGCACCAGGGGAGAATTAACAGATTGCTGTTAATAGAAACATTAGGGGAAAATCAGCATGACAGAGACACAAGTCAGGATGAAGTAATATAGACATTTTTAAGTTACAAAGGATATGGAGGAATATGCCATACCACAAAAAGAAAATTATTCACTGATCTCAGAGAGACCAGTTCAAGACAACACTGCGGGCAGCCGGCTAAAGCGCTCAACACAGTGAATTCCTAGGCTCCTTGCCCCCTGGGAATTTAGAATATGCAAATAGTCTGCGGAGCCTCGTTTAGGAGTCTCAACACAGGACTAGCCAGATCTTCCTCCAGGGAAGGACCTAGCCATGGGTTGGCTCTTTGAGGAAACCACCATAACCACCCTATTAAGTGGCCCTTTGAGTCAATATCCAGCTCTTTACAAGCTTAAAGATAAGACAAGGGAATACCAAGGCCAGGTATCCATCCACAGACAGCTGTTTCGGGGTGTTGCCCCTCATCAGTGTGGAGTAGGATTCTGGCTAGGTGGGAGCAATGCCTAGTAGACCAACAAAACAAAGTATTCACTGATATCAGGGAGGCCAGTTCAAGAAAATACTGCGGGCAGCTGGCTAAAGCGCTCAACACAGTGAATTCCTAGGCGTATTGCCCCCTGGGAATTACAAATATGCAAATAAAGTCTGTGGAGTCTCGTTTAGGAGCTATTTGTGGATGGATACCTGGCCTTGGTATTCCCTTGTCATATCTTTAAGCTTGTAAAGAGCTGGATATTGACTCAAAGGGCGACTTAATATGGTGGTTATGGAGGTCTCCTCAAAGAGCCACCCCATGGCTAGGTCCTTCCCTGGAGAAAGATCTGGCTAGTCCTGTGTTGAGACTCTATTTGCATATTCTAAATTCCCAGGGGGCAATGGGCCTAGGAATTCACTGTGTTTAGCGCTTTAGCCGGCTGCCCGCTGTGTTTTCTTGAACTGGTCTCCCTGAGATCAGTGAATACTTTGTTTTGTTTGTCTACTAGGCATTGCTCCCACCTAGCCAGAATCCTACTCCACACTGATGAGGGGCAACACCCCGAAACAGCTGTCTGTGGATGGATACCTGGCCTTGGTATTCCCTTGTCATATGCCATACCATAAGACATATGCAAGTCACATAGAGTTTGGGTACAGGAGAATTTAGATACAGCAGTGGTACAATGAGTCCATACCATAAGACATATGCAAGGCACATAGAGTTTGGGTACAGGATAATTTAGATACAGCAGTGGTACAATGAGTCCATACCTGCAAATGAAGATGTATTGTCAGTCAGGATGTAACAGCTTTGGGGGATGTATATCAGATATTACATCTCTGGGATATCTCTACAGACCACTTAATGAATCACACTTTATGAACACACAAAGGCCAAGGCACACAGGCTTGTCCACACTAATTCATACATCTAAGGGGTGCAGAGAATGAACCAGGTGAGTAGAAGGAAGGGGTCAGAGGAGGGAGACAGGACACAAAGCACTAGGGGAGAATTAACAGATTGCTGTAAATAGAAACTTTTGGGGCAAATCAGCATGAAAGAGAGACACAAATCAGGATGAAGTAATATGGACATTTGTAAGTTACAAAGGAGATGGAGGAATATGCCATACCATAAAACATATGCAAGGCACATAGAGTTTGGGTACAGGAGAAGTTAGATACAGCAGTGGTACAATGAGTCCATACCATAAGACACATGCAAGGCACATAGAGTTTGGGTACAGGAGAAGTTAGATACAGCAGTGATACAATGAGTCCATACCTGCAAATGAAGAAGATGTCTTGTCAGATCAGGATGTAACAGCTTTGGGGGATGTATATCAGATATTACATCTCTAGGATATCTCTGCAGGCCACTTAATGAATCACACTTTATGAACACACAAAAACCAATACAGTATAAGTTTTCAATAGACCAGCCAAGTCCTGCCTGTTAACCTCAGGTTTCACCATGGACTCGTGTTGCCTGTCATAAAGAAGGAACATACTTTGTATCCAATGAAAAAATAAAAAGACGGCACCCACCAGGTTGGTACAGGTCATTTTATTCAATCCAAAGGGTTAACATCAGTGCGGGTAGAGGGAGTGTGGAGGCGGCAGACGATGGCACACTGTTCGCGGGGTCTCCGCTTCAATGGGTCCCGTGCTCGGCATGTGACGTCAGATCCTCTTGCTAAATAGTGAGGATCCATTCACGTCACCGCCTGCATTTTCATTATTAAGAGTTCTTATAACCCGTAGATATAGGAGTCATGCCCTTGACTCATTGTTCATCGCTGTTCTCCTGTGCAGTCACATGGAATTTTTTCCTATGGATTCACAATCAATTCGTGAGAAATAAAATGTTGCACTAGGGTATACTTCTTTAAATTAATTTCTTTTAGGGAATAGAGAGAAAGCATATGGCAGCAATGATGATAATAGTCCTGAGTTTGTCTGTTTAAAATGATGAGTATGAGTCTCTAGAGATAGGCAGCCTTCATATATTTTTAGCAAAAACAACATCAAGTGAATCTTTTTCTGCAGCTTCAATTTGAATACATCGCTGATTTTGTCAATTTTTAATTAGCTATGTACAGTTTCTGTTGACATCGCTTGGGCTTGCAGCATTTTATATACAGTATCTGCATATCAGGCTGAAAAGTAGTGTGTAGTACTTGTTGGATTTACCAAAACTGGCAGGTACAAATGTATTTTTTGACTACAAAATGGCACAAGGGGAATGGAATATCCCTTTTCATAATGGATATATACTGTATAGTGAGCATGTGCGCTGATTAAAACTTTTTTTAACCCTTTCACAACATCCACTGAACATGATTGATGCTGCAGAAAGTGTATTCCCACAAAACCGCGAATGTGTACAGTACTACGATCAGGGCCGTATTTTCTACTAGGCACTGGAGGGCACGTGCCTAGGGCTCCGGGCTGCGGGGGCTGGGGCGGCACCAACACGGGGAAGTTATCTTTCTTTAACTTCTCCTCCCCTTCATTAGACAATGCAGGAAATCTGTTGTCTTTTCGGAAGTAGGGGGCGTCGTGGTCAGGAGGGAGCGGGGGCAGGGGCACACCTCCATATTCATATCAGATGCAAGGAGTTGACTGACCCAGGAAGTACTGCCTGCACTTCTGGGGTCAGAGCAGTCTTTGGATCGAAGCTGCAGCAGCATCTATGCATGTGAGGAGAATGAGATTCTCTCCCACTTCAGATGGCACAGTAGAGGAGGAGGAAGACACAGGAGCAAGTGAGAGCTTGTAGAGATGAAAATGGGGGAGAGGCTGTGCTGTAAACTACTGAGAGGAGGCTGGTGACAGAGGAGGCTGGTGGCAAGGGAGGCTGTGCTGTATACGGCTGAGAGGAGGCTGGTGACAGAGGATGCTGGTGTCAGAGAACGCTGGTGACAAGGGAGACTCTGCTGTATATTGCTGAGAGGAGGCTGGTGGCAGAGGAGGCTGGTGACAGAAGAGGCTGGTGGCAAGGGAGGCTGTGATGTATACTGCTGAAAGGAGGCTGGTGACAGAGGAGGCTGGTAACAAGGGAAAAAAAGTATTTTTCAGGGCACTGGACCATATTTACAGCAGCTTTATTAGAACATCTTTAAAAACAATTGCATCCCGCCGAAAGCGTTTTGGACAAGGTCCTTACTCATCGGTACACCGATGAGTAAGGACCTTGTCCAAAACGCGTCCGGCGGGATGCAATTGTTTTTAAAGATGTTCTAATAAAGCTGCTGTAAATATGGTCCAGTGACCCTGGAAAATACTTTTTTTTTTCTGAACTGATTGGTGGAGCCAGCCACTGTTCCAGGTGCCTGGGAATCCGACGAGTGTTGAGGTGAACAGCTTCCTATTCCCCACCCCCATCAGCTGTGGTGACTAGGGAGGCTGTGCTGTATACTGGTGAGAGGAGGCTGCTGACAGAAGAAGCTGGTGACAAGGGAGTCTGTGCTGTATACTGGCGAGAGGAGGCTGGTGACAGAGGAGGCTGGTGACAGAGGAGGCTGGTGACAGAAGAGGCTGGTGACAAGGGAGGCTGTGCTGTATTCTGCTGAAAGGAGGCTGATGACAGAGGAGGCTCTGCTGTATATTGATGAAAGGAGGCTGGTGACAGAGGGTGCTGGTAACAGAGGAGGCTGGTGACAAGGGAGGCTGTGCTGTATACTGCTGAGAGGAGGCTGGTAAAAGAGAAGGCTGGTGACAGACAAGCCTGGTGACAAGGGAGGATGTGCTGTATACTGCTGAGAGGAGGCTGGTGACAGAGGAGGCTGGTGACAGAGGATGCTGGTGACAGAACGCTGGTGACAAGGGAGGCTCTGCTGTATATTGCTGAGAGGAGGCTGGTGGCAGAGGAGGCTGGTGACAGAAGAGGCTGGTGGCAAGGGAGGCTGTGATGTATACTGCTGAAAGGAGGCTGGTGACAGAGGAGGCTGGTGACAAGGGAGGCTGTGCTGTATACTGGTGAGAGGAGGCCGATGATAGAGGAGGCTGGTGACAAGGGAGACTGTGCTGTATATTGCTGAGAGGAGGTTGGTGACAAGAGAGGCTGTGCTATATACTGCTGAAAGGAGACCGGTGACTGAGGAGGCTGGTGACAAGGGAGGCTGTGCTATATACTGCTAAAAGGAAGCTGGTGACAGATGAGGCTGGTGACAGAGGAGGCTGGTGACAAGGGAGGCTGTGCTGTATACTGGTGAGAGGAGGCTGGTGACACAGGAAGATGGTGGCAGAAGAGGCTGGTGACAGAGGATGCTGGTGACAGAGGAGGCTGGTGGCAGAAGAGGCTGGTGACAGAGGAGGTTGGTGACAAGGAAGGCTGTGCTGTATACTGCCGAAAGGAGGCTGGTGACAAGGGAGGCTGTGCTGTATACTGCTTAGAGAAGGCTGATGATAAGGGAGGCTGTGTTGTATATTGGTGAGAGGAGGCCGGTGACAGAGGAAGCTAGAAACAAGGGAGGTTGTGCTGTATACTTGTGAGAGCAGGCTGGTGACAGGAGAGGCTGGTGACAGGGGAGGCTGTGCTGTATACTAGTGAGAGGAGGCTGGTGACATGGGATGCTTTGTTGTATACTGGTGACAGGGGATGCTGGTGATAGGGGAGGATGTGATGTATCTTTTTGAACAGATGAGGCTGGTGCTGCTATATATTGGTGAACAAGGGAGGCTGGTGCTGCTATATACAGGAGAGGCTGGTGCTATATACTGGTGAACAGGGGAGGCTGGGGCTGTTGTATACTGGTAAATAGGGGAGTCTGGTGCTACTGGTCAACAGGGGAGGCTGGGGCTGCTGTATACTGGTGAACAGGGGAGTCTGACGTTATGCAGACTGGGGATTTGGGGTCATATTACTAGAGAATAGTTTTTATTGGCGCTATAAAGTAAAATCTACTTTATTTAATATGCACATGAGGAAGCTTCGCAATACTCTGGTATTTGTATATTAAAGCTTGTCTTTATTGTCAGCCCTCCGTTTGTAATAGTGAGTGCCCTCTAATGTCAGCCTGCAAGTCTGTGCTCACTTACTGAGGTTGGTTTCATACTTGTGTTTTTTTTTTTCAAATCAAACAAAATCAGGTTTTTCAGCCAAATTCTGATCCTTTCAGGATCCATCTTTTTGTCCATTCACTTTAATGATGTCAGGAAGCATGCTGAAGTAAGGGGCCTTTCACATCAGCCGTTCTTGGTGATGTGCGGCCAGGTCTGCCGGATGTGGCAGACTGCACTTGCCACACCCGACTGCAAGCACCATAGAGAATGAATGGGGCTTGCCGGATCAGAGCAGCAAGTGCGGCCATCAGGCAGCAAATCCGGAAGATGCAGTAAATCTGCTGGATCTGCCGCACATCACCGAGAACCGCTGATGTGAAAGGACCCTTACTTCAGCATGCTTCCTGACACCATTAAAGTGAATGGACAAAAAAACTGGATCCTGAAAGGATCAGGATTTGGCTGAAAAACCTGGTTTTGCCTGATTTAAAAAAAAAAAAAACGCAAGTGTTAAACCAGCAACACTGGATGAGTGCAGCCACACGCTCCAAGTGTCAGTGTGGGTGCACACATTGTGGCTGCAGGCTCGCTCTGACACCTGTTACCGGTCAGCTCTTGGCTTCCCTTTGAACACCTTCAGTAAAGAGGAGGGATGTTAAATGAGTAGACAGCGTGTCTCTATATCACTAAGCGTCTCCTCACTGAAGCAATGGTTAGGTCACCTATTCAGAAGGTGTTAAAGAAACGCTCAAAAGTCTGAACCTGAGCGCAGCGAGTGCAGGCATTCATTCCTTTAGGGTTTAATTAGGGCTTTTTAAAGCGTTTTATCTGGTGGATCTGCCTTAAACAGATGTCATGTGCACTTGCTCATAGTGTGACGTCAGTAAGGGGCGCGACCACGAAAAGTGCTTAGGGCAGCATGAGAGCCAAATACAGCCCTGACTACGATCATGCAGGCTCACAAGTGGAGCTGGTGAAATCACCTGTATCATAGCTCACACCCTGCAGTAAGGTTCACGATCGGTGCTAGCACTGATCGCAGGTATTTAACCCCTCTGATGCTGCTGTTAATAGTGACAGTGGCATTGATCTGCTTGAAAAGGGAGGGAGCTCCCTCTCTGCTCCAATTGGCACGATGTGATACAATCACATATGGTGACCCTGGGCCGAATTATGATCGCAGGGTCACCCAGATATGGTGGACTGTGAGGTCCTGTCTTAAGGAAATGACACATGTTCCACTTAAAAAATTAGATCAGCGATCACACCAGGAAAAGTTGATGTCCCATACAGGGAGTAGGTAAAAAATGTAATTAAAAGTTTCATTTTTTTTTTTTTTTAATATATTTAAAAAAAAAAAATCACAATTTTTTGTTGTTATTGTTCTTTATTTTACCAATAAATACATATATTTATGTAAAAGTAACATACGAGATATCAACACATACAGAATGACCCGCTCTATAAAACTGTTTCAAAGTCAACTTTATTGAACACCATAAAAATATTAAATAGAAAATGTGGAAAAAAACAATGCTTTTTGTTATTACCAATGAAAAAAAGTGGAATAACATGCTAATCAAAAAGTTGCATGCAAATGAAAATTGTATAGTTGACGTCATCTTGGCAAGCAAAAAATAAGCCCCCACTCGACACCATCCGCAGAAAAATAAAATGGCTCTAGCTCTCAGAATATGCAAAAACATTTTTTCTATAAATTAGTTTTTATTGTACAAAAACATCAAAACGTAAAAAAGATATAAATGTGATATCGCTGTAATCATACTAACCTGAAGAACAAACTTGTCATAGTAATTTAACCACACGGTGAATGGCATAAAAAACAATTCATGAATTGCTGTTTATGTTCATTCTGCCATTCAAAAAACGAATAAAAAGTGATGAAAAATGTTTTTTTTTGCTCAAAAGAGGTATTACAACTTCGACTCATGCCGCAAAAAAAAGTCCTTCCATGACTGTGTAGAAATACAGGAAAATTATAGCTCTCAGAATATGGTGATGCAAAAACTTTTTTTTCCTTTAAAGTGTTATTTAGTGTGTGATAATACAATACCTTAAACCCTCCCCGACGCATGATGTTGTACAATGTCATGAGCGGTTACCGGGGTCTGATGTGTGCTCCGGTGTGGAGCTCACATAATTTCCCCGAGATCTCAGCTGATCTCATCAGCTGAGTTGTCGGGCTTCCAGCACCGATCGGATCCAAGATCCGATCGGTGGTGTTAACCCTTTGGATTCTGCTATCATTGACTGACAGAAGGATCCAAAGCCGCCGCAACGTGGAATGCGCTTTTCCCCGCCTGCATCGGAGATGCTGCGATTATATCATGATATCTCTGGTGTTCACATAATAGCCTGGGGTCTTGCCTAGACCCCGAAAGTTATCAAGGATCACAGTACGCATTTGTGATAGATCCTGATGTGTTGCAGCTCATCAGGACTTTTCACAACCGATTGGACACTGCAGCAGTGTGCCTTTCTATGGGGGTGTTTAAAAACAAGAATTAATAAAATTTTTACAAACATGAAAAAACAAAACATAAAAGTTCAAATCACCCCCTTTTTCCCATTCAAAAATAAAAAAATACACATATATGGTGTTCAGAATCGCCCGATCTATCAACATATAAAATCAATTAATGAGAACTGTCAACTGCACAACGGGAAAAAAGGTCTAAACGAAAATATTATGCTCTTTTGGTCACCTCAACATTGTTATAAAATGCAATAAGGGGCTATCAAAACAGTGCATCCATCCAAAAATGGTATTATTAGAAACGTCAGCTCAAGACGCAAAAAATAAGCCATCACCTGGCTCCAAATCGCAAAAAATGAGGACACTAGGGGTCGCAGAACATGGCGCAAAAAGTGCAATTCTTTTTTTTTTTCTTTCAAACTTCTGAATTTTTTTTCACCACTTAGATAACAGTAATAGTATACCTGTTTGGTATCTACGAACTCAAACCGACCCGAGGCATCACACCGTCACATCGTTTTTACCATATAGTGACCATGGCAACTAAAAACCCCAAAAATCAAACGTGTAATTGCACTTTTTTTTTACAATTTCACTGCACTTGGAATTTGTTTCCCATTTCTCTGTACACTATATGGTAAAATAAATGATTGCGTCTGAAAGTACAACTTGTCCCGCAAAAAACAAGCCATCATATGTCTATATTGACGGAAAAATAAAAAAGTTATGGCTCTTGGTTGCAGGGGAGCAAATTGTCCTGCACCCTATGCTGAGCACTTAAATCAGGTTTACATGTAAATCTCTCAAATATGTGATTCAGATGGATGGGATATGCTTAGGCTGATGATTGTATTTTACAAGTAAGATGGGAGTTAGCTCTGAGGACAAACTTAAAGGTTTCATTTTTGCACCCAAAACAAGAAAAGGGGGGTACAAACAATCTATGGTGCTAAACTCAATATAACTAATAGCCCTACCCCCCATTGGTCTGGAGGTATAGGTTTTGTTATATGTTGTGTTGTGTTTGTACTGTTAGGTACAAGGGGAATAAATTCAAGAGAATCTAAAAATTTCAAGGAAACTGGCAGGGAAGTTAGAAAAGTAAACGGGAATGGATATTTAAAGCAAGAAGAGGTTTCCTGATATACATACATATCTGTTTGGAAATGTCGTATCAAGTTAGTATATTGTTGTGGAATGGTAGAGGTTTAGGGGAAGCGGTGAAAAGAAATGCTGTATTCTCATATCTACATCAGCAGCCTGGGACAGTATGCCTATTAGAAATGCACATGGCCAAAGATAAATTACATCTGATGAATGAGACATGGTTGGACAGGGAGCTCCATTCTACTTACTCTTCTCATGCCAGAAGGGTGAATGTACAGATAGGTCTATACCATTTATGTATCACGCAAAAAAATGGATGCAAGTTGTAGATTCATATGTATGGCATGTGAGATATAAAGTCATGGCCAAAAGTTTTGAGACTGATACAAATTTAACAAAGTCTACTGCTTCAGTTTTTCTAATGGCAATTTGCATATACTCCAGAATGTCATAAAGAGTGATCAACTTAACAGCAATTACTTGCTAAGTCAATATTTGCCTAGAAAATGAACTTTAACCCCAAAACACATTTCAACATCATTGCAGTCCTGCCTTAAAAGCAGCAGCTAACATCGTTTTAGTGATTGTTCCATTAACACAGGTGTGGGTGTTGATGAGGACAGGGCCGGCGAACAATCAGTCATGATTAAGTAAGAATGACACCACTGGACACTTTAAAAGGAGGCTGGTGCTTGGTATCATTGTTTCTCTTCAGTTAACTATGGTTATCTCTAAAGAAACACGTGCAGCCATCATTGCACTGCACAAAAATGGCCTAACAGGGAAGAGTATCGCAGCTAGAAAGATTGCACCTCAGTCAACAATCTATCGCATCATCAAGAACTTCAAGGAGAGAGCTTCCATTGTTGTCAAAAAGGCTCCAGGGCGCCCAAGAAAGACCAGCAAGCGCCAGGACCGTATCTTAAAACTGTTTCAGCTGCGGGATCGGACTACCAGCAGTGCCGAGCTTGCTCAGGAATAGCAGCAGGCTGGTGTGAGTGCTTCTGCACACACTGTGAGGCGGAGACTCTTTGAGCAAGGCCTGGTTTCAAGGAGGGCAGCAAAGAAAAAACATCAGGGACCGACTGATATTCTACAAAAGGTACAGGGAGTGGACTGCTGAGGACTGGGGGAAAGTCATTTTCTCTGATGAATCCCCTTTTCGATTGTTTGGAACATCTGGAAAACAGCTTATTTGGAGAAGAAGAGGTGAGCGCTACCACCAGTCTTGTCTCATGCCAACTGTAAAGCATCCTGAAACCATTCATGTGTGGGGTTGCTTCTCAGCCAAGGGAATCGGCTCACTCACAGTCTTGCCTAAAAACACAGCCATGAATAAAGAATGGCACCAGAATGTCCTCCAAGAGCAACTTCTCCCAACCGTCCAAGAGCAGTTTGGCGCCCAACAATGCCTTTTCCAGCATGATGGAGCACCTTGCCATAAAGCAAAGGTGATAACTAAATGGCTCAGGGAACAAAACATAGAGATTTTGGGTCCATGGCCTGGAAACTCCCCAGATCTTAATCCCATTGAGAACTTGTGGTCAATCATCAAGAGACGGGTGGACAAACAAAAACCGACAAATTCTGCCAAAATGCAAGCATTGATTATGCAAGAATGGACTGCTATCAGTCAGGATTTGGTCCAGAAGTTGATTGAGAGCAGCCAGGGAGAATTGCAGAGGTCCTGAAGAAGAAGGGTCAACACTGCAAATATTGACTAGCTGCATTAACTCATTCTAACTGTCAATATAACCTTTTGGTATCATAATATGATTGCAATTATATTTCTGTATGTGATATAAACATCAGACAAACACAAATAAAAACCAGAGGGCAGGAGATCATGGGAAAATAGAATTTCGGTGTCATTCTCAAAACTTTTGGCCATGACTGTATAGTGCTAAAGTCATTATTGCTGCATTGTATATCCCTTCTCCATACTCCTCGGAACCTTTATATTATCTTTTGCAGCGGATTTTCAGAAACTCTCGGTAATCGTGGTTGGGATTTTAATGCCTACAGTATACAAATCATTATTGGGACAAACATACGGTAATTCTGGCTCTATCTTTCCAGATGTCAGACCTACATCTTTATACTAAGGAAATGGGAATGGCTGACCTTTGGTGTCTATATAACCTAGGAATTAGTCAATACTCATGTTACTCCTCATCACATAGGTCACTGTTCCACATAGATTAGGCTATAGGTCAGGAAAGTATTTTGAGTTGCAGGAAATCTATAAGATTCCTACCTAGGAATATATCTGATTATTCACCACTTATAGTACGGCTAATGATGAGGGATGGCAGGCTCTTGGGAAGGCCTATCTGGCGTCTACAATCCTTATGCAGGTCATTAAAAGGTCCCTTGCATCTTGCATTTTAGAATGCTTCCGTAACAATGAGGGAACAGCCTGGTGAATGCAGTGTGGGATGCGATTATATCTTTCAATCAGGGTATTTGCATAAGGATGGAAACACACTGTCCACGTGATATACGAGTCACTCGGACAAGTGTCAGATCATTATCCCTGAACGACCTCTCCCTGTCAAGACAGGAGTGTGGAGTTGCTGACAAGGAGAGGTCTTCAGGGTTAATGATCCGACACTCATCCGAGTTACTCGTATGTCACATGGACAGTGTGTTTCCAGCCTTAGTAGAATCAGAAAAATAAAATCCAAAACAGGGGAGAAATCACAGGAACATCAGAAAGAGGTCATGATGCGAGAAGCAAATTATAGAAAAGTCATTGGAGATGAATAGACAGTGGGAGTCACCTCAAAGAGACATAATGTATCATCTAAAGGGGAAAGGGGGAAGTGTGGGACATTTGTTGGTAACTACAGCTAAGGTGCAATAAAGGAGTCTTCACATATAATTAAACTGGTACAGCAGAAGGGTAAATAATTACAGACACTTCAGATATCTTGTCCAAATTAAGTACATACCATAGAGAAATATACGCGTCTAAATCCACAGCTCAAGAGAAATATATTTCTATACTTAGACAGTTTTAAACTTCCTAAAGTGTTCATAGGTTGTAGGATGATCCTGGACAGACCATTAACTATAGAAGAGTTAGACGAACTAGTGAGTAAAGCTCCAAAATGAAAAGCCCCAGAGTCCAATGGTCTCCTAGGAGAAATATATAAACAATATGGGGAGATATTGTTACCAAAGTCATTGGGAGTTCTTGAGGAGGCCGCATCAGTAGAAAGATTACGCGCATCTATGAATGAAGCAATTATGTCTTAATCTTGAAACCAGGAAAATATCCTGAGTACCCAGACTCGTATTGTCCAATATCCTCTACTCCCTGTCAAAATTAAAATATTAGCCAAAGTACTTGCCATTAGGTTAACTAAAATAATAAGAAGTAATCCAAGAATACCAAACAGGATTTATGCCTAGCAAATCTACAGCTATCAACATTAGACGGCTATATCTTAATATACAAATAAGTAATAAGGAGGCTGGAAGTAGAGCAATAATATCCCTTGATGCTCCGACAGCCTTCGATAGTGTAGAGTGGAATTATTTATGGAAAGTACTAAGCAAAACAGGATTTGGTCAGAAATGTTTTAATTGGGTCAAAATGTTCTACAGATCACTGTCTGCTAGATTGAGAGTAAATGGTCGGGTGTCAAGTTCGTTTGAGTTGGGCAGGGGAACACGACAGTGGTGCTCGCTCTCACCTCTCCTAGTTGCATTAGCAATTGAGACTTTGGCATGTAAACGGAGAGATTTAAAGGACTTCACTGGCTTTAAATGTAATAACACAATAGAAAAGGTGAGTCTATATGCTGATGACATTCTATTACATATGGGCAATATAGAGTCATCTTTAGGCTCAATAACGACATTTTTAAAGGAGTCTGGTCAGAGATCAGGCTGAAAAATTAATTTGGATGAGGCTAGGGTCACACATAGCACATAGCGTTTTTGGAAGTGTTTTCCATAGCCAATCCGTTTTGTTTTTGGTACTTTTTGAGCCTCCTGTGCCCCTGAACATTTTTGTACTTAGTCATTTTTTGCCAAAAAATGCTAGAAAAAACGGATGTTTTTTAAGGCACCAAAAAAAGGATCCGTTTTTCCATAGGGCCCATGTTAAAAAATGGATCCGTTTTTAAACAGCATACAAAAACGTTGGGAGCAACGTTTTTGGTTAAAAACGTTCCTAGCAATGTTTTTAGGTGCAGAAAAAAACGGACAGGGTGTTTATTACATATAATCCGTTTTTCCATCAGTTTTTGGACTTAGAAAAAAAAAATGCAAAAACTGATGCCAAAAACGGACCAAGGGCTTATGTGTGGCCCTAGCCTAAGTCTACCACCGGATCGCCTCCCTCATATGGACACAAAAGCATTAGCTCAGATCAAGTGGTCAAACAGCTTAAATATCTTGGTGTGGTTGTCAGGAGCGAGCTAAACCTCCCGCTACGTGAGACAGATAGCGGGACGGGGGGCGCTGGCCAGTGGCGCACCCAGAAATTTCCCAAGGTAGGGGTCCAAGAAACACACACCGGCCCTGAAAGGGGGGTGTCACCCCCCAGCGGGGTTCCGAGGGGCAAAGCCCCCGGTGGGGGGGTTTGGGGGAGCGAAGCTCCCCTAAAAGCCAAGCGATTTTTGTAAATTTGAATACCTAATTAATGCTTAATACTGCACGAAAACGGTCTTATTTGTTGTGCCTCTATGGTAGGAATTACATTGCGTAGTAATTAATTTTTTTCTAAAACACTAGTTACTTGCAGAAAAAAAGGTCTGTCACAGCAGTGTTACTTGGCATTTACGCCTACTATAGTTTAGACTGGGTTTCCAACTTCCGGCTGCAAAAGCGTGCATCCCGGAAGAGGAGGGGTGAAATGACAGGAATGGGTCCCTCTTCTGTGTGTGCGCGTTTCACACTGCCGCAGGAAGAGGATGTAAGGGGGCGGAGTAGCGAGGACCCTCTCTGCTATGCATTCCTAGTGTGTGGAACGCACACAGGGCGGCGGAAGTGGCGGCAGAGTCAGGGACTGAAAGTAATAAAGAATAAGCACCATACCGCGCCACGTACAGGCCTAGACATAATAATACCGGGGCGGGCGGCGGTGGGCCCCCCCAGCTTCTCAGGGCCCCAAAGGGGGGTGTCCAGACACGTAGGTCCCCCCCCTTGGGTGCGCCACTGGCGCTGGCAGTCCAGCGGTGGGATTGAAGAGCGGGGGGAGGGTGCTAGCAGTCTGGTGTATGCACATACTTCCTTGTGGAGGCAAGCGGCGGCCAGCAGGCAAAAAGGAAGCTGCCGCTATGTGCAGGGCGCTGCCCACCTGCAGCGTTGCCGCTCCCCAGCCTTCCTGCCGCCTGGACAGAAGGCTCAACTTGTCCAATGGATGCTGCGGCCCTGGTGGCTGTCAGTTCAAGTATTACATAATGTTAGATCTAAAATAAACGTGTGTTGTAAATTGTCTCTGACAGTCATAGGTACAATTATTTTGATGCCAAAGTTGCTATATTTACTTCACAATTCCCCATGTTGGATCTGTCCTCCCATATTTCGAAAGATGGAGTCATTGTTCAGATAACCGATATGGTGCAAGCGTAATACAACAATAAAACTGGTGTCATTGCAGAGGGACAAAACTGCCGGGATGCTGGCAATTCCATGGGTATATTTTAAATCTTTGCAGATGCAACATTTTCATGGGTGGGAGCAAAAATAAATCATGGGCAAAAATGGTCTCATACTACAAGATAAAAAATGGGTGTCACCCATGTATGTTCTGGAGTTAGGCATTAAGTGCACAGGCAGAGACAGACTGACCATAGCAATGATGTACAGTTAGGGCCAGAAATATTTGGACAGTGACACAATTTTGGCGAGTTGGGCTCTGCATGCCACCACATTGGATTTGAAATGAAACCTCTACAACAGAATTCAAGTGCAGATTGTAACGTTTAATTTGAAGGGTTGAACAAAAATATCTGATAGAAAATGTAGGAATTGTACACATTTCTTTACAAACACTCCACATTTTAGGAGGTCAAAAGTAATTGGACAAATAAACATAACCCAAACAAAATATTTTTATTTTCAATATTTTGTTGCGAATCCTTTGGAGGCAATCACTGCCTTAAGTCTGGAACCCATGGACATCACCAAACGCTGGGTTTCCTCCTTCTTAATGCTTTGCCAGGCCTTTACAGCCGCAGGCTTCAGGTCTTGCTTGTTTGCGGGTCTTTCCGTCTTAAGTCTGGATTTCAGCAAGTGAAATGCATGCTCAATTGGGTTAAGATCTGGTGATTGACTTGGCCATTGCAGAATGTTCCACTTTTTTGCACTCATGAACTCCTGGGTAGCTTTGGGTGTATGCTTGGGGTCATTGTCCATCTGTACAATGAAGCGCCGTCCAATCAACTTTGCAGCATTTGGCTTAATCTGGGCTGAAAGTATATCCGGTACACTTCAGAATTCATCCGGCTACTCTTGTCTGCTGTTATGTCATCAATAAACACAAGTGACCCAGTGCCATTGAAAGCCATGCATACCCATGCCATCACGTTGCCTCCACCATGTTTTACAGAGGATGTGGTGTGCCTTGGATCATGTGCTGTTCCCTTTCTTCTCCAAACTTTTTTCTGCCCATCATTCTGGTACAGGTTGATCTTTGTCTCATCTGTCCATAGAATACTTTTCCAGAACTGAGCTGGCTTCTTGAGGTGTTTTTCAGCAAATTTAACTCTGGCCTGTCTATTTTTGGAATTGATGAATGGTTTGCATCTAGATGTGAACCCTTTGTATTTACTGTCATGGAGTCTTCTCTTTACTGTTGACTTAGAGACAGATACACCTACTTCACTGAGACTGTTCTGGACTTCAGTTGATGTTGTGAACGGGTTCTTCTTCACCAAATAAAGTATGCGGCGATCATCCACCACTGTTGTCATCCGTGGACGCCCAGGCCTTTTACAGTTCCCAAGCTCATCAGTCAATTCCTTTTTTCTCAGAATGTACCCAACTGTTGATTTTGCTACTCCAAGCATGTCTGCTATCTCTCTGATGGATTTTTTCTTTTTTTTCAGCCTCAGGATGTTCTGCTTCACCTCAATTGAGAGTTCCTTTGACCGCATGTTGTCTGGTCACAGCAACAGCTTCCAAATGCAAAACCACACACCTGGAATCCACCCCTGACCTTTTAACTACTTCATTGATTACAGGTTAACGAGGGAGACGCCTTCAGAGTTAATTGCAGCCCTTAGAGTCCATTGTCCAATTACTTTTGGTCCCTTGAAAAAGAGGAGGCTATGCATTACAGAGCTATGATTCCTAAACCCTTTCTCCGATTTGGATGTGGAAACTCTCATATTGCAGCTGGGAGTGTGCACTTTCAGCCCATATTATATATATAATTGTATTTCTGAACATGTTTTTGTAAACAGCTAAAATAACAAAACTTGTGTCACTGTCCAAATATTTCTCGCGCTAACTGTATATGGTGTGGAACACTCGGAACAAACTACTAGGAATTAATAAATACTCTAATTTACCCCATTATGGCACAATCAGCGACTGGTGGAATATGACAATTTGATTGGTGTCAGAAATTGGGAATCAAAGGGAATTCAGAGTTTAGATCAAATAATAGAAAATGGAGCAATTAAAAGATTTAACAAACAACAACAGTTTGGATTACCTCGTGGTTTCTTTTACAACTTAAGGCCGTGTTACACATACCGATGTTCCAGCGACCAGATCAACGATCCGATGAGACCGGGATCGCTGGAACATCAGTATGTGATCGCTGGTGAGATGCCACACAGGCAGACTCACCAGCGATCACCCAGCGATGCGCCGACACCCGACAGTCGCTGGGATCAGTCAGGGTGTCGGGCGCGCACTGGGTGTTGCTGGTCGTTGCCCCTGTCACACATGCCGATGCATGTGTGCCAGCGGGAGACCAGAGACCGAAAAATGGTCCTGGCCATTCCGCAGTGATCAGCGAGCTCATTGCTGGTCGCTGCGGCATGTCACATGCAGCGATGTCGCTACCGAGGTCGCTGCAACATCACAAACCTGAGACGTTGCAGCGACATAGGTAGCCATGTCGCTGCGTGTAATCCGGCCTTCAGGCATCTACTCTATAATTGCCGTAGGCAAAATCGTGTCGGACCCCGAAATTGCCGTGGCTTTGTCACTATGTGACGTCACCACGCGCGAACAATGGCCGCGAAGCGGCCATTGCAAGTCGCTGGCCGAAAATAGAACCAGAGGCTCGGCCACAAACTTAGCGATTTACCGCTGAGGTAGCGCGAGCAATGGCCGCGAGGCCATTGCGAGTCGCTACCTCAGCCGCCGCACCTGCCGCAAGTCCCCCTATACTTTCTATGGGGATCCATTGCGAGTCGCTGTGTAGCGCGAGCAATGGCCGCGAGGCCATTGCGAGTCGCTACCTCAGCCGCCGCACCTGCCGCAAGTCCCCCTATACTTTCTATGGGGATTACCGCAACCGCGCCGCAAGTGTAACGGTTATGCGGCGAACGCGGCAGATGCGGTTACACTTGCGGCGCGGTTGCGGTAATCCCCATAGAAAGTATTGGGGGATTTGCGGCAGGTGCGGCAAGTGCGGCTTTGCACTTGCGGCAAGTGCGGTCGCGAAAAAAACCGCAGTCAGCCGCGGTTTTTTTCGCGGCCGCACCTACCGCAAGTGCAAAACCGCATTTGCCGCACCTGCCGCAAGTCCCCCTATACTTTCTATGGGGATTACCGCAACCGCGCCGCAAGTGTAACCGCATCTGCCGCGTTTGCCGCATACGCGGCAGATGCGGTTACACTTGCGGCGCAGTTGCGGTAATCTCCATAGAAAGTATAGGGGGACTTGCGGCAGGTGCGGCAAGTGCGGTTTTGCACTTGCGGCAAGTGCGGCCGCGAAAATCATAAAAAAAAATTAAAAATAACAAATAAAAAAAAAATAAATAAATAAATAAATATAAAAATAACAATTACTGCTAATAATAATGCTATTAATGCTAATAATTATGCTATTAATGCTAAGAATTATGCTATTAATGCTAAGAATTATGCTATTAATGCTAATATTAATGTTAATAATGCTAATAATAATCATATTAACGCTATTAATAATGCTATTAAGGCTAATAATCATGCTATTTATGCTATTCAAAATGCTATTAATGCTAATAATATTGCTATTAATGCTATTAATAATGCTATTAATGCTATTAATAATAATATTAATGCTATTAATGCTATTAATAATGCTATTAATTCTATTAATAATGCTATTAATTCTATTAATAATAATATTAATGCTATTAATGCTATTAATAATGCTATTAATTCTATTAATAATGCTATTAATGCTATTAATTGTATTATTAATGCTATTAATGCTATTAATAATACTATTAATGCTATTGATGCTAATATTAATGCTATTATTTGTATTATTAATGCTATTAATGCTATTAATTAATGCTATTAATGCTAATAATCATGCTATTACTGCTAATAATAATGCTATTAATGCTAATAATTATGCTATTAATGCTAATATTAATGCTAATAATGCTAATAATAATCATATTAACACTATTAATAATGCTATTAATTCTATTAATAATGCTATTAATGCTATTAATAATGCTATTAATAATACTATTAATGCTATTAATGCTATTAATAATGCTATTAATGCTATTAAAAATAATATTAATGCTATTAATGCTATTAATAATGCTATTAATTCTATTAATAATGCTATTAATGCTATTAATAATAATATTAATGCTATTAATGCTATTAATAATGCTATTAATGCTATTAATAATAATATTAATGCTATTAATGCTATTAATAATGCTATTAATTCTATTAATAATGCTATTAATGCTATTAATAATAATATTAATGCTATTAATGCTATTAATAATGCTATTAATTCTATTAATAATGCTATTAATTGTATTATTAATGCTATTAATGCTATTAATAATGCTATTAATGCTATTAATAATACTATTAATGCTATTAATGCTAATATTAATGCTATTAATTGTATTATTAATGCTATTAATGCTATTAATAATGCTATTAATGCTAATAATAATGCTATTACTGCTATTAATAATGCTATTAATGCTATTAATAATACTATTAATGCTATTAATGCTAATATTAATGCTATTAATTGTATTATTAATGCTATTAATGCTATTAATAATGCTATTAATGCTAATAATAATGCTATTACTGCTAATAAAATGCTATTAATGCTAATGATTATGCTATTAATGCTAATATTAATGCTAATAATGCTAATAATAATCATATTAACGCTATTAATAATGCTATTAAGGCTAATAATCATGCTATTTATGCTATTCAAAATGCTATTAATGCTAATAATATTGCTATTAATGCTATTAATAATGCTATTAATGCTATTCATGCTATTAATAATGCTATTAATGCTATTAATAATACTATTAATGCTATTAATTCTATTAATAATGCTATTAATGCTATTAATTGTATTATTCATGCTATTAATGCTATTAATAATGCTATTAATGCTATTAATAATCCTATTAATGCTATTAATGCTATTAATAATGCTAATAATGCTAATAATTGTATTAATAATGCTATTAATGCTATTAATAATGTTATTAATGCTATTAATAATACTATTAATGCTAATATTAATGCTATTAATTGTATTATTAATGCTATTAATGCTATTATTAATGCTATTAATGCTATTAATAATGCTATTAATGCTATTAATAATGCTATTAATAATACTATTAATGCTATTAATGCTAATATTAATGCTAATAATTGTATTATTTATGCTATTAATGCTATTAATAATGCTATTAATGCTAATAATAATGCTATTACTGCTAATAATAATGCTATTAATGCTAATAATTATGCTATTAATGCTAATATTAATGCTAATAATGCTAATAATAATCATATTAACGCTATTAATAGTGCTATTAAGGCTAATAATCATGCTATTTATGCTATTCAAAATGCTATTAATGCTAATAATATTGCTATTAATGCTATTAATAATGCTATTAATGCTATTAATAATACTATCAATGCTATTAATGCTATTAATAATGCTATTAATGCTATTAATTATGCTATTAATGCTATTAATGCTATTAATAATGCTATTAATGCTATTAATAATACTATTAATGCTATTAATGCTATTAATGCTATTAATAATACTATTAATGCTATTAATTCTATTAATAATGCTATTAATGCTATTAATAATGCTATTAATGCTATTAATTGTATTATTAATGCTAGTAATACTATTAATAATGCTATTAATGCTATTAATAATACTATTAATGCTATTAATGCTAATATTAATGCTATTAATTGTATTATTAATGCTATTAATGCTCTTAATAATGCTATTAATGCTAATAATAATGCTATTACTGCTATTAATACTGCTATTACTGCTAATAATAATGCTTTTGCTAATATTATTGCTATTGATGATGCGATTATTATTTAAAAATCTTTAAAAAAGAAATAAACATATTCTAGACACCCGATGCATTTGCATCGGGCTCACAGCTAGTGGATATCATAATCAGTTTAGAGATGCAGTACTGAATATTCGGAAAAGTTACTGACTAGACTCAATAGCCATGGCAAAATATACAAGTAGTTTAATTTAAAAAAAAATATCCTCAGCTATTACAATCTCACATGGGAGGACCGTCCCTGACAGCTAAATCAAAATGGGAAGCAGATGTAGTGCCGATTACACAAGAACAGTGGAAAGTGGTATTGAAATGTACTTCTAGACTATCCCCATTTTTATCTCAGAGGCTCTCACAGATATACCTCATCCATAGAGTATATACAAGTGCTTTTCAATAAATTAAATATAATCAAAAAGATAATTTATTTTAGTAATTCAATACATAAAGTGAAACACATGTATTATATAGAGTCATGACAAACACAGTGATCTATTTCAAGTGTTTATTTCTGTAAATGTTGATGATTATGGCTTACAGACAATGACAACTCAACATTCATTATCTCATAAAATTAGAACATATGAGACCAACTGAAAAAATGATTTTTAACTCATAAATGTCAGCCTAATGAACTCTTGTACAGTAAATGCACTCAATACTGGTCGGGGCTTCTTTTACATGAAATACTGCATAATTGCGGCGTGGCATAGCCTGTGGTATTGCTGAGGTGTTATGGAAGCCCAGGTTGCTTTGATAGCAGCCTTCAGCTCATCTGCATAGTTGGGTCTGGTGTCTCTGATCTTGACAATACTCCTTAGATTCTCTATGGGGTTTAGGTCAGGTGAGTTTGCTGGCCAATCAAGCACATTGATACTGTGGTTATTAAACCAGGTATTGGTACTTTTGGCAGTGTGAACAGGAGCCATCTCCAAAAAACTTTTCAGCAGAGGGAAGCATGAAGTGCTGTGAAATTTCCTGGTAGACGGGAGCACTGACTTTGGTCTTGATAAAACACAGTGGACCTACAGCAGCAGATGACATGGCTCCCCAAACCATCACTGATTGTGGAAACTTCACACTAGACCTCAAGCAGCTTGGACTGTGGTCTCTCCACTCTTCCTCCAGACTCTTGTATTGTGGCCTCTCCACTCTTCCTCCAGACTCTTGGATTGTGGCCTCTCCACTGTTCCTCCAGACTCTTGTATTGTGGCCTCTCCACTCTTCCTCCAGACTCTTGTATTGTGGCCTCTCCACTCTTCCTCCAGACTCTTGGATTGTGGCCTCTCCACTCTTCCTCCAGACTCTTGGATTGTGGCCTCTCCACTCTTCCTCCAGACACTTGGATTGTGGCTTCTCCACTCTTCTTCCCGGCTCTTGGATTGTGGCCTCTCCACTCTTCTTCCAGGCTCTTAGATTGTGGCCTCTCCACTCTTCTTCCAGGCTCTTAGATTGTGGCCTCTCCACTCTTCCTCCAGGCTCTTGGATTGTGACCTCTCCACTCTTCCTCCAGATGCTTGAATTGTGGCCTCTCCACTCTTCCTCTAGACTCTTGGATTGTGGCCTCTCCACTCTTCCTCCAGACTTTTGGATTGTGGCCTCTGCACTCTTCCTTTAGACTCTTGGGATTGTGGCCTCTGCACTCTTCCTCCAGATGCTTGAATTGTGGCCTCTGCACTCTTCCTCCAGACTCTTGTATTGTGGCCTCTCCACTCTTCCTCCAGATGCTTGAATTGTGGCCTCTCCACTCTTCCTCTAGACTCTTGGATTGTGGCCTCTCAATTCTTCCTCTAGACTCTTGGATTGTGGCCTCTCCACTCTTCCTCCAGACTCTTGGATTGTGGCCTCTCCACTCTTCCTCCAGACTCTGGGATTGTGGCCTCTCAATCTTCCCCAGACTCCGGGACTTTGATTTCCAAATGAAATGCAAAATTTACTTTCATCTGAAAACAACACCTTGGCCCACTGAGCATCAGTCAAGTTCCTTTTCTCCTTGGCCAAGGTAAGATGCTTCTTGCATTGTCTATTGGTCATGAGTGACTTGACACAAGGAATGCATCAGTTGTAACCGATGTCCTGGATACATCTGTGTGGGAAGCACTGACTCCAGCAGCAGTCTACTCCTTGTGAATCTCACCCAAATTTTTGAATGGCCTTTTCCTAACAATCCTTTCAAGGCTGCAGTTATCCCGGTTGCTTGTTCACCTTTTTCTACCACACTTTTTACTTTCACTCAACTTTCCATTAATATGCTTGGATACAGCACTCTGTAAACACCCAGCTTTTTAGCAATGACATTTTGTGGTTTACCCTCCTTTTGGAGTGTGTCAATGACTGCCTTCTGGACATCCATAAAGTCAGCAGTCTCCCCCTGATTGTGTAGCCTTCTGTAACAGATTAAGGTACCTATTAAAACACTTAGGCTAGGGTCACATTTATTACTGAAATTGCGTTCACCACATCCAGATCCGGATGCGGTGAACGCAATTTGCTTCAGACAAGCCGCAATCGGTAACCGGATTGATGAAGCCGCAATCCGGTAACCGGATTACTCTGGATGTGTAATCCGGAGCAATCCGGTTACCGGATAGTTTGCTCATTCCTGCTGCCGCAGGTTGAGAAAACTGTAAAATCTATGAATAAAGCTTTATTAATGATAATAATTATACCCTTCATGTCTCTAGGTGGTGCCCACCCCCCCTAGAGACATGCTACCTACTTAGGTTGGCATTTAATAGGTTAATATGTTATGTACAGTAAGCCGACTCCTGTCAGCTCTGTACATTTTTATGATTGAAGCCGCAGCATCCCTGTGAGCAGCGCTCATACTATATGTAATGTAGTATAGCATGTGCGCTGTCCAGAGTCCTGAAAGCTTATACAGTAGATCTATGGTCAGCGCACAGCCATAGATCTACTGTGAATGCCTGCAGGACCTAAGACAGCGCACATACTATACGTACATTACGTATAGTATGAGCGCTGCTCACAGGGGAGCTGCGGCTTCATTCATAAAAATGTACAGAGCCGACAGGAGTCGGCTTATTGTAAGATATTAACCTATTACATGCCAACCTAAGTAGGCAGCATGTCTCTAGGGGGGGTGGGCACCCCCTAGAGACATGAAGGGCATAATTATTATCATTAATAAAGCTTTATTTTACAGTTAAGCACTTTGCTTATCCCGGCAGCAGCCGGGATATGCAAAGTATATACGGTAACTGCATTGCTCAGGATTACACATCCTGAGCATTCCAGTTACCGCATTGCGGAGGCTAGAACCGCTCCAACAACTGCAGCCTGCATGATTTTTCATGCAGGCTGCATTGCCGGAGCCGGTAACCGGATTGCTTGTAAAGCAATCCGGTTTTTAGAATGGGCTCCTATGAGGAGCGTTTCCTGCTCCGGTTTTGAGCTTTTTAAAAGCTCAAAACTGGATCAGGATTTGTTAAAAAAAAACGCAGGTGTGACCCCAGCCTTAATAAGTCTTTGCAGGTTATTTGTTAATTAGTCTGATTTTCTGAGATAATGAATTTTGGGTTTCATTGGCTGTAATCCATAATCATCAACATTAACATAAATTAGCACTTGATATAGATCACTCTGTAATGGCACTATATTTTATGTGCATTTCACTTTACGTATTGAATTATTGAAATTATCTTTTTGATGATATTCTAATTTATTGAGACACACCTGTATTTCTGTTCAGCTGACATACTCCTGTCTGGAGAGTGGACGCAAGTGATGCGATGCCAGTCTAGCATGAGTCTAGAATGAGTCACACGGAAGTCACATGAAATGATGACTACTCCAAGCTTAAGCTGTGTATAAGATGGGGCAGCAAACAGAATTCTTGACCTGGGTGCTAGAAAACCTAAACCTGCCTCTGATTTATGGGAAAGAAGGTTGAAGATATTGAAGGCATTCAGGAGAAAATTGCTACGTCAAGGCGTCAAATTGCTACGTCAAGTTCAAGGCAACTGAAAGTGTGATCTTACAATCAACTTGGATATCCCATCCATACGTTTTAATATTTAGAATAATGAATTCCCTGATTCTGATATTTCACCTAGACCCCGTTCTTTGTCATTATACCACCTTAGAAAAAAGATTTTCCAAGAATTATGCAAAAATAGAAAAATTTCAAAACCAGAAATAGCAAACAGGCGAATGACAGCAATTGAATTCAGAAAATTCTTTTGGGATTAGAAATCCTGCAGAGATAATCAGAACTATTCCAATAGCCACAGGATGTAATATTCTGAGAAAAGAGCAATTAGATGAAACAGATGAAATAGAGAAGGCCTGAGAGTTCTCTTCACATTTAAAGAGGTTTTTCAGTCTAAGGTAAAAAACTTTAGCACTTAGGCTGGTTTCACATTTGCGTTTGTGTCTGCATGCGGAGGGCATGCAGACGCAAATGCATTGCAAATGCAGCCATACTGATGTGAACGCAGTGGAGAATCTCTGCATGCGTTCACATCAGTATGCAGGCCGGCCAGCCAATCAGCTGTCTCGGCGGCGGCTGGGAGGTGGAGATCAGGGGCGGAGATCTCCTCCTCCCAGCCATCGCTGATCTCCTGATGGTGTCGGCGGGGAGAAACAGCTGATTTGACAGCTGTTTAAATCGCCTGTGCCGACAACTCCTCTTCGGTATCGCTGAGGGAGATTTAAACAGCTGTCAAATCAGCTGTTTCTCCCCGCCAACACTGCCGGGAGATTAGCGACGGCCAGGAGAAGAGATCAACAGCTGCTCCAGCTTATCTCCCGGTGGCCGCCGCTGATCTTTTGGTGACCATTGCTGATTTCCCAGTGACCACCGCCGATCTCCCGATGGCCGCCGCTGATGTCCCAGGAGATCAGTGGTGGCCACCGGGAGAGATTTCAATGACAGTGCAAGAGAACGCTGCGGATCCATTGACTACCATGCATTGTGTGTGCGCTTGCAGGAGCTTGCAGATAAAACAAGCTCCCTCAAACGCACAAAAAATGCAACATGTTGCGTTCGGAGGGTGCATAAATTATGCACATCTGAACACAACCGCAACCGAATGCAGCCAAACGCAGGTACTATGCGTTCCCATGTTTAAACATAGGAATGCAGTGCGTATGCATTTGGCTGTGTTCGGTACGCTGCGTTTACATACACAATTGTGAAACCACCCTTAGTCATGATATGGCAGACTGTAGTCACAGAATGATTGCAGGCTTTCCCTTTTAATGTATGGTCACATTGCTTTTCTGCCATTTTTATGCACTTTTCCAATAGTTTTTGCTATGAAAAACTAATTATTTTACTATCCCTGCAAAGCAAATAAGATTTCTGAAATCCAAGGCACATTTTGCTTATTTTTCCCTTGCAGAGTTGAAGCAGTTTCAAATCTTTTTCAGTTTTCGGTGTTTTTGCAGCATTTGTCACCCATTCTAATGAATAGGAAAAAAAAACAAAAAATGCATGCTGTAGCATGGCAAAAACACAACGTATGTGAACACCATAAATACTTGCTACAGACATTTAACAGATGTGTCTCTTGGCAAGAGTAATGCTGCACAAAAACTAAGGCCTGTTCCACACCTCTGCACCTGGCCACATCACCTGCGCCAGCCTGGTCGCGCTTGCGCAGGTGCAGGTGCAGAGGTGACTTGTGGCACTGTGGGGCCGCGTTTACAGCTTCTGTAAACGCATACTAGTGCCCCCTGTACGCTCGGCTGCATTCGGTGCCCCCATTATCTCCTATAGCCGAGCACAGCCGAGTGCACGCTCTGTATATGTGGTGCCCCTGCGACCAGGGTGGCCACATAGGGAACTGCAGCCAGGTAGAAAGATAGACGGTTTGTACAACAAATACCCTCACGGACACACACCACATCACTAGAGGCAGCACCCAACCCGGAGCCCGAGACTCTAGGCGGGCAAGGGGTGGTGGGTTTAGAGGAAAGTGGGTGGGAAAGCATGTAGATCAGGTGACAGAAAGCACAAATAGAGGAGAAAGAGGAGGAAGGAGTGAGTAGGCCGAGGTACGCTGATCTGTAAAGACAACAAGCAGAGATTGACACACGTCCTGGTGGGATTGGGCTTCATGGAGATGCAGAATCAACAGAGTCACAGAAACCGTGGAGAGAAAGCTCGTCCATAGCTGGCATCCCAGGGGAGTGTGAGGACAGAGACCGGACCAGCAGTATTGGGTCCGAGGAACACGGCAGCACTGACTAACTGGTGGAGAACTTTTCCCTATTTGAGCTGGAGTCACACGGGCTAGAAGGAGTCTGGTAATGCCTTGCAGGAAAGGGTTGCTGCAGAGTAGGCACACTGAAGAGTGACGACTCTGGAGAGAACCGATGATTCACCCGGCTTCCCAGATTAACCGACAGGGAGCTTTAACTCCAGGTTGGAGTTCCTAATAAAAGGGTAGGAAGCACAGCAGCAACAAGGGAGAGAGAGACTACAGCCTGGAAGGACTTAGAAAGAGTGAGGGGTCTCAGAGTGACTGCCTGGCTGCAGTGGGTTCATTGAGTGAATTGACTGAACTTGTGTTAAGACCTGCACTGTAAACTGCTGTAAACTGCTGTCTGAAGATCTGACAAGTAAAACCAGTGAACTCTGCCTTAGTGTCCGTGTTTGATTCCAGGTACCCTGAACTGTATTGCATACCTTTTATCCTGTCAGGAGCAGCCCGACCCGCGGCGGGCTCATCCATCTGACTGCAGCCCTATCATCCATCCATCCTCCTGGCAGAGCAGCACTGCAGCGGTGGTCCCATCACTGACCACAACCCGTGGGTGGCGTCACGACAAACTTTATCCCTTGTAAATACCCCCTTTTATTTGTGAGAACCCGGGACACGGTCCGGACCAGGACCTCCGTGACATCCCCAGCAGTACCCCGGTCCGGTACCCAGTACCCCGTCCCAGTGGGCTCCACATATACTCAGAAGCGCAAGTGAAAGTGGCAGAGCGCACGGCACATGCACCTGGTAAGATGCTCCCGGGAACGCCCAATTGGGCGTTTCCGGGTGCTAAGTGACAGGCGCATGCGCCGTGCGCTCTGCCACTTTCACTTTGCGCCTTTGAGTATACAGAGAGCGCGCTCGGCCATAGGCTATAATGGGGGAACCGAGCGCAGCTGAGCGCTAATGCAGGGCATCTATGCATCCGTGCGCTAGGCTGCCCAAGCCCATAAATGCCCCTGCGCTTGAATTTGCGCTGGCGCAGGGCAGGCAGGGCAGCCTAACGTAGTGAGCGCATAGATGTGAAAACACCCTAAGACTGGAAAACTTATTTAAAGCAAACAAATATCATTATATACTTGTACAACTTTTCTGCTTGTTTCCTGAGCTGTCAGATGTGAGGATGTGTCCTTTAGTGCATCCCTTCCCAATACAGTCCAATCAATGCACAGAGCTCAGAGATTTCCCTTCTGTGCTTTGAACAACTCAGCAAGAAGCTTTGTGGTGCAGGCCTGTATTCCTCAGCAAGCTGTGAGTGACTGGAGATGTGCACATGGAGGATCACATGGACATGACGGATGACTCCATATATAAAAAGGAGAGTATGTATGCATGTATGTGTGTGGATATGTGTGCATGTATGTATCATAGGTCTGCCCCCTCCCGGCAACCCTGCTCCCTCTGTTAGCCCCATCCCTCCACATAGTTCTGCCCCGTCCACATAGCCCCATCCTGTGACAAAGTGGAAGAGTGAAGCTATAAAGGAGTGTGGCTATGTGGAGGAGGCATGGCTACTATGAGGGGGCAGAGCTATGATACATACACACACATACCCACACACATACATACACACACCAGGAGGGGTGTGGCTGCCAGAAGGGGTGGAGATATGAAGGAATGGTGTTAACAAGAAGGGGCTGAGCTATAAACGGATGGAGCTATGTGTAGGGGTTGAGCTATGTAGGAACGGGACTACTGGACGGTGTGGATACATACATTACATACATTACACCTAGGCAACGCCGGGCTCTACAGCTAGTATATTATATGACTTATTGCTCAACTGCAACACAATGATCCTGTATGGTGCCATTATCAGCAGTTGTAAAATCTTGACTACTGGAGAGTTTCAAGACAGTAAATACTAGAACTAGGAGGAATGTTAGGAAGAAGAAAAGTTTGTGCAGCTATTTATCCATCTTGTGACTTCATAGCAGTCTCAGGATTCTGCTCTTTGTTGGAGATGGCAGGTGCTGAGGCAAGGGATATGTGAGCTGCTGAACAATACAGCTTTGCATCTTGTGAAATCTAGTCTAGAAACACAGAAAGAGCTGGCAGAAAAGTCAGGTTGTAACAATGACAATCCAGAAAGATATGGCTAAAATAGAGCTGAAAAAAAGTGTGGGGGAGAGATTGGGATTGCATTACAAAGATGGACAAATTGATTTTTTTCTCTATTTTTTCATACCTGGAAAGCTCTTTAATTTTCATTTGCAAAATCTCTTCTGTCATTTAATTTACCTAAACATTGTTATTGTTAGTTTAAGATAAAAGGATCAAAATCTAATATTGAACGAAGAATAAGAGTGGCATTGGCAGCCTTTAGTACTTAACAAAGTCAGTGATTTTCACATAGTTTTCATCTTGTGGATATTACATTTGTAATGTTCTAAATAGCCCAAACCTCTTTCACTCTTTCTAAAAAATATGAGACTTAAAGGAAACCAACCGCCAAGGACTTAGTGCTATGCAGCAGGTGATTGATGTGTACAGCATGACATCACTATTTGGGTTTTTTATTTATTACTCCCCGTGGGCTTCTTCGATGTAAGCTGGGCCGTATTTGCCACTAGGCACGTGAGGGCACTTGCGTAGGGCACCAGTTGTCAGGGGGTGGCACCAGGACAAGATTAAAAAAATATATTTTTTTTAAATTTTCCTCTTCCTCCAAACTCTGCACAAATCCAGTGAGTTTTTGAGAGGGGGGCGCCGCATTCACTTGTAACTGGCCTTTAAGATGCGGTTAAAAGGGAATGTTGTGAGCTGAGTGCCCTGGCACTTACGGTGTTAGGTAAGCTGCATTCAGCTTCCTGAACACGACGTGTGGCGCTGACAGGGCGAGGTCAGCAGTTGTAATCATCACTCACACTGCCGACAGCTCTGCAGCCAGTGGGAGGAAGAAGCTGCCGGGATCCAGGAGCGTGGAGTCATGTAAGGCGCTGTTACAGTCAAAGATAGCAGCGAGGGGGGCAGAGAAGATAGATGGATGGATGGATGGATGGAGGGGGTGGCTGAGGGGGCGCAGAAAATGGGTGGATGGATGGTGCCTGAGGGGGCAGAAGATAGATGATATGGATGGCTGATCCTGAGGGGCAAAAGATGGATGGATGGATGGTGGGGATGGCCTGGGGGGCAGAAATGGATGGATGGAGGGGGTGGCCTGGAAAAGGGGGTAGAAGGTGGATGGATTGGATGGATGGATGGGTGACTGGAAACCTGGAAAAGGGGGCAGAAGATGGATGGATGGGGGGGGCAGCCTGGAAAAGGGGGCAGAAGATGGATGGAGGGGGTAGCATGAAAAAAGGGGGCAGAAGATGGATGGAGGGGACGGCATGGAAAAGGGGGAAGAAGTGGATGGATGGATGGGGATGGGGGAGGATAGCATGGAAAAGAGGGGAGAAGATGGATGGGGATAGGATGGCATGGAAAAGGGGGGAGAAGCTGGATGGATGGATGGATGGATGGATAGGGGATGGCATGGAAAAGGGGGGAGAAGATGGATGGATGGGGTGTGGCATGGAAAAAGGGGAGAAGCTGGATAGATGGGAGGATGGCATGGAAAAGAGGGGAGAAGGACTGGATGGATGGGGTGACGAAAGTACATGAATGGATGGGGATGGGGGATAAGTACTGGATAATGGGATGGGGGAGAAGAGTACATGGATGATGGGGGAGGGAGAAGGTACATAGATGGATGGGGGAAGGTACATGGATGGATGGGGATGTGGGAGAAGCTATAAGGATGGATGGATGGAGGGATTTGGGCGATGAAACTACATAGATGGGGGATGGGAGAGAAGCTACATGGATGGATGGGAGAAGAATCTACATGGATGGGGGGATGGAGGGAGAAGGTACATGGATGGATGGGGAGAAGAAGCTACATGTAACATGGGAGAGGAGCTGCAAGGATGGGGGGGAGAAGCTACATAAAAATGGATGAGATGGGGGAGAGGCTGCAGGGAACATGGGAGGGGAGAGGTTGTGGGAATATGGGAGGGTGAGAGGCTGCATGGAACATGGGAGGGGAGAGGCTGCGTGAAACATGGGAGGGGGAGGCTGAGTGGAACATGGGAGGGGGATGAGGGGAAGGATGAGCTGCATGAGATGTAGGGGGGAGATGGGCAACATGGAATTTAGGGGAATGGGGGTGAGGATTACTGCATGAAACATATGGATGGAGGATCAGCTGCATGGGACATATGGGGAGTGAACAGTATGGGACATGTGGAAGGAGGATGAGCTGTATGGGACATTTAATCTACATACACATTTATATAGGGAACATACTGTTCTGGTGATGTATTGATGGTGGTTCTGATTATGTATTATGTATTGCCGGTGGTTCTGGTGATGTACAAAGGTATAGTGATGTTCATTGTATTGATGGGTTTGTGATGATTGATGGTTTGGTGATGTATTGCTGTATTGACAATGGTTCTGGTGATATACGGACAGTGGTTTTGGTGAGGTATTACTGTATTGACAGTCGTTATGGTCGTATACTGACAGGGGTTCTAGTGATGTGTTATTGTATTGTATAGTGGTTCTTGTGATGTAGTCATGTGGATGTTGTAATCTTTACATTAACAGACTTGATCTTAAAACATTATTGGGCAAGTGTGCTTGACTAAAAATACAGCTGAATGTCAGCCAAACAATTGACTAAAGCCCCACATATAGATAGGTGTCTGAACGTTCAGCTGGCAGCGATCTTGCTCGGCTCTCCCATATACAGGAGCACTCATTCTTCCCAGTGTTCCAGTATACTGTATGGAAGCTGCTGCTAGACATCTCTGGCTGCAGCTTATAACTTAGAGGACAAAAGGATCTACAGCCTGTAATTGGACATGCTAGATCCTTATTTCATCGACCAATTTCAACTAGAGCCCTCATACACACTAGACAGTCCTCGCAGGTTAAAGCTATATTCACACACAGCGTATAATTTTACGTAGCCTTTTTAGCGCTGTGTAAATGCCGTTAACCCAGCTCTGTTCACATGTTCCATCTTTTTGTGGATGTGCTTTGTGCTGCAAAGCACATCTGTAAAAAGAATGAGCATGTTAATTCCTTGCACTTTTTTCAGCAACTTTTTACTCACCTAGCCGCCGTTCCCCCGGAGATCTCTTCACATCAGCGCAGTAGAACGTTGCACAAGGACCTTAAGAGGACCTATCACTCCCCTGGTGCATGGCAAACTAAATGCAGCATGTCTGCTGCATTTAGGGAAGGGGTCCCCCATGGCTCTAGCCCCCCTGTAAGTGTTAAAAAAGACTTTAGAAGCTGTACAGTTAAGAGGTCGCCTGGGTGGATCTTACTAAGAGGTCCTGGCTGCTGGCACAGCCCTCCCTGCCTCATCCTTCTGTGTTCCTTCCCCTCTATGTGTCTGCAGCCGGCTCCTCTTCTTCTTGGTCTGCCCTCCTTTTCTGCTCCTGATGTCACAAGGAGCAGTAGCAGAAGTGAAGGGCAGACCCAGCAGAAGGGAGGCGGCGGCAGACACATATTTGGGGCGGAACACACAAGGGGAGGCAGGGAGGACTGTGCCAGCAGCCAGGACCTCTTAATAAGATCCCACCCAGGCAACCTCTTAACTGTAAAGTTTCTAAAGTCTTTTTTAAAGCTTACAGGGGGCTAGAGCCATGGGAGACCCCTTCCCTGAATGCAGCAGATATGCTGCATTCAGTGCTGCATTTAGTTTGCCATGCACCAGGGGGGTGACAGGTCCCCTTTAAACAGCACCATGTGACCGGGTGATGTCACCAGTCATATGGTGCTTCCGGGTCCTAGAGCCCGCCACTCACTGCGGGCCAGCGGGGGCTCAGAAGACACTGGTGGTCACCGAAGGAGTGCGGCGAGGTAACTGTAAAGCACAGTGGAAAGTGCAGGCCCGTTCACACACAGAATGCTGCGTTCTGTGAGGATGTGCTCTTGGTGCAGTTTTACACTAAAAGCATATCCTCCCAAATATGCTGTCTGTGAACGCAGCCTTATCCAACTTTAGTTTAATGTGTATGGAGGTCTCTTAACTACTATCTGAAGGCTATCAGTGAACCCCCTGAGTGCTGGAATTCAGATAAAAGATAGGACACACAGTTATAAAGAAAAACCTCAAAAGACTGAACATATGAACAGCAGGTCATTTTTACATTGCCGTGCATGGGTTCACTCCTTTCAGTATTTTTTTGTTGCTCTTTCAGGGGAATACCGAGCAGATCTACCTGAAAAATAAAATACTGTGTCTACATATGCTTAGTCTGACTGATCAGTGGGGGGAAAGGGGGCGCGTCCACTGAAATGCCTAGGGCAGTAGGAACTCCAAATACAGCCCTGACTGTAAGCCGAATTCCCACCCCTCACATCCAGCCAGGACAAGCCACACTTCCACAGGGGAGTAATAAAAAAAAGCAAATAGTGATGTCATGCTGCACACGTCAATCACCTGCTGCCTAGCACTAAACCCTTATGGTTGGTTCCCTTTAAAGCAAACCTGTAGGTTATTTATGCCCCCCAATCTATCAACATCTCAATCTACATGTTCAAAGTCCTTTCCTAACCATTCCTGTATAAGCGCATTGTCTACAATAAAACTGTTAATATTTGTTTTTATTACCTTTGATTTTAATATGGTGATGGGTTGTGAGGGCGTTAGTTCAGCTGCCTAGATGGCCTTTTTCCCCTGTTGGCGTAATATATACTTTTCAAGAGCTGTATGCTACAGAATCTCATGCCCACCCACAGCTCCCTACGGTCCTGCACAGTGTGCCTCAGTCTTGGGTGTACTTGTATGGCTACAGAAGACTCAATGCGCATGATCTGAAGCCGCCAGTGGGTTTCTCCGTGGTCATCGGCATCATGGTGACCGGACCTCACTGTGGATTATCGTGCTGTGGATTAACATCAGATGGTATGTTTTTGGGGGTAATAAAGATGGGAACCAGGGATGTGTGTGTCTTATATTCCAAATAGCCAATCTGTATAAAGGAAATACAAGTGCAAATAGGGCATTATCTTTTATCTTAATGGCACTGTGGCCACATCATACACTGCTCACCTGATATGGTTGATGGCACCTATAACCAGTATAAATGCTTTGTACAGCTGCTGCTGGACCCACACTTCCATGTGTACTGTGGCATTGAACAATGGTTAAAAGGACGGTGTATCGTGGTCCGTGCTGCTGGATAAGAATGGAGACCACACAAGATTTACAAATGATGGTGCTGTTTATTTCAAACGCATTTCGGAGCTAGCCATCCTCCTTAATCAGGAAATATCTTTTCCTGACTTTCCTGATGAAGGAGGCTAGCTCCAAAACGCATTGAAATAAACAGCACCATCATTTGTAGTCCCCATTCTTATCCAGTAGCACGGACCATGACACACTGTCTTTTTGACCTTTTATTCCAAATAATTATTTTTCTCTGTGTTGTGTTTTTTTACTGTTTACTTAGAGATTCATAATGGACAGATCTACATTGGCCTGACATTATGAATCTCGGACTTGGTGCTAGCTGGCAATACTCAGCTGACATTAACCCTTCATTACCCAATCTGCCTCTGCCATAGGGCAGGTTGGAAGAGCAAGGAAAACAGCAGTTTTGGTGCCTCTAATGAAGGTGCCAATTCTGGGGCATCTGCGTGCTGCAATTTTCAGTGTGCAGGCCCAGAACACTTGGGCCTCACAACGCTGAGAATTCCAGCTCCAGCTGCCTAGGTTACCTTGGCTGGCAATCAAAAATACAGCAAAGCCCACACCAATATTTTTAATTTATTTAATTAAATAATTAAAAGACAAAAACGGGCTCCCTGCATTTTTCATTGCCAGCCTAAGTGCCATCAGGCAGCGGGGTACTGGCCCCCCATAGCTGCCTGGTTTACCTGTGTAGAACAAAACATTTTATTAAAAACAAAATGTACCAACATCAAAGTTAAAAATGCTTAAAAAGGTTTGAAGGCCCCCATAAAATAATATAGTAATACAAACAAAAAAAAAATGGTATTTTATAATCCGGCTCAGAATAGACAATAAATTAGCCACCTTAAATTTTATACAAATATCATATATAACAATAAAATAGTATTACTGTACACAATGGTGCAAAGGGCAAGAAGAAACTTATGATGCCTCCACACTGGTCTCATCTATTTGATCTCTAGGGTCTCTAACTTTGATACTTTTGCCTGGTATGTTACCACTTTTGGATATTTCTATTTGATTTCTGCAATTACCATGTTAACAGCACTATTTTTCTTTTATATATTGTATTTTACTAACAATTTTATGTCGTTGAATAATTGTCTACCATGTGTAGGCTGTTTACTATACCATTGTTGTATTTGTGTGAAACTTGCATTGTATCATTATAGTGTTTTATATTATGGGGTTTCACGTTCACACTCCTTTAGAGTCCTTCATCTACTATATTTTGCATTTTATGCTAGTATATTACCAAATATTGTTGCAGAGCAGGTGGAGATGTGTTTGCCAAGTATTCATGCATTTATGATAATAGTTTTAGCACTCCCAGTGATTATTCGCTATAGTGTTTTGGAGTTTTTAAGCATTTATATTCATTGGTGTCAATGCATTTTGCATGGAATTAAATCTATTACTCACCTGTGATCTTCTTTGTTACATAATTCCTTTCTTGTTTTCCCTCTCAAAAAATGGGCTCATTTTTTTCATGCCGCATACGTCAAGACTGGCGTACAAAAAAGTCAATCTTTATGAATTGGCCCCTTTGTATTTTTAGTAGAAACTTCTTGTCTCAGTGATTGATGTTTGACATTTTAAATTCTATGAACTTAGCAACAGAAAGTTGTTTACTTACTTAAGTGCAGAAAAATTAGCTAAAGTGTAAAAGTAATCTGTCACTGGAACACTCTTGGGATGTTGCGATTTGTTGCTGAAAATTAGTTCTGTTACTCTGAAAAGATTAGAGAGTAGATCTCAGAAATATAGTGTAGATATACTTCTAGACCATCATCAAAAACTAGAAATGAGCAAATAATTTGGAATTGAATTTTATTTGAATTTTACCAAAATCCTCATTTTCTAAAATGCACATTTATAATTGGCTTCTGCACAGATTCAGCAAAATTGTGGCAGCTGACAGCCATTTGTCTTCCTACATAAAGATTGAAAAATAAAAAAATAATACTCCCACTCAATTTATTGCCCCTCTCCTGCCCCTCCATTTCACAAGTCAACTGTTTGATTCTATCCCATCTTCTTATCACCAGCATCTTAACACTGACATCCCTAGGAATATCATGCTAGACCAGAACTTCTGGCTCTGATGAGGCCTGGGTAAGGTCTGCGTATGTGCACATATGGTCATGGCACACATCCTGAGGTTATGATGTTGTGATCTTCCATGTGCTTTTACAGAACTAGGCCGCATTGGAGCGCGAAGTCCTGCCTTTCAGGGTTTCAGTAAGTGGTGGTGATCAGAAGATGCAGCTAGGACCACGTGGGGGATGGCAAGGACCAGAGAGACCAGAGATGTGAGTGGCCATCTTGTTAAAAAATTCTTTCACCATGCAAGAAAATATAATACCATGTACTATTGTTGTGCAATCAGTATTTTCAACAATCAGAAAGTGTAGACTCTTCTAGAAATTTCTTGTCATGAGTGCTTGATGTTCCATGTGTTCCTGTATATTCATCTGTCTAATCATCAAAGTTGAGCTCCTTCTAAGTATTGTCTTCTGATGTGGACCCAACCGAAACATCTATGGTGAATTCTGAAGTTGAGACAAGTTGAGCTTCACCTCCATCCATCATTCCGGCTCTAAATGGAAAAAGAAATAGATGTTGGAATATGTGGTCAACGTGTTAATTCAATGCCTAGAAAATTTGGTACAGTTAAAGTGCACCTGTCACCAGTTTTTGGGGTGATAAACTGTGCCCCACACCTTTAACTTACTGTAATTGGGGTTCCTGTAACCCCTTTATATCCCCATATGTGCCCCTGCATACTTCATAAAACAACTTGTCTGTCCCACGCTCAATGTAAACTACTTGTTAAGGGTCAGATGGGGTGCGGCACACTTCGGTCAGAACCGCCCCGCTGCATGCCAACACTGCACTGCTCCATGTAAAATGCTGCACCTACTGAGTGAATGTGTGAGAGTTTGGAATGTCATAGTGTTAGCAGAGCACTAGCACCCTGTGAGTTTTGCCTGCCCGAGTTAGCCAGCAGGGGCTTGGCTTTGGGAACCCGTATCTGTAAGAGGGTGAGACTCGTGGTTAAGGGAAGCTGAGAGCTGCTGCTGTGTGATAAGAGACAGGCTGTAAAGCGTGCTAAAACAAACAGAAAGCAAAGCATGGAGCCTGAACTTTGATAAGACTTGATCTGCAAGCTTTCGGCAGGGGATGCTGATGCCAGGTCTGAGAGAACCTGCGTTTTGCTGAGGACTAATGCAGAGCCTGCGAAGCTGAGGGGCTCCTTGGAGTTGTGTGAAGGTCCGTGCTGTGTGAACCAGAGACTCTGAGCTCCTCAGAAGAAGCTGGTGCGAAACGCGTCAGGGGGCGGTCACAGGAAGGTAAATGGGACCCTTGACTTGCATGTAATGTGTCATCCTCATTAGGTATAGTGTGCACCCATTTTGGGGCACTATTGTTTGATGGATAAAGTTATACCTGAGGATTGAATACTATTGTGGTTGAACTTTGCCTTGCGGTCCTCCTTCTGTGTACCACTGTATATTTGTCAATTTTACATGGTGTTACTTTTAAATAAATAATGAATTGCAATTGATTTGGCCTGACTCCTTTGGGTTGTTTGTTTGGAATATATATTATATTAGGAGGGCCTTTACCTCTATCAGGTGGTTTGAAAACGTTGAACTGAACAGGCAGCTATTAACTGAGAAGAGACTGAGGAGACCTTCCCTGTGATGGACTGAGTGATCATAGGAAAACCGTGAGTGACTGTGAGAAGAGAGACAGGGTCTGGTGCCATCCACATTGAGAGGATCCTGACCAGCCCTTGTAACGAGTGCTTCACAGACAGTACCCCAAGGTTACACAGCTAAAGTAACAGACGTTGAACTTGGCCTTGGCTGGTAAGCCACGGAATTCTTCTATTTTTCATTAGTTGTTTTTTTGTGCCAAAGATTTTTCCTTTCGGGAACTGCTGCAGCCAACGCAAACCACAGGCCTTTGTGAAAACTACACTTGAGTTAATGGTACTGTAGCTTTAAGATACCTGGGTATCCCTATGTTAACTGTATAACAACCATTGGTATAGTTTAATGCCTTGTTATTAGATGTGATAAGTTTATACTCAGTGTGCCATCTTGGAGGTTTCTTTATATCGCCCTCACCTGATTTACATTTTTTTTGTTAGTTAATTGAAGTGTTGTTCGCTATAGTAAGTAGGTAAATTGGTTCCTGATTCTAAGTACATTAGTACATACCTGGGAGCTCTAAGATTGGCACATTGATTCCGGCTATTGCTGAGTGTGTATAACAGATAGAGGTAGTGTTATAGTTATAAAGGGTACCTTGAGACCGTCAAATTCTATATTCAACCGTACTTTAATCCCCATTTCAGTAAAGAAACCTTTGTTTATTTCTGCCTCTGTCTCATGACTGTGACTCATTGGATCTTATTACAAGCTTCGGTCATTACAAATGCAAGGGAATAACAGTGACGTCATTCACAAGTCTCAAAGTCAAAGAAAATCATACTATCTTTTGGGATACCTGAAAAGATCTATAGTGATCCACATTTTGTAAATAGAATCATTACACCAGTGGGACAAAGTTTTAAGATAGAGCTGAAAAATAATTGTGCATTTCACTTCCAACTCAGATCATTTGTAAGGCACGAAGAAACTAACAAGCAAAAGAGACCTCAGTATTAGTGATGGGCGAATCTACTCGCTAGGACTCGTTACTCTGCGAGTAGTAAGGAACTCGCAGGAGTCGGTACTCTGCGAGTTTCCAAGCGATTACTCGCACAGAAACGAGTCCAATGCAAATCAATGGCAATCCTAGTTTTGTCAGAGTTTGCATTCAGTTTCTGTCGCTAAACTCGCTATCACATCGCTGTCTATGTAGCTGGATTGTCTCCAAATCGTTTAAACACTAGCACCGGTTCACAGATACCCGCTGTCAGCAGCGAGTCTAGGGATGAGCGAGTCAACGACTCCTGTATACTGTATTCGGGACTCGCTGAATACAGAATATGTTAATGTTCCGAGACAGCCTAGCATGTTAGCAGCCTAGCATGTTAGGTCAGAAAACTGTGAAGATGGACAAGCATGTTAGCCAATCATATTCAGTAATGCCGCAGCCATGTTGGTTGTGGCATTACTATGATTGGCTGCTGTCCATCGTGAAGCCTATGTCAGTATGACAGACAAAGCTGTGTATAAGGCTTGCCCCCACCATTTTTGGCACATTCCTGTGACGATCTGAGCTAGTGCAGGGCGAGTAGGGAGACTTGGAGCAGATCAGAGATAGGGAGTGTCAGTGAGTGTAGGAAAATCACCTCAAGATTCCTCACATATAACCTAAGCCCGAAATTTATGGCGGTCACACCAATATTACACATGACCCCATGAATTTCTATTAAATTGTTTAAAGAAAACCAAACCACACAGAAAAATTTTTTTTTATTAGTAATTACAAAAAAAAGCCATTATGGACTCCATCTTTAATTAAAAAAATCCTCTTCGTCCAACGTAGTCCCAAACGCGGTGTTAGCTCTGCTACATCCCTTTACATAGAATTTTTTAGTTTTTTCTTTAATATTCTTTAAAAGCCGGCATCTTTTTGCGCTGGCTTTTAAAGAATAAAATGGGGAATTGCAGGTTTTTTCCTCTGCTGCCAGACGCTGCAATACTTGCTTCCCCATTCATTAACATTGGACTGCTAGACTCGCAACGAGTAGCGAGTTTCTGACTCGGACTCGTTAGAGTCTAGGATTCCGAGTATTTTATATTCGCCCATCCCTACTCAGTATCCAATTCTATTCCAAGCTGTTCCTCAGGTATTGGTGGTGGAACCTAGAGATTGGATCCAGATTACATTTTTAAGAAGAATTATTGGCATATTCCCAGATGGGTAAGTACTTTTCCAGGCAGGTGTTACTAACCTATTCAATTGCAGTAAAGGTGGCTCAGAGGAAACCTGTGGATTTACCCTCCTGCAAACTGGCAAAAGGTCCCCAGGGGGAGGAGTAAAGTGACATATAGGGAGTCACCACCATCTCTGGAGGTAAAGGTCTACAAAAGGGGGTCCTCTTAAAAGGGTATGGTGCGTCTCAACCTAATTAAAGAAACCAATAGCCAAAAGAAAGATAGGGTGATGGGAAGCAAAAGGATTGCAGTAATAATTTTGGTTATTCAAGGAAAATATATTCCAGATCCAAAGTTCTATAGTGACGCTGGGTTAGACTATTTGGTAACAAATGTAACCTTTTACCAGGGAGAGACATCTACAGTAGAGATGGACATATGTTCGATAGTAAAAGATCAATGTGAAATGAAAGATAAGGCAGCTAAATGAACATGGGCAGATAAATATGTATGTCTCCCAACCACATTAACTCCAGATTTTGTTTGGTATAGTGACCTGTCCAGGGGTATTTGGGGACTCGGTATCTGGGCGTTTACTGTTAAGCCCCTGTTACACGGGGCGACATCGCCGCCCATTACAGAGGCGATGTGGGGGGCGTGGCCTATCGGCGGCGACATCGCCCCTACGTCGCCTCATGCAAAGGGGCGATGTCGGAGGTGCCGGGAGGTTGCCTGGTTTCAGAGCAGTGCTCTGAAACCAGGCGACCATCATGAGGCGATGTGCATACATCGCCCCATGTAACCGGGCGGCGCGGCGACCTGTCAGGCATCGCCGCTGGGGTCTCCAGACACTCCGGCTGTGGTGCCTCCTGACAGCTCGCCGGCGGGGGCTGGAGATGTCGCCCCGTGTAAACGGGGAACAGCAACACTGGTGGGGCGCCAAAAACGTGCGCGCACCCGCAAGTCGCCGCCGACATCCCCAGCCCCGTCACCTGGTTACTGACGCCTTTCAATCATTTAGAAATTCTTCTGTAATCAATACAATTAGTATGTTTTGAAACAAAAAGGTTGCATAGGTTTGAGATAGCTCACTGGTTTTACCTATCATGAGATGTTTCTTGCATGGCAACTTGGTAATGAAAGATCAGTTGAAGCAGTTGCTATTATTTCTCTTGCAACAGGATTGCTTTAATAATCATAATAATAATAATCTTTATTTACATAGCGGCAACAAATTCTGCAGCGATTGACAATTCAGAAGTTCATATATAAACAGTCATAAGTAACAGTTATCAAAGAATACAATAATTAATGTGAATAATTAATGTGAAATAATGACGGGCCTGTTCATAAGAGCTTATAGTCTAACAATGAGGAGGGAGTGACACAAATTACAGGGGCTTATTTACAATGATGATCCAGCCAGCTTGAGGAAATGGGAGATAAGAGCTGCATGAGTGGCCGCCAGTCACTCTTTGGAATGTTTTTGGGTCTGGTGGAGTGAATAGGCTACATCTAAATGACTTTGATTAGGGAGCAAGATAGGCCACCCTGAAAATATGTGTTTTTAGGGAGCGCCTGAAAGTATGTAAGTTGTGGATAGATCTAATTTCTTGTGGTAGAGCATTCCAAAGAATTGGTGCAGCTCGAGAGAAGTCTTGGAGAGCGGAGTGCAAGGTTCAGATTAATGCAGAAGTGAGTCTAAAGTCACTTCCAGAGCGAAAAGAACGGGTGGGGTGGTAGACAGAGATGAGAGAGGAGATGTAGGGAGGTGCTGCACTGTGAAGAGCTTTGTGGGTGAGAACAAGCAATTTGAATTGGATCCCATAGTGTATGGGTAGCAAATTGCTGACACAGAGCAGAAATTTACTGATAGATTTCAGAGGTGTTATGACTTTCCATTACTTTTTGCGCCTCTCTGCATGTGTTCAATACTTTTTTCCTGTGCCATTTCTTACACTTAATATTTATGGACATCTTTGGTTTGATTTATTTTACTGTGTGGATTCAATGGGTGGTTACCAACATCTGGTGATAAATTCTTGTCAATAGCACCTTTAGAAATATACCTAGAAAATTGGTGACATGTTCAATACTTATTTCATCCACTGTATGCAAAATACTAAATTAAACATGACTTGAGCTGCAGTAATGACTGCCTAATAAAAATAATTATTCTTGTAAAGACCATGGAAAAATTCATAATAAAATGCTGAGAGTCAATAATTGTAGAATCGTGCCGAGGATATGAATAGTGATTGGTAAGGCTGCCTTCACACTGCGGCAGTGTCGGTCCGGGGCTGTCAGGGTGACAGCTGGACCGGAGTTTTTGCTGCATAGGATAGTATCGGCTGCACGGAGCTGGATCGCGCCGGGTGGCAATTATCTGCCATCCGGCTGCTAGCTCGCCGGATGAATCCTGCAGAAGTGGGGATTTGTCTGCCGACTCCAAAAACGTTGCATGCACCGTTTTTGGAGTCGGCAGACAATTCCCCACTTCTGCAGGATTCATCGGCGAGCTAGCAGCCGGATTGGCAGATAATTGCCACCCGGCGCGATCCAGCTCCGTGCAGCCCGATACTATCCTATGCAGCAAAACTCCGGTCCAGGCTGTCACTCCTGACAGCCCCGGACCGGAAGCCGCCGCAGTGTGAAGCCAGCCTAAGTCATAATTATGGTTCGACTTTAAGATGTTCTCCACTTGGAAAGTTATGTTAAAGATATAGTCTATTTTCATCTGACCCTTTGTATGAAAAGCTATCCAGATTTGTCTTTTTGCTGGTATGCAATGAGACAGTAGAGTTCACCTAATAAACTCCATTATCAGCTTCATTGCCATAATATGAAACAGGCACTTAAATGCAAGAATGAAAGTCCCATGTTAACAATTTTGCTATGGATGGCAGTAGAAAATATAAGCAATTGGTAGCAACAAAGATGATGATTCTTTTTTTTCACAATTTGTCTTCTATGGTTTGTGTTTACAGCTGCTTTACTGCCATTAATTGCAAGCAATTAACCTTACGATGCATTACTGAGCCATAAAGACATATAATTAGAGTAAATATTTACTTCAGCAGAGAAATGGGGTAAAAGAAATGCAAGAAACCAAGAATTGGTACAAACCGGTTACGAATGACAATAATAAGAGTATTAAATTCCAACTTCTAGTATTCACAGTCTTTACATTTCCTGGGCTTGCTGCTGCGGAAGTTCCATTATTATGAGCAATTCTGATAGCTACTAATAATTTTATTCCTATAGCGCCAACATTTCCCGCAGCTCTTTACTATTACGATGGGACATGTACACACAACAAAGACAATACAAAGTACAAAGCACATATTTCAACAGTTACAGGAAGGGTGAGGCTCCTGATTGTGTACAGTAGTGGGAGGCGGCAATCATGGATGAAGGAATGACTCCTGGATGCCCCGGCATGCTACATGAGAACCATGGTGCTGGCTGGGTGTGTCGACTTGTGTAGGGTAGGCCGTACCTAGGTGTGGGCCGTAAGTTGCTATTGCCGTTGGCTGGCCAGGACCAGATACTGGCTCAGACTGGGATCCCCTCCGGGGATGATGGACAGGCAGCTGGATGACACTGCTCCCCGTAGGTGGAGCGAGGGGTCCCCAGGGCAGTGATGCGGTGATGGGGAATTTGCACAGGGAGGTGGCTCAGCAGCCGGTCTAATGTTACAGTCTCTGGGCTGGACAAGACCAGGGCTGAAATGACTGACACACATGCTAGGAGTCGTTTCCGTACCTTTACTGATGTTATGGCAGGCACAGTCCAGGGTACACTCCAGGTGGTCGGGCAGCACTTCAGGATTTCCACAGTGAATGATTTGTAAGGCCTACTTGTCTCTTTTCCCTTGGTGAAGCCCTTGACCTCTGTAGAACTAGGCCTGGCCTCCTCTGTGTCTCTCACTCATATTGTAGTCTTGAGAACCTCTTGGTGGTTACCGCTATTACTTCTCCTGCGGTTCCTGGCTCTCGGGTTGGTTGCGCTGCAGGTGTCCAGGAGACTGGGGTCTCCTCGCTGAACCGTTGTTTTCTGCTGGGCTTAATGCTCTCCTGCAGACTCAGACTGCGGTGTCTGGGTTACTTCCTGGGGTGAACCGGTATGGCTCCTCTGCCCCCAATCTGCTCTTTAACTTGTCTGTTGCCTTGCCTATGACCCTCACTCTCAGGCCCTCACACTGGGTAGGCTGGTCTCTCGTACGGGCCTAATGCAGCACCGTTCACAAGTTGGTCTTCACAGTACTACTCCGTACTGCATGGACTAACTAACTCCTCCCTTAGCACTAGTATTTATAGGGGATCTTGCTTAAGGGCAGCAAGTGGAGCTCCCACTACAGGTCTGGGGTGGAAGGTGTGTGTGTAAGGGTACCTGTTGTGGAAATCCCTCCATGCCTTAGGTGGTTCTGTGGCTTCCTGTGAGGGCAGGGTGCCACATTGACCCCTAGTTATAGTTAGTACTCCCGGACTGAGAAAACATTTTTCAAACACATAACAATAACAGGTTTTATAACAGAGTCTCAAAAGGAAAAATTTACAAAAAACACTGAAAAATGGTAAAACCAAAATAGGGTGCAGTTCATACGGTGCTAGTTGATCCACCGCAGGCTGTAAATGTTTGCTGTCAAAACCAGTCCTGTGACTTTGGTCCATTTTTTAAATAAAGTAGGGGAAGGTTCTGGAAAATGTTAAGAGTCTGTACAGGATAGTCTCTGGCTCAGGGTTCAAACGGGTTCAAAGTCTTTCAAAAGTCCAATACACACAAAATAAACATTTTCCCTATGTGTGTCTCTGCTTAGGAGACCTGGTACCTTCTCTCCACCCCAGGCACTTTCTGTTACTAACTTAGCGTGCATGGCACTGGGCCCAGTTCCTCCACCCTTCTGTTCACTACTATTCACATTTCATGTACATACATGTTCATATTTACATTTTACCCTTCTAACACTTTATATTGTTAACTTTATACCCATTCTCCATACCTGGACGGGGTTGACCTTGGCTACTACAACAAGACCTACATAGTGTTTGTGTCTCAGGTGAGCGCTCAACACTATGAGATGTGTAGAGGTGTATGTGCTTTGGGTTGACCTATGTGCTATAGGTGGTAAGTTGGGTAACTGTCTGGGTGGGCTTAGTCTCACTACAGGGCTGGCAGTTTAACCGATTGCAGGATCCTCTGGTTCCGCTACAATAGGTGGATCTTCTAAAACTTGGACAGGTACTTCTGGTACTCTTGCTGTTTCCTCCATTGGTTTGTAAAGGTATATTAATGGTACAATTACAGCTCCCTCATATTGGGGCCAGTCTTCTGGGAAGTCTCCAAGTATTGTGTGAATCACTCTTTCTGTTGGTTCTATTTGTTTTGTACAAGGTGTTTCTTCTTCTTGCAATCTTAGTTGTTCTGGGCATACTTTAAGATGATCTCTTGACACTGTTGCAGTAGTTTTTCCGCCATCTCTACTGATTACGCAAGTTTTAAGATTGTCAAAGTTGGAGATTAACACAGTGTAAGGCTCTTTATCTCACTGGTCATCAGTTTGTGGTGTCTTCTCGTCCTCTTTAGTACTATTTTTCCAGGTGTTAGAGGTTCGGCTTGTGCATTCCCGTTGTAGCTTCTTTCCTGTTTTTCTAAGTCAACTGTTAATCTTCCAGGTCTTGCTCTCATAAGACAAGCTGGCGTGCAATTGGTGGAACTTACGGGGATATGGTTATACATGTCCACTAAGTCAGTCAATTTCTCTAGCCACTGATTCCTTTCTTCCAAAGGCAAGGTTTTCAACATGTCTATGACTATATTGTTTTCTCTTTTCACACATGCTGTTTGTTTGTGGATGGTAAGGTGGGGTTCGAATTTTCTTGTACCCATATATATGGCAAAACTCTTGAAACAACTCCACTTTGAATGCAGATCCTTGATCAGTCAATATCTGTTCTGGATACCCGAGTGGTCTACAGAAGTAGGCTTGGAAGGTTTTTGCTGCTATTTCAGCTGTCAAGTCTTTCACTGGAGCTACTACTAAAAATCTGGAGTAGTGGTCTACCATTTTTAAGGCATAGGTGTAACCTGATCTGCTAGGTGTCAATTTCACATGATCCAAGGCTACTATCTCAAGGGTTGAGTGGTTACAATTGGCTGTAATGGTGCTCTTTATCTTTCGCTGCCCTTTCTTCTCAAGCTGCATGGTCGACAGTTTTTACACCATCTCTCTATGGAAACTCTCATGCCAACCATTAGAATTTATCTCTTAATAACATTTCAGGCTTTTTCATCCGAAGTGTCCTGCTTGATTGTGGTATGCTTCCAACACCATCTGGACATCCTTCTTCGGTACCACTATTTGCCAGACCATCTCATTAGTTCTAGAATTGATGTATCTCCTACATAAATTTCCTTGATAGATGAATAACCTGCTTCTCTCGTTCCACAGGTGTTTTGCCTCTTGTGGAGCATCTAGATTAAGACAGGAACACTCTTGAGTTATCAGCTCTTTAACTAAACTGATAGCCGGGTCACTGTCTTGGGTTTCCTTCCAACCATGATGAGGTAATGAATTCAATGTCTTTTCAGGACATCTCCTAGCGGCTTGCTGATACTGGGGTGCTCTGTGGCGATGGAAGGTGGGTAATTCTACCTCTTCTAACTCATCCATATCTTCTCCCAAATCTGGTAAATGAGGCATCCTTGACAAGGCATCATAATTGGCATTCTTATGACCCGCCCGGTACTTGATGGTGAACAGGTAATTTGACAACCGGGCCATACAGCATTGTTCCATTGCACCTAGCTTCGCGGTTTCCAGGTTGGTAAGATGATCATTATCCATGAAGGCGGTGAACTTAGCAGATGCCAGGTAGTGTTTAAACAGTTCTGTTATGGCCCAGACCAAAGCCAGGAATTCTAACTTCAAGGAGCTTTAGTTCTCAGGATTCCTTTCTGTAGGGCGAAGTTTCCTGCTTGCATAGGCAATCACTCTTTCTCTGCCATTCTGTTTTTGTGCCAATACAGCTCCTAGACCCACGTTGCTGGCATCAGTGTACAGCAAGAACGGTTGGTTGTAGTCAGGGTAGGCCAGGATCTCTTCGCCAATCTGTTTGAAGGACTCTTTTTATTTCTTGCCCCACTCAAATGGAGGACCTCTGGATTTGTCTTTTGTGGTCTGGCCTACCAAGAGATCTTGTAAGGGTGCTGCTATCTTCGTGTAGCCCTTGATTAATCTCCTGTAGTATCCTACCAGCCACAAGAACTGATGTACTTCTCTGACACTCGTTGGTTCTGGCCATTCCTTGATTACGGTGATCTTATCCGGGTCTAGTGCTACTCCTTCTGAACTGATCACATGTCCCAGGTACTGGATCTTTGGCTTTAGCAAATGACAATTGGATGGCTTCAGCTTCATCCACCTCTGCCAGGTGTTTCAGGTGATCTTCATAGGTTTTGGAATACACTATGACATCATCCAGGTAGAGAAGCACAATCTCAAAGTTTCTGTGCCCCAGGCAACACTCCATCAGTCTCTGAAACGAAATGGACCAAAGTCACAGGACTGGTTGTGACAACAAACTTTTACAGACTGCGGTGGATGGACTAGACCATATGGACTGCACCCTATTTTGGTTTTACCATTTTTCAGTGGTTTTTGTAAATTTTTACTTTTGAGACTCTGTTATAAAACCTGTTATTGTTATTGTTGAATGCTTGAAAAATGTTTTATCATTTCGGGCGTACTGACTTTAACTAGGGTGGAATGTGGCAACCTGCCCTTATAGGTAGCCACAGAACCACCTAAAGCATGGAGGGATTATCACAACAGGTACCCTTACACACACAACACCTTCCACCCCAGACCTGTAGGGGGAGCTCCACTTGCTGCCCTTAAGCAAGATCCCCTATAAATACCAGTGCTGGGGGAGGAGTTAGTTAGTCCGTGCAGTACGAAGTAGTACTGTGAAGACCATCTGGTGAACGGTGCTGCATTAGGCCCATACGAGAGACCAGGCTACCCAGTGTAAGGGCCTGAGAGTGCGGGTCATAGGCAAGGCAACAGATAACGTAAAGAGCAGAGTTAGGGCAGAGGAGCCATACCGGTTTACCCCAGGAAGCAACCCGGACACCGGAGTCTGAGTCTGCAGGAAAGCATCAAGCCCAGCAGAAAACACCGGTTCAGCGAGGAGACTCCAGTCTCCTGGACACCTGTAGCGCAACCAACCCGAGAGCCAGGAACCACAGGAGAAGTAATAGCGGTAACCACCAAAAGGTTCTCAAGACTACAATACGAGTGAGAGAGAGACACAGAGGAGGCCAGGCCTAGTTCTACAGATGTCAAGGGCTTCACCAAGGGAAAAGAGACAAGGAGGCCTTGCAAATCATTCACTGTGGAAATCCTGAAGTGCTGCCCGACCCCCTGGAGTGTACCCTGGACCGTGCCTGCCATAACATCAGTAAAGGTACGGAAACAACTACTAGTGTGTGTGTCAGTCATTTCAGCCCTTGTCCTGTCCAGCCCAGAGACTGTAACATCAGCCTGGCTGCTGAGCCACCTCCCTGTGCAAATTCCCCATCACCGCATCACTGCCCCGGGGACCTCTCGCTCCAGCTACGGGGAGTGTTGTCATCTAGCTGCCCATCCATCATTCCCGGAGGTCTACAGCAGCGCCGATGCCTTCACTGGACACCGTAGGTGGTGTAAGGAGACTTTATTCTTTTTCTTTTATTTTTATTCCTCATCTTTTTTGAGCGACCACCACGGCCACGGCCCTGGGCAGGCCACCAGTGACATCCTCTTACAGTAACCACCCGGGTACCGAGTCCCCAAGCCTTGGGGTGGGTCATATACACTGTAGGTGTAGTAAGTTAGACAGCTTGTTCAGCTACAGACTGCTGGCCAGGCAGTAGTTAAGAGGTGGGAACAACCCACTGGGGGGTGGTCCTAATCTCTAGGCTTAAAGGGAAGACTCCATCTTATTTTAGGGGTAGTAGTTAGTGTAGTGTATACAGTAGTGTTTGCAAGCAGTGTAGATACCTGAGGATGCAGCTAATGGGTGTTTGTGGCAACTGTCAAACACATCAGTGAAAAGAGAATATATAGCTCCTGGGAAGGACTCAAGTAGAAGGTCATATAGAGAACTATATTCGTCCATCTGTTCTGAGCTCAAGGCCTGGGCTCGGAATCGGTGACCCTGTCAGTGAACTGTTACCATTTGAACGTGTTCTTGGGAAGACGTTTGACATAGACCTGGGCAAAGAGGTCAACACAATAATGGACATTAGGAGGGCAGAGTTCTGTCAACGGTTGTAACTGTTGTGTAAACATGTCCCTGTTGGTGGGATGTGACCCTAGGCCAAAAGGAGACTAAATGACTCAGATGTGCAGGAATGTGGTGCTAAGTAGAGAGGAAGAGGATGGACTACCAATAGCAGTGGTACCAGAAGTTATGGAGCAGCCTAAAGGAAAAGTGTACCTTAAAGCCAAGTGTGTTACTAAAGAATTGTTCAAGCATTGTGCACACAATATTAGTGTGTTCGCGGTAATGTTCAGAACATTCAGTAAGAGACAGTTGGAAAAGTATTTTGAATCTGTGTTAGTGATGGGCGAATCCTAAATTACTCGGAATCGCTTGACTCTAGCGAGTCCGAGCCCAGGACTCGCTACTCGTTGCGAGTCTAGCGAGTCCTATGTTAATGAATGGGGAAGCGAGTAATAGCGAGTAGTGTGAGATTTACAAATCGCAGATGTGTCTCGGAAGCTTCAGCCTGAAGCAATCCTAGTTTTGTCATTTATTTGCATTGCTCGTTTACTTTGCAACTGTAATCGCTGGGAAACTCCACAGATAAGAGTCCTGCTTTCTCCTCTGTGCTGGCTGCCACAGCTCCAGGGTCCTAGAGCCTGCCTGCTTCCTGATGTAGCAGTGCTGAGATTGTTCTCAGTCTGCTCATTCCCTGTGTACAGACATGAATGTCTGTGCACAGAGATGATGTAGCAGAGCTGAGATTGTTCTCAGTCTGCTCATTCCCTGTGTACAGACATGAATGTCTGTGCACAGAGATGATGTAGCAGAGCTGAGATTGTTCTCAGTCTGCTCATTCCCTGTGTACAGACATCTATATCTATGCAGAGGGGATGTAGCAGAGAGGACATCGTGTTTTGGACTGCGTCGGACGGAAGAGGATTTTTTTAATTAAAGATGGAGTCCCTAATGGCTTTTTTTTTATTTCTAATAAAAATTTTTCTTTGTGTTGTGTTTTTTTTTAAAACAATTTAATAGAAATTCATGGCGGTCATGTCTAATATTGGCGTGACCGCCATAAATTTCGGGCTTAGGGCCAGCTGATAATACAAAGCTGGCCCTAACCTCTTTATTACCCAGCGTGCCATCGCTACCAGGGCCGCTGGAAGAGCGGGGTTCAGCGCCAGAGGATGGCGCTTCAATGAACGCGCCATCTTCTGGGGCGGCTGCGGGCTGTAATTTGCAGCGGGGGGTGCCCAGAAAGCTTGGGCATCCCTGCGCTGCGGATTCCAGCCCCCAGCTGCTTAGCTGTACCTGGCTAGACATAGAAATTGCGCGGAGCCCCACGCATTTTTTTTAAATTATTTCATGAAATTCTGAGACTCTGACTCTGAGACTCTGACTCTGAAATTCATGAAATAATTTTAAAAAAATGCGTGGGGCTCCGCGCAATTTCTATGTCTAGCCAGGTACAGCTAAGCAGCTGGGGGCTGGAATCCGCAGCGCAGGGATGCCCAAGCTTTCTGGGCACCCCCTGCTGCAAATTGCAGCCCGCAGCCGCCCCAGAAGATGGCACGTTCATTGAAGCGCCATCCTCTGGCGCTGAACCCCGCTCTTCCAGCGGCCCTGGTGGCGGTAGCACGCTGGGTAATAAAGGGGTTAATACCAGCCCGAGATTCTTAATGTCAGGCCACGTTTGACCCAGCCACTAAGAATCTCCAATAAAGGGTTAAAAAAACACAGAGAAAATTTTTTATTTGAAATAAAAAAAAAGCCATTAGGGACTCCATCTTTAATTAAAAAAATCCTCTTCCGTCCGACGTAGTCCAAAACGCGATGTCCTCTCTGCTACATCCCCTGTGCATAGATAGATGTCGATGCACAGGGAATGAGCAGACTGAGAACAATCTCAGCACTGCTACATCATGTCTGTGAGCAGGCGGGCTCTAGGACCCTGGAGCTGCACAGAGAAGACAGCTGGACTCGGCTCGCAATGTAAAAGCAGTTACTTTGCGAGTTTCCCTGCTATCACTGGCACAGTAGCCGAGTCTAATGCAAACAATGGCAATCCTAGTTTTGTCAGCGTTTCTGACAAAACTAGGATTGATATTGATTTGCATTGGACTCTTGCGAGTAATCACTGGGAGACTCGCAAAGTACCGAGTCCTGCGAGTCCCTTACTACTCGCCGAGTAACGAGTCCTAGCGAGTAGATTCGCCCATCCCTAATCTGTGTTAATGACTCTCCAGGAGATGGATCCTGGCCTATGATATGGCCTGAACCGAGGAATCACTTGCATGTAGAAAGACCACACACCCATCCAGGATCACCGCAATCAAAACCCCTGTACTCTGTGGGGAAGGCCTGGGAGCGGACAACAGGAGGGAGCTCTAGCCAGTGATTACCACCCCAAGCCACCCTCACATTGGCAACACCCTAGGAGAAGCTTCCTGTAAGGTTCCTGGCACTCACTGAGTACTACAGTCTCTTAAAACAGCTGATCACAGTTGCTTTCAAAATCAAGAGTTAAAGCACGGCTTCAGCAATTTTTTATTGAACTGCTAGAGTGGTGCTTTAAATGTAAGTCCCCTGACCCTTGTATTATACTTACTCATCTTACAGCTTCATATTCTCTGACAATTCATGACCTGCCCGTGTGCTAAAGTATTTCATGAAGTGCTTTGCTTACACTCCTGCCCTCTGTCCATCGTCCATCGTCCACTTGTCGCTGCTTATCTCTGATTCTCCTACTTCTTATGGCTTCTCCTGTGATCCTGCGAGCGGTCACAGGAGTACAGGAGAAGACTCCGCCCCTCCACTCTCTGCGCGACCCCGGTCTCCTCTCATCACTATCACAGATGACAGTAGCAGGGACCTGTCCCAGTCTCCTCTCCTCACAGACAGCAGAAAAGTATCTTCCTGTGGTCTGTGATGAGAGAAGACCAGGACAGGTCCCTGCTACTGTCATCTGTGACTGTGATGAGAGGTGTCCAGGCATGTTTGGAGGTGGCAGAGTTTTCTCCTGCACTCATGTGATCGCAGTATCACAGGAGAAGCAGTGACAAGAATGCGATGGATGCAGAGCAGAAGAGTAAGCTTGGGCACACACGGGACATCTGATATATCGCTATCAGTATGCACAATGTCAGGACTCCTGGGACTACAGTGCCAGGGAGGGAGAGAGGAGGGTTTGGCTTAGAGCTCAAATGGGCGTAATAAAACTAACCCAACTCCACATAGTGACGCTGTGCTGCACACTGGGTTCGACTCAACCCTCTTTGCCATAAATTTTATAACAGTGTTCTCTGCAATCATACATGTAATCATTGAAGTAAAGGTATGATTGCAATAAGCATCCCAGAGCCTGTAAGCCACTGGCTTCACTTTATAGCCCTAAAACCTGCTGGTTGGTTCCCTTTAAGATGTACATGCTTATAATATTTGTAGCATTTAGATGGTTATAAAATGATCTAAAGTTTTTTCTATAAATGTTGTAAATTTAGGACTGTGACTTTTTTTTACTTTATTCATTATATGGTGTCATAAGTAAAATGACAATTTCACTTCACTTCAACGATGAATAAAACAAACAGTTTAATTGTGATTAATTGTCATAAAACTCTCTTATTAAACTGATCACAAGAAGGAGCCATAAAGCTGTGTCGGCAGTGAGAGGACCATGATGACTGGTTTTGCTTGTCATATAAACTAACCAAGCCAATTTTCTGCCCTGTGGAAAGAGATGTGGATCCATTTATCAAGGAAAAGTGACATTAATTAGGGAGTGCATGATTAATTGGGTTGTCGTGTGTATTTGCAGAAGACTTTACTTCTAATTCATGTTAATGCTTTATTAGAGCCAGATATAATTACTCATCAACATATGGAAGAATTTTATATTTGATGAATTTCATCACATTCTCATATCATAAGGCTACATTCTCACATCCGTGTCTATTTTGACGTCTGTGTAATATGGACCATTTTTGTTCAGTGTGTCATCCATGTTATATCGTTATATCGATATATCCGTGTTATATCGTTTATTTCTTTTTCTTTAAGCCATTGACTCTTAATAATGGATCAGCTAAGAACTCATAAAACAAGGATGAAAAACTGAAGTAAAAAGTATGTCTTCTACTTTTCATCCATTATTAAAAGACTCATATAGACTTTAAAATAGGCTGTCCACTACTTGTACAACCCCTTTTCATTCCGCATGTGCGTCTCCCCCTATAAAAATATAAATGCCTATACTCATCTCCAGTGCCACCACAGTTCTAGCGCTGTCACAAACAATCGTATTCCTGGGGCCCATATGGCATTGTTATGATACTCAAGCACCGTGACCAATCAACACCGGCTTGGAGTGCAAATTTAACTGAAATAGATAGCAGATGACATGTTCCATTTGAAAAGCCCCTAATGTGCCTAAACAGTGGACATTCTCCACAAGTGATCCCATTTTGAAAAACAGCCTCCTCAAGGAATGTATCTAAATATGTTATGAGCACCTTGGAGCCTTAGGTGCTTAACAGAATTTTATAAAGTTGAGCAGTGAGAATTAAGAAAACAAATTTTCTCCACAAATATGTTTCTTTTGCCTCAAATTTTAAAGTTTCACAAGCAGAAGAAACCAGAAGACTATGGACCGTACAATTTGTCATGCAATTTCTTTTGACTGTGCCAATACTTTTCATGCAGTTAGAAACTACTTTTCAGGCACAGTGGAGAACTCAGAAGTGAGGAGCACCATATTAATGTTCTGATTTTGCTGTTTTGGTTTGGATGTGCAATGTCACATTGGTAGAGCCCCTGAGGTGCCAGGAAAGCAGAACCACCCACTAAGTGACCCCATTTTACAAATGAACATCAATTAACCACTCAATTAAGTCACATTAGGCATGCAGTGATCATATTGACACCACGGATGTTAAACAAAAGTTTGTACCTTTGGGTGGTGAAGAGAAAATTATTACATTTTTACCATAACACTTTTTTATAGACTCAAATTCTACATTTTCACACGGGGAAATAAGTAAAATTGGCACCAAATTTGTCACGCAATTTCTGCTGAATTTAGTACTATCCCATATGTGGATGTATGGCTTAGCCTCAGAAGGGAAGGAGAGCTTTTTGACTCCTGAAGAACAAATTTTTGTAGAATAATTTCCATAGTCCATATGTAGACACCATTAGTGGAAGAAGAGCCAAATCACCCCCTTTTTGAGTTACTCTGCCCCCTCTGCACTCTGAAGCACAGCCTTAGTCCTTACTGGTAGTGTATTTTCACACAAGAAGCGACGGCTCACAAAGAAGGTCCTCTGCTATGGCCTGGTTGTCTCCCCACTATCGGCTCTGGCTTACTCAAGTTGTTTCTCCTCCTGGATCAACTCTAGGATCTGTTCTCAGGTCTTTTTTTGAAACTGGTCTTGGGTCTTCTCTAGGATCTGGTCTTGAAATTGGCCTTGAGTCTACAGCTGTAAGCCCATTTTGTTGCTCACATGACTGTCCAGATACAGGTCCAGCCATCAACTGCACCCTGGTTTTCCCAAGCCTTTTATTTTTAGTAACTGCACCACAAGCTGTCACCTAAACCCAGTGTCTCCTCCGATCTCTCCCGCACAGAAACATGCACATCACTTAAGGCCCCGTCACACTTGGTGATGGGGCTGGAGATGTCGGCGGCGACGGGCGGTGCGCGCACGTTTTTGGCGCCCCGCCAGCATCGCCGTCCCCCATTTACATGGGGCGACATCTCCAGCCCTGCGCCGGCGAGCTGACAGGCGGCATCGCCGCCGGGGTGTCTGAAACCCCAGCGGCGATGCAGTATAATGGAAGCCTATGGTTCCCGTCGCCTGACAGGTCGCCGGCGGCCGGTTACATGGGGCGATGTGTGCACATGCCCCAGATGGGTTGCCTGGTTGTAGAGCACTACTCTGAAACCAGGTGACCTCCCGGCGGGCACCGACATCGCCCCTTTAGATGAGGCGACGTAGGGGCGATGTCGCCGCCGATAGGCCACGCCCCTACGTCGCCTATGTAATTGGCGGCAATGTCGCCCGTGTGATGGGCCTTTAAGGTCCTGATTGTCCTTTTTCTGTCATTTCTGACCGGCAGATGTTGATGTTTGCTGGTGGACACTCTCCAAGACATTAACTGTGTGCATCTTCTTATCCCATCTACTTCCTTTACAGTATCATCAATATTCTTTGCTTTATCTGTTTATGTGCAATGATTTACTATACCAGACAACCAGTTTATGAACACTGCACCCAGAAGTCTCTTACTCTAGGTTGAACTTGATGTATTGCACCAACGTTCCATTTTTCTATTAGTCACATAGCTCATCGAATTGGTTGATGACATGGAAGCTTGTCACAAGGAAAACCCCGCTGGAAGCTTTTTGTAAACTCAAATATTTACCTAATTGATCTCCCATTCTTTTTCGTGTCCACAAAGATAATTATGTTAGCATCTTAGCAGTCCTTCGGTGTGAACTATACCCTAGCGGGTTATAATCCCGAAGATTGATATTTTTTTTGTTCGTTTTGTTTAGAGAATCTAAGAGCCTAAATGAAATAATCTATCATTTACAGCATTAAGTGAGTTGCGTTTTACCCAACCATAAATCTATTTTATATTTACACTTTAGCATTGCCAACACTTTTTATTTGCATTCTTGCAGAATGACTATTTATTTACACACAGAGCTACTTCTTGGAGGCATACGGAGCCCTCAAGTCAACCTCTGCGCCTCATAATAAGTCTAATAATAAGATTCTATTTGCAATTCTTCGGGCTACAGAATAATTGGATACAAAATTCCAGCAAGGCCTGAAATCCCTCTCTCTTTATCTCACCGCTAATTAGGCAGCTCGTTAGTATCACAGCCTTTCTCCTGCAGCCCAGCAGATCTTATCTCCTATGGGAGACTGAGCAATGTCTTTTAAGTTTCTCCTTAGCGGAGATGGAGAATGCAGAGCGCAGCAGGATATACAGGGGAAAATCTCAGCTCAAGAAGTATTTTTCTCTTCCTCCTTTTGAGGTGAGATTGAAACCACAGCGCCGCTACAACCTCTTTTTCACATTTTCAAAGAATAAATGCTGGTCATGCACTAGTTGTGTTCACATCCATTCCTGATTACATTTGGTAAATCTCTTTTAAAAATAAAGCAGATTAGCAGAAATGTCAAGTTTACATGTTACACCGTACAGAATATTTAGGTGAGTGGCTGACTCTTCTTTAACCTTGGGGTCGTGTATGTCATGTCTTCCTAAAATAAAAATAAGGACTATGTCAAATATGAGGGTGCAGAGTATATATAAAAAATGTTTGACCTGCTATTTTATTGGATAGGGGACAGAGTGCATAGTATCATGCAATACATTTGAAAGTAGCTACTGAGTCTTCATGAAGAGATTTGCCATTAGAAAGTCTTTAAAGGGAAGCAGCCAGCAAGATTTAGGGCTATAAAGGCAAGCCAGGGCCTTACAGGCATTGGGATGCTGAATGCAATTATTCCTTTACTTGAATGATTCCATGTTTGATTGTAGAGAAAAGTGTTATAAAACTCCTGGAAAACAGGGCAGCAGTGATTGATGTGTGCAGCACTGTGTCAATCTTTGGAGTTGTTTTTTTTCCCTTTCTTTAGCATGGTTTTTGGCTAAGTTAAACCCTCCCCCCTCCCTCTTATCTCTTTCAGTTTCTAGCTCCTCAGCACTGCCAATATACTCCAGCCACAGGCCGCCTGACAAAACTGAATGTAGAGATGAAAGGGAGGGGGTAGGGATTGGTTTACAGACGAAAGGCATGCCCACAGAGGGGGAAAAACACAACTCCAAATAGTGATGCAGTGCTGCACACATCAATCATCTGCTGCCCTGTTTTCCAGGAATTTTATAACACTTTTCTCTGCCAACAAACATGAAAAATTCAAGAATAGGTACAGTCATATGAAAAAGTTTGGGCACCCCTCTTAATCTTACTCATTTTTTTTTGTTTAAAATTGTTTTTTTGCAACAGCTATTTCAGTGTGATATATGTAATAACTGATGGACACATAAATATTTCAGGTTTGAAATGAGGTTTATTGTACTAACTGAAAATGTGAAATATGCATTATTTCAAAATTTGACAGGTGCAAAAGTATGGGCACCATTCTGATTTTCATGATTTGAATACTCCTAACTACTTTTTACTGACTTAGTGAAGCACTAAATTGGTTTGGTAACCTCATTGAGCTTTGTACTTCATAGCCCGGTGTATCCAATCATGAGAAAAGCTATTTCAGGTGTTCACTTGCAAGTTGTTCTCCTAGTTGCATCTTCTCTGAGGAGTGGCATCATGGGCTCCTCAAAACAGCTCTCAAATGATCTGAAAAAAAAAGTTTGTTCAACATAGTTGTTCAGGGGAAGGCTACAAAAAGTGTGCTCAGAGATTTAACCTGTCAGTTTCCACTGTGAGGAACATAGTAAGGAAATGCAAGACCACAGGACAGTTCTTGTAAAGGCCAGAAGTGGCAGGCCAACAAAAATATCAGAAAGGAGAGAAGAAGAATGGTGACAACAGTCAAGAACAATCCACAGACCACCTCCAAACACCTGCAGCATCATCTTGCTGCAGATGGTGTCACTGTGCATCGGTCAACAATACAGCGCACACTGCACAAGGAGAAGCTGTATGGGAGAGTGATGCGAAAGAAGTCGTTTCTGCATGCACGCCACAAACAGAGTCGCCTGAGGTATGCAAAAGCACATTTGGACAAGCCAGTTTCATTTTGGAAGAAGGTCCTGATGAACTGATGAAACAAAGATTGAGTTGTTTGGTCATTTCAACAAGGCGTTGTGCATGGCGCCACAAAAACACAGCATTCCAAGAAAAACACTTGCTACCCACTGTCAAATTTGGGGGAGGTTCCATCATGCTTTGGGGCTGTGTGGCCGATGACGGCACCGGGAATCTTGTTAAATGTTGAGGGTCGCATGGATTCCACTCAGTATCAGCAGATTCTTGAGAATAATGTTAAAGAATCAGTGTCAAAGTTGAAGTTACGCGGGGATGGATCTTTCAGCAAGACAATGATCCAAAACACCGCTCCAAATCTACTAGGCATTCATGCAGAGGAACAATCACAATGTTCTGGAATGGCCATCCCAGTCCCCAGACCTGAATATCATTGAACATCTGTGGGATGTTTTGAAGCGGGCTGTCCATGCTCGGCGACCATCAAACTTAACTGAACTGGAATTGTTTTGTAAAGAGGAATGGTCAAAAATACCTTCATCCAGGATCCAGGAACTCATTAACAGCTACAGGAAGCGACTAGAGGCTGTTATTTTTGCAAAAGGTGGATCAACTAAATATTAATGTCACTTTTCTGTTGAGGTGCCCATACTTTTGCACCTGTCAAATTATGAAATAATGCATATTTCACATTTTCGGTTAGTGCAATAAACCTCATTTTAATCCTGAATTATTACTGTGTCCATCAATTATTACATATATCACACTGAAATAGCTGTTGCAAAAACCCAATTTTAAACAAAAAAAAATGAGTAAGATTAAGAGGGGTGCACAAACTTTTTCATATGACTGTATGATTGCATTCAGCATCCCAGTGCCTATAAGGAATAGGCTTCACTTTATAGCCCTAAATCCTGCTGATTGGTTCCCTTTAAGATATTAAGTTTTTAAGGCTTGAGGAATAAAAATATGCAATAGAAATATAGCTTTTGGGCTGTATTATATTTCTCATAAATTCTTAAATGTGTACATACAGAAATAAGTAAAATCTGATCATAGATCCATCTTGATCAAGTAGATCCTATTCACTTTTTTTGTGGCTGAATTTTGTGTCATTGTGTATCACTGAAGTCCCCAACCTTTTTCACCTTGAGTGCCATGTTCAGCTGTGAAGGAACCATATCCTGTTCTCACCTCCACAGAGTAGTCACACCCAGAGCCACCATTAGCGGTATAATGACAGCCAAATCTTTTCCACATAAACACAGCAAGGCAGTATACCAAGATCCAGGGATTCATACCTTACCCCATTCAGATCTGATCTCCTATGTGAGGCTACTCATAAAAGTTGACATCTGAAGGCCTACTCTGTTAGCATGATGTGGGGCTTATGCTTCAAAATGGAAGACAATCTCGATTCACACATCCCAGGTCATGAGCCATATGTGGCTCCTGAGCCTAATGTGGCTCCCGAGCCACATATGACTCCTGAGCCGTGGGTTGGTGACCCCTGGTGTGTCAGTTTGCATATTTCCTTTCAGCTATATTCCCACCATGAACTTTGGGTGAGTTTATTATTTTAGGAAAACTAAAGAAATTAATTGGCTATGTTCAACAACATGCTGAACTTCACATATGACAACCTACTGATGTGGGATTGAGCTGTACGGCTAAAGTGCATACTACGCATTCACCCTATGCATTACAGGCAATGATAACTTTATTGACCCTAGATGGAGAGGCCCAGAAGACAGTCATGTTTAGGCAACAAAGAGACTATGATACTGTAGATAAAGTGATCAAGAGGACATGCATGGTGACATGTTCGATTTAGGTAATTTGCGCATTCACCTCTTTTGTGGGATTCAGAAAAAGGGGGAGATTGTAGCACAATATGTAAACACTGCAGGAAATAATGGCTGACATACTAAGAAAACCAAAGGTGAAAATAAGGGGACCTCCCTGTATGAAGTATTAAGGGTTCAGCTGGTTGCAGGACTAAGGTACCTTAACCTGAAGGAAGCTTCGAAAAAATGTTTACACTACAATTAGTGATGAGCGGACCTGTGAATGTTTGGGTTCTCCAAGTTCGGCTGGGCTTTAAAAAAAGTTCATTTAGGAGACTGGCTTGACCCAAACTTGACTCCGGACTATAAACTCCATACTAGTCAAAGGGGAGTCAAACTTCTGTGCTGAAAAAAAATGTCTGTTAAAATAGTCGTAGTAAGGGATAGAGGTCTGCAAAAGGAAGCAAGATGGGGATAAGAGCAGGACAATTGCTATAAAACAAATATAGAAAGGAAAATGATTTACAGGTGTTCTGTCACTATAGCAATCTTGGTTACATGCAAAATGAATTAATAAATAAAACATTTTAAGGGACCTTTCACATCAGCATTTTTGCTGAATCGCAGCAGATTTACTGCATCTGTCGCATAACAGCCGACTTGCGGCAAGCCCCCATTCATTCTCTATGGGACTTGTGGCAGGTGAAGCAAGTGCGGTTTTGCCGAGATCCGGCAAGTCTGGCAAGTCAAAAAAACGGGGTTAGCTGCGTTTTTTCACTTGCTGCCAGTGCCGCATTTGCCAGATCGTGGCAAAAAACGCACTTCTCGCAAGTTTCATAGAGAATGGTTGGGGGCTTTCTGCAGGCTTGCCACAAGTCGGCCATTACACGTCCGATGCGGCAGAAGTGGTAAATCTGCCGGATCTGCCACGATTCAGCAAAAACGCTGATGTGAAGGCAGCCTTAAGCGGCCGTCACACGCAACGATTTTAAGCCCGATATCGTTTAAGCGATCTCCTTTTGATCGCTTAAGCGATATCGTTTTGGCACCGTTGCATGTAATCAAGCGATTTTACTATGTAAAATCGCTTGATCGTGACATCGCAGATCTGAGCTCCGGAGCTCAGATCTAGCGATGAACGATGTCAAGATCTGCTTCATCGTGGTGTATGACACCTAGATGAACGATCTCCCAGCGGCAGAGCCTATGCTGGGAGATGGTAACTATGGTACACGTCGGGTTACTAAGCGCCGCGCGGCGCCTAGTAACCCGATGTGTACCATAGTAACCAGCGAGATCGCGGCTCCACATCGCTGGTGAGTGTGTCTGTGTGACATCTCACCAGCGATGTGAGCGATATTGTAAGTGATCGCGCGTGCACGTGATCGCTTACAATATCGCTAGCGATATCTTAGCGTGTGACGGCCGCTTAAGAGTGACCCCAAAAAGACGGATTTTACAGCTTCCACACAAAACAATTTTAATAAAAGCCCCTTACAAAGCCTGTTTTCACAGTTAACCCACACAGCCAAGAGTTCGCCCACACAGCACCAATTTTTAAAAAGGCTTAAACAGAGCCTGTTTTCACTGTTGATTCACACAGGCTACATTGGTAGAGTTCCCCACAGAGAACCAGAAACTCCCTTATAAAGCCTGTTTTGACAATTGACCCACACAGCCAACATTGGAAGAGTTGCCCCAGAGAGAATCAATTTTAAGTGCCCCTCCAGAGCCTGTTTTCAGAGTTGACCCAGAGAGTTCCCCCCAAAAACAGCAATTTTAATCAAAGTCCCTACAGAGTCTGTTTTCACTGTTGGCTTTCAGAGCAAAAAGATCCCCTTTATAATAGAATGAAAAAAGATCTTAAACTATGAGGAAAAGGTCCAAGCACAGAAGGCGGCTGAGGTGGATGGTCCAAATAGAGGAGGTGGATAAGGCACAGCATGCAAGTCACCTATCTCTTGTTGTCAGCACTTTACCTTATGAAATTCCACACCAGAGAGCTCCTTAGAGCTGGATTTGGTGTGCTCATATCCTCGGTGTGGTGGGCGATAGCAGTTGGTGTACTATCTAGGGGCCAAATGCTTTACTCTTTCACTCTGCTCCCTCTTTTGTTGTGCTGCTGGGTCAGCATGATTACCTTCTCTTCCTCCAAAATACACATGCCAGTAGGATGGCTTTTGATCCATGTGGTGTATACGACCTCATCACTCCCCACATTTTTTTCCTCCAACTCTTCACCCCTGCCCTTCTTGCTGGTCTGAACAATGTTAAAAGCTGAAGCAGTTGGGACCTGTATTTCTTCTTCCTCAGAGTTGTGCTTCGGTGCTCTGCTGACCATGTGCACTAGCCCTCACATGGACTCATCTTCCAATACAGGAAGTGGCTGAGCATCAGTAGTCTCAATCTTTTCCACCTATGGGGCAGAAGCAAGTGGATGGGCCATGGAACCCCAGCCAGAGGAGTCATCAAAAAGCAGACGTGACTGGATCATGACTTGGGGCTCACATTGGTTGGCTAATTTGCAAGTGAGATGTCCATGGTTCTCAGGTGTCAACTCTGTGCTTTCAGCAGGGGACTGGGTAGAGCCCTATGGTAGCCTCGTGTCTTTAGATACCACCATTCAGCTCCCTGACAGCATGGTCGGACGCTGGTGCCACAACCACCCCCACTGTGGGTTGCAGGTGATTGAGTATCGGCATACAGACACCTGTGTTGCCTCTCAGAGGAGCTGGCAGCTGCTGCTAAGTGCAATGGGTATTTACCTGGCAACTTTTTGGTGAGTTTTTTCTGTTTTTATGTCCTGCTCGGTGAGCCATACGATATTAAATAGACATGTCGCAAAAGGCATGTGGTTAGGACTGGTAAGCGTGAGGGCCTTTGACGATGGGCTACCAGCTTACATATTTTGGCCAAAATACCCACAAACACCTCACATTGTCATCTTTAGTGTTTTATTGCACTTTTTTTATCTGCAGTTTGAGGCTGGGCCCTCTGGGGGGCGTCTGTCATTTTGTGAGGCATGTAATCAGTGCGGAGCGGCCCGCCTGATCTAATAGAAGGGTGTGACCAATAGGCTGCTCTGACACTATGCCTTGCATGCACCGTGAGTGGCAGAGCCCTATAGTAGCCTCGTGTCTTTAGATGCCACCATTCACCTCCCTGACAGCATGGTCGGACGCTGGTGCTACAACCACCCCCACTGTGGGTTGCAGGTGATTGAGTATCGGCATACGGACACCTGTGTTGCCTCTCAGAGGAGCTGGCAGCTGCTGCTAAGTGCAATGGGTATTTACCTGGCAACTTTTTGGTGAGTTTTTTTGACTGGGTGGAAGACCAATGTGAAGGAACTGGATGCACTGTCAGAAATCCAATCTAAACCACCTCAACATATTCTGGCCTCACCATTGGTCCAATTGTACCTGCTGCTGCAGGCCAAGCCCCCTCTGTGTTATGGCCACTCCCTCTTTCCCTGCCTCTGCTACCCAGGAAGAATCCACACAAGTGACCCTAGCTCATCTCCACAGTGAGAAGTCTCCTGCAACCTGAACCCTAGCGCTCCTAAAGGCTGCCAAATTTGTCTTTTCTGTAACCTTTCCTCATAGGACATGGTTTGCAGACTGGTCACCATTTTAATCACTCTTCTCTGGACGTGCTCCAGTTTGTTGATGTCTTTTTAAAATGTGGTGCCAAGAACTGGACACAGTATTCCAGATGAGGTCTGACCAAAGAGGAATAGAGGGCGATAATGACTTCACGTGATCTAGACTGTATGATTCTGCTAATACATCCCAGAATTGTGTTTGCCTTATTTACTGCTGCATCACACCGCTGACTCATGTTTAGTCTGTGATCTGTTAGAATACCCAAGTCTTTTTCACAACTGCTTTTGCTTACTCCTATTCCTCCAATTCTGTATATGCATTTTTAATTTTTCTTGCCCAGATGTAGAACTTTACATTTTTCCCTGTTAAACATCATTCTATTACTTGCTGCCCACTGTTCCAGTTTGTTTAGATCTTTTTGAATCTCTCTTCTCTAGTATTAGCTATTCCTCCTAGGTTTGTGTTATCAGCAAATTTTATCAGTTTACTCTCAATTCCTTAATCCAAATCACTGATAAAGATGTTGAACAACACAGGGGCAGGGCAGAGCCCTGCGATACCCTACTTGAGACATTCTTCCAACTGGATGTGCAGCCATGACCAATCTTTGTGTCGATCACTAAGCCAGTTATGAATCCACCAGTCGCCTTGTCCATTCTATACTTGGTCATTTTTGCAATAAGGCTGGTATGAGATAGTTTGTCAAATGCTTAGATGAAGTCAAGATATACTATATCTACTGTGCTTCTCTGATCTACCAAGTCAGTGATTCTGTCATAGAAGGAAATTAAATACTTGCATTCATGTTGTTTAATAATTTAAAAGATTTTTGCTGGTATAGCAGTCAGGCTCATAGGCCTATAGTTCAATTGGTCCACCTACTTCACCTTTTTAAAGATGGGGACAAGATTTGTTCTTCTCCAGCCCTCTGGGACTTTCCTTCACTCCAAGAATTTTCAAAGCTTATGGAGAGTGGTTCAAAATTTTCCTCTGCTATCTCCGTCAGTACCCTGGGGTGTAATTTATCTTGACCTGAAGACTTGAATTCATTAATTTTAGCTTAGTATTACCTCACTATCTCTGTTTATAGATCGCCTGAATTCCTCTATTCCTTTAATAGGACAGTGAAGATCAGTTTATGTTACATTTACTTTCTGAGAGAAAAGAGATGCAAAATAGAAATGTAAATGTTTGGCCTTCTTAACATAATTTTTTAACCACTTCTCCATTTTCATCCGGTAAATTTTCTATAGCATCTTTGACTTTTCTTTTACTTTTGACATACACCCAAAATCCTTTCTTTAATTGCTTTTGATGTCTCTTGCAAGCCTTAATTCATTATCAGCTTTAGCTAATGTGATTCTTGCACTGCAGGTTCTGCAGATTGCATTATAATCTTTTTAGATATGGCTCCCTCTTTCCATTTGGTAAATATTGCTTTCTATATTTTTAGTATGTGTTTAAGTTCTGTGTTTAAAAACGGATAGACAAGGGCGCAATGGGTCTTATCGCCTTTATGTTATCAATGTATGCAGTGCATTAACTGTTCACCTTAGTAAGTTGTGAAACCCACAACTAGTGTTTGCGCCTTGAGCAGCTGCCGCAGGATCCATCAACCCAAAGATGTTCACGTGATATCCAAGTACAAAAGACCAATATGATCCGTGCTGCTGTATATAACATAACAGACGTCCGTGGTAATTAAAAACGGTGCTCTTTATTCCATTCTGACGCATTTCAAGGTCGGCCCGATCTCTTCATCAGGGATAGACTCAGCAGCAGCAGATTATGCTGGTGTATCCCTGATGAAGAGGTCGGGACGACCTTGAAACACGTCAGAATGGAATAAAGAGCACTGTTTTTTATTAGCACGGACAACTGTTATCTTATATACAGCAGCGCGAGTCATATTGGTCTTTTGTCTTAAGTTCTGTTTAACCCTCCTGGCTTCCTTTAAATGTTTCTTATTTTTCCATCTTTTATGGATTTTTAACGATTGTGCTTTGAAAATCTCCATTTTCAAAATTTTCCTCCCTTCCTAGACATTTCTGTCCTTAAGGACGTCCAGCCATTGGATCCCTCCTACTCTCTTTCTGAGTCCCTTAAAATCTGCTTTTCTGAAATCCAACCTTGAAGTCTGAGTCTTCACAAGTTTCAGCCTCTAATTATCCATCCAAAATTCTATAGCAGCATGATTGTTACCTCTCAGGGTCTCAGCCACCCTTACCACCTCAGCCATTTCCTCCCTGTATATAACGATTACATCCAAGGTAGCAGATCCCCTTGTTTTCTCCTCTACCTTTTGGAAGATAAGGTGGTCAGCATAATACTTTAAATCCGGCTTTACAAACATCAGACGTCTTTATTCTTTAAAACGTTATACAAAGAGCACATTCCGAATCCCCTGTTTGCCTCTACTATGCATTTCAGATGTCAAAGATCCTTAGTCATGTGACCAGCATGCACCAGGCTAAATTACAGCTGTTTGCACCAGACATTATTAGACCATTATTGCACCAGGCTATATTACAGCTGTTCGCACCAGACATTATTAGACCATTATTGCACCAGGCTATATTACAGCTGTTTGCACCAGGTGGTTTTAGATCAGTATTGCACCAGGCTACATTAGAGCTGTTCGCATAAGAGAACATTAGACCAGTATTGCACCAGGCTGTATTACAGCTATTTCCACTAGACAGGATTACACCACAATTGCTCCAGGCAGTGGCGGACCTATGGGCCCGGGGGCCCTGGTGCAGCCTTACAGAGAACCGGGGGGGGGGGCAGGGGGGAAGCTGATGTGACTGAGAAGGATGGGGGGTGCTGGCGGGGGCTGATGTGACTGAGGGGAGGGGGGGGTGCTGGCGGCCGCTGGCGGGGGTTAATGTGACTGAGAAGCTATGGGTGCCAACGGCTAGGACCGGGGGTTGATGTGCTGGCGGCCGTCAGCTCTCCTACCTGCCCTGCGATGCTGAGCGGGCGTATCCATTACTGGGAGCCGGGATCCTGGGCAGAGGAGAGGAGGGGCGGGATCAGGCATGGGAAGCAGGAAGCTTCCCTTGCCTGACCCTCCTCTGACGTCGGGTTACGGGGGTCGGCTGGGGGCCCCCCTGCAGGCTTTAGGGGCCCCATAGCTGGTCGGGGCCCTGGTGCAGCTGCACCAGCTGCACCACTGTAGGTCCGCCCCTGGCTCCAGGCTATATTAGAACTGTTTGAATCAGGTGGTATTAGAGTAGTATTGCACCAGGCTACATTAGAGCTGTTTGCACCAGGAAGTATTAGACAATTATGCTCAAGGCTATCTTAGAACTGTTTGCACCAAGCGATATTAGAGCAGAATGCACCAGGCTATATTAGAGCTGTTTGCAACTGGAGATATTAGACCAATGTTGAACCAGGCTACATTAGAGCTGTTTGTACAGTTGGTATTAGGGCAGTGTGCAGCAAGCTATATTACAGCTATTTGCACCAAGAAGTATCTGAGCTATTTAACTCCTTAATGCCTACTGTTGCGTATTCGCAACATACCAGTTCAATTCATTTGTATGTAAAAAATTGAAACAGCGTTTTTTATGCACCACCGTTCATAATTAGCCCCTAATTCAGATCATTCCATATGCTGAGTTCCCTGCTTTTATTCCTACAGGTGTTTTAAATCATAGTCCTGCTATATCCATTACTAACTACCTTGTCCCGCCACCTACATGTCATTTTTAGTTTTGAATGGAATAAAGAAGAAATGGTTTGCAAGTCCAGTGAGTGCTGCTATCTATTCTTCTACACCATATCAATAATTCAATTTCAATTTATAGATTTTAATTCAGGCAATAAGGGGTTAAACCAGCTGATATTTGAGCTGTGTGCACCAGGCAGTTTTATGGCCACTTTACACGTCCCACATCGTTTCGATATTGGATACAATGGCACGGGAGCGCGCATTTTTTTGGATGAAATCCAAGATCGCATAGGAGCTGTCACACAGGGAGATATCGGCAGGCAACACAACTGCAATGTCTACGCCCCCTTTGTACGAGCGACCCAGGAACGACCATTTAACATGGGAGTGAATAGGAGAAGTTGTTCTCCAAGTCGGTGTTGGGCTTTCACACAGCCCGATCCTGCCAGATCGTCCATCCAGTATCAGGCAGTTGGAGAGCAGGCTCATTTTTCCTCCGATATCGTTTTGACATCGTTCTTGCATTGAATTGCACATTTACACCATACAACGCACAAACGATATCGGACCCAACGCACGAACCACGTGACTTTTTATCGAAGTTGGACGACGATATTGCAACGTGTAAAGTGGCCATTAGAAGTGTTTGCACCATGCGGTGTAGCTAATGTGTAAAGAAGAATGGGTAAACATTTGGTAGAGACTTGCCTTGCAATTGCAGTGAGAGGTGGTCTGAATATAAATGTACATCACAATTTTAAGATTGATATTTTTAAACAATTTAGAAAACCATACCACTTCCTGTACACTTCACAAATACTTTGCTACTTTGTGTTGGAATATTACATACCATCCATCTAAGTTTTTGGACATAACGTGAAAAATTGTGGAAAGGTTCACGGGGTATGAATACTTTTTCATAGCACAGTATAGGTACCGTCAGACGGCACGACGTTGAAACGATGTCGGCAACGATCTCTGGGGCTCGCGGTCGTTTTTGACATTTCAACATCACTGGTGAGATGTCACACGTCTAGATATCGTGGACTAATCACCAACGATGTTGTGAGCAGGTATCATTCATAAACCCCACGAACAATCCCTGCTCATTGCTGTGAATGGGTGAAGTCATCCACGACATAGTTATTGCGGTGTCACACAGAACGATACAGCAGGTTGCTGGAGTTGAGATCGTCAGGTTTTCCAACATGTTGGTAAACCTGTCAACTCCGATCCAACGATTTATTGTAGCAACTTGCCAGCGTCACGTGCAACAAGGTCGCAACGACGTCGCTGGAACGCCTCCAAACCCGTGACGTATCAGCGATGTCGTTAACGATGGCGTGCCGTGTAACGGGCCTTTAATGTCATCTTATTCTGAAAAGTTATCTGAAATAACAGAAATGCTGAAACATATTGTTGATATTGTTTATTACTTCTTAATTTGCAGATAGTTAACACCTCATATATTTTTAACATGTCCTTAACTTACCCAAAACAGAAGTACATAAAGGTCAGAACAGAAGAAAAAAGTATTTGACATTATTGTTTAATTCTCCCTTTCCTTCTTCCGTAGTGCCCTAAATAGAACAAGTCCTGTTTAATCTCCTTTTTGTTATATGAGCACAGCAGGGTTTCATTTTAAACTCGGTGTGTGAAATCTGCTGATATCTTTTCCTCCCTAAAATGATGTTTTCTTCAAAGATTATTTAATCTCTGGTAACAAATGTTTGCCAAAAAAGACATGCACTGTACTTAAATTCTTATTTTAATTACCGTATCTGACTATACATGACAGAGGAACTTACTTTGTTCATCCTGGCCTGTAAATAGCAGTGTTAAAAATGATGGGAAATGCAGAAGCATCCTTGTCAGGGTTGGGACCCTACACTAATGGCCACTTTACACGTCCCAACATCGTTTCGATATTGTATACAACGGCACGGGAGCGCGCATTTTTTTGGCTGAAATCCAAGATCGCATAGGAGATGTTACACAGGGAGATATCGGCAGGCAACACAACTGCGATGTCTACGCCCCCTTGTACGAGCGACCCAGGGAATGACCATTTAACATTGGAGTGAATAGGGGAAGTTGCTCTCCAAATCGTTGTTGGGCTGTCACACAGCACGATCCTGCCAGATTGTCCATCCAATATCGGGCCATTGGAGAGCCTGCACAATTCTTCCCCGATATCGTTTTGGCATCGTTCTTGCATCGAATTGCACATTTACACCATACAACGCACGAACGATATCGGGGCCAACGCATGAACCACGTGACTTTTTATCGAAGTTGGACGATGATATCGGGACATGTAAAGTGGCCATTATAAGTAAGGTTAGGGTCACGCTTGGCATGCATTTTTTAAGCTGCTTTTTGGCAGCCTACGTTTTTGCATGCGTTTTTGCTGATAGGTGGGGGACACTTTAAGAAGCATGAAAAAACGCATGCAAAAACGCTTGTACAATTTAGTGCCATATAAAAACGCATGCGTTTCCCTAGGTCCCCAAGTTATCAAAAATGCATACGTTTTTGAAAAAGCACCAAAAAATACTGCATGCTGCGTTTTTGGGTGCTTTTTTCAAAAAAATCATGCATCATGCAGTATTTTTTGGTGCTGAGCCAAAAACGCATGCAAAAATGCATGGTACATTTAGACATGCGTATTTGCTATTGGGGCATGCATTTTTAACATGGGGGCCTATGGGTGTTTTTCCATGCGTTTTTGAAAATCTGCAAGTGTGGCCCTAGCCTAATTGTTATTTCATGCCATCAACTAAAATCTGGTCTACAATCATAATAATTGACCTAGTCGTAGTCAGAAAACTGTATGTACCATATGACTACATTGGGTCCTAATTGCAGACAAAAGCTGAGATAGAACAAAGTAGTGTGAACAAGCCTGTATAGCGAGCTCACTACAAATGCCAAATTGTATGAAACAACAACCAGAAAACCAAAAAGTATGTGTATATTGTCCATTTTCAGATGCTCAGTATCTCAATTTAAAAAACAAAAAGACAGTTTTTTCTTAGCAGCGATACATGTTATTATTTCTATATTCTTAAATTCTGTCTTTGCATCCCTTAGGCCGGTTTCACACCACAGTTTATCTGATCTGGGACTGTCAAGTGTGAATCGGACAGCCCCGGATCAGATTTCGGCCCCATAGTATTCCTATGGGGCCGGATAGGGCCAGATGGAGCCGGATGGCAGCTATTTGCCATCCGTTTTCCATCTGCCCAGGAGGATCTGAGAGAATTCGGATTTTTCTTCCGGACACAAAAACGCAGCTTGCAGCATTTTTGTGTCCGGGGCAAAAATCTGCACAAATCGGATCCACCCGGATCTGGCGTGATCCGGCGCCCCCTAACATGGGAGTCTATGTGGCGCTGGATCGCGCCGGACAACACAGAGAATTTGTCAAGTTCCCTGACGGTGGTTGCTGAAGCTCAGGGCCAGCTGCGCTGAACTTCAGCACCTGGAGCTGTCCCCTGCTGAGATTTCAGAACCGCGGATAGCTCCCACTACCCGCAATTCTGTCATTTCGGGAGGGACAGCTCCTGAACCCTGCGATCTGCCGATTCGAGCAGAAAACAGGACCTGTTCTATCCGGGCCTGTCAGGTTTTGTCTGGTGTTTCCTGCAAAACACCGGACAGAACCTGATACACCACAACCATGGTGTGAAGCCGGCCTTAGTGTTTCAGAGTACAACTGTTTCTATATTATATTACACAGGGCTGGTTAGGCAGGGAATTTTGTCATACATATGCGAAAGCTGCTGGGTTAGAGGGTATAGGGGACATAGCCGGTTCCCTTCAATTGGGCAGTTAAGAAGCAGTATTACATTAGAGCGGCACTCAGGGAATTTTAATCACCAAAGAGAACACAGGAGGCATTATAATTTTCCAGGCAGGAAAAAGTGAGTACTACTTTCTAGGGCACCTACCGAGGGCAATAATATTTTCTAGGGATGCACAGGGGCACTATAATAATGGTCACCACTATGGCCATTACAATTTCCAAAATATAATACCGACACCCATACTTCCATTTAAAAATATGAAATGTATTAATTTGTTGCAATATATTTAAATACCAAGATAACAATGAATTATCTAAATATCAAGAGACAAAAAGGTGCAAAAGAGTCTTATCGTTATTATTAATAATGGTGGTGATGATTATTAGTGCTCACCTGAGCCGGTTGTGAGACCCACAACCAGTTTATATGCTTAGTACAGCTGCTGCTAGATCCACCCTCTACGTGCACAATGGTGTAAAAACATAAATCCAAAAGGACGGTGCTTCTATGACATGCGCTATGCTGCAATCGAACAAGGACCACGAAGGCAATGAAGTTTTATTTCCAACGCGTTTCGGGCAGTCCTTGTTAACCCTGAGGAAGGAGCAAGGACTGCTCCGAAACGCATGGATCATAGAAGCACCGTCATTTTGGATTTAATATAGCAATGAAATACACACAACAGATCAAACAAAGAAATGTGAAAAACAATACCGGCTTAAATACAAAAGTGTAACTATGAATCTGATACAGAAGAACTAATTCCATGAGAACCTCATGAAATATTAAAAGAGTGATATAAATTAATATGATGATATTGGATCAAGTATATTAATGATAGAGAAATAAGGAAAGAATCGGAACTCACCATGCTCGAATTCCAAATGTCCAAATCGCAGTCCGCAAGCACAAGAATGTCCTCTGGAGTGCTCGATTCCACTGATGCTTGTGCAGTTGGCTTGGAAACACAGGAAAAAGTAATAGACCGGCAAATCCAGATTGGGTTAAAACGGGTTCTTGATTTTTATTTCATTATCCTTAAAAAGTAACATTATGGTCTAGAAGAACAGCATCTTTAGTCATAGAATAGAGATTCTTTACCATGTTCAGTTATTTAAAGATAACTTGACCCAAATAGTAGCAAATAAAAACTTATCAAGAAGCTAACAAGGTCAAATTTTCACCTACTTTTGCAATTCTTTATATGGCATGGTGGTAGGAAAAGACAATATACAAAACAGCAAATCCTTTTCTAGACAATATTATTTTTATGGACGTTATGTAGACGATCTACTGTTGGTATGGACACTCAACATAAATACAACATCAAAGTTTATAGATTATCTTAATGATAATAATCTTAAAGTTTACTCATTCAACACCAGGCAATGAGACAGCTTTCTTTGATATGTGTCTAGAAGCTGATTATATTAATTGATATGTCCACACAAACATTTTCTCCTATAGAATTGCGGGCAATAATACTCTACTAGCTAATAGTTGCCATCCGAAACATACAGTCAGAGCCATACCATATGGGGAGTTCATAAGGACATGTAGGATTTGTTGTAATGAGGCTACATTTGTGAAGGAAAGTGAAATGTTGGAAGCAGATTAAAAGTGTAAATAATATAGTATCTGCCTTTTACAAAGTGAAAAAATTACCTAGAGAAACAACATTGACAAAATCTCAGATCTCTTTATGAGGAAAAGGTCATTGTTCGGCTACGTTCACATGCTGCATTTTTGCCGCCTTTTTTTGTGGATCCGTTTTCCCCTAAAAAGGCATCTGCACCTGCGTTGAACAGCAAAGTGAATGAATTTTCCACATTTGCTAGCCATTCAAACACAGCTTTTTTGTGGATCCGCTTTTGGGGTAGAAAACAGGTCTGTAAAAAGAATGATCATGTCAATTATGTGGCATTTTTTGCCTGCGTTTCCTCCATAGGCTCCATTATAACATAAAAAAAGCTGGAATAACGGCTTGCTCTTCACACAATCCACTATTACAGCGCTTTTTCAGCTGAAAACAGAGTACTCACATGACGTGATTTCACACAGGAACAGGAAAAACAGGGACACGAAATTCCACCATTCTGAAATCCTGTGTTCCTGTTTCTGTGTAAGATAAATGTGTGTGTGTCTGTGTGTGTCGGGGTTGTAGTTTGCTTTAGCAGTGTATGTACATGCAGCTTCTGGCTGCAAACCCCCCGCTACCTGTACATACAGTGTTGGCCAAAAGTATTGACACCCCTGCAATTCTGTCAGATAATACTTAGTTTCTTCCTGAAAATGATTGCAATCACAAATTCTTTGGTATTAGTATCTTTATTTAATTACCGTATATACTCGCGTATAAGCCGAGTTTTTCAGCCCAAAAATTGGGCTGAAAAGTCCCCCCCTCGGCTTATACGCGAGTCATACGGCCCCCCTCAAAGTTTGGTGCCCCCACCTCAGTTTCTGGGCCCCCCCGCATGCAGCGCTGCACATATACATTACGTGTCTAGCAGCTGTTACCCTCCGGTGGCAGATCGCGGCTCCCGGCTCCGGGCTCCATCTTCCTCTCTGTCTTCCTGGTTGTCATGTGACCGGCGCGATGACGTCATCGCGCCGGTCACAAAGCAGGAAGACAGCGAGGAAGATGGAGCCCGGAGCCGGGAGCCGCGATCTGCCACCGGAGGGTAACAGCTGCTAGACACGTAATGTATATGTGCAGCGCTGCATGCGGGGGGGCCCAGAAACTGAGGTGGGGGCGCCAAATTATGAGGGGGGCCCTGCTGGGGCCCTGTATACTACCACTGGGGCTATATACTACCACTGGGGCTATATACTACCACTGGGGCTATATACTACCACTGGGGCTGTATATATACTACCACTGGGGCTATATACTACCACTGGGGCTGTATACTACTACTGGGGCTATATACTACCACTGGGGCTATATACTACCACTGGGGCTATATACTACCACTGGGGCTGTATATATACTACCACTGGGGCTATATACTACCACTGGGGCTGTATACTACTACTGGGGCTATATACTACCATTGGGGCTATATACTACCACTGGGGCTGTATGTATACTACCACTGGGGCTATATACTACCACTGGGGCTATATACTACCACTGGGGCTGTATACTACTACTGGGGCTATATACTACCATTGGGGCTATATACTACCACTGGGGCTGTATGTATACTACCACTGGGGCTATATACTACCACTGGGGCTGTATACTACTACTGGGGCTATATACTACCACTGGGGCTATATACTACCACTGGGGCTGTATGTATACTACCACTGGGGCTATATACTACCACTGGGGCTGTATACTACCACTGGGGCTATATACTACCACTGGGGCTGTATACTACCACTGGGGCTGTATATATACTACCACTGGGGCTATATACTACCACTGGGGCTGTATACTACTACTGGGGCTATATACTACCACTGGGGCTATATACTACCACTGGGGCTATATACTACCACTGGGGCTGTATATATACTACCACTGGGGCTATATACTACCACTGGGGCTGTATATACTACTGGGGCTGCGTGTATACTACCACTGGGGCTGCTGCTGTATACTACCACTGGGGCTGCTGCTGTATACTACCACTGTGGCTGCTGCTGTATACTACCACTGGGGCTGCTGTATATACCTCTGGGGCTGCTGTATACTACCACTGGGGCTGATGCTGTATATACCACTGGGGCTGCTGCTGTAACACTGCTGGGGCCTGTATATACCACTGGGGAGGCTGCTGTATACCACACTGCTGGGGGCTGTATACCTGTGCTGGGGTCCACCCTCGGCTTATACACGAGTCAATAAATTTTCCCAGGTTTTGGGGCAAAAGTAGGGGGGTCGGCTTATACACGGGTCGGCTTATACACGAGTATATACGGTAGTCTTCAATGAAAAAAACATAAAAAGAATTGTCCTAAAGCCAAATTGGATATAGTTCCACACCAAACATAAAAAAGGGGGTGGACAAAAGTATTGGCACTGTTAGAAAAATCATGTGATGCTTCTCTAATTTGTGTAATTAACAGCACCTGTAACTTACCTGTGGCACCTAACAGGTGTTGGCAATAACTAAATCACACTTGCAGCCAGTTGACATGGATTAAAGTTTACTCAAACTCTGTCCTGTGTCCTTGTGTGTACCACATTGAGCATGGAGAAAAGAAAGAAGACCAAAGACCCGTCTGAGGACTTGAGAAACCAAATTGTGAGGAAGCATGAGCAATCTCAAGGCTACAAGTCCATCTCCAAAGACCTGAATGTTCCTGTGTCTACCGTGCGCAGTGTCATCAAGAATTTTAAAGCCCATGGCACTGTGGCTAATCTCCCTACATATGGACGGAAAAGAAAAATTGACAAGAGATTTCAACACAAGATTGTGCGGATGGTGGATAAAGAACCTCGACTAACATCCAAACAAGTTCAAGCTGCCCTGCAGTCCGAGAGTACAACAGTGTCAACCCGTACTATCCGTCGGCGTCTGAATGAAAAGGGACTGTACGGTAGGATACCCAGGAAGACCCCACTTCTTACCCCGAGACATAAAAAAGCCAGGCTGGAGTTTGCCAAAACTTACCCGAGAAAGCCTAAAACGTTTTGGAAGAATGTTCTCTCTTTTTGGGCAAAGGCATCAACATAGAGTTTACTGGAGAAAAAAGAGGCATTCAAAGAAAAGAACATGGTCCCTATAATCAAACATGGCGGAGGTTCCCTGATGTTTTGGGGTTGCTTTGCTGCCTCTGGCACTGGACTGTGCACAAGGAACACTCTTAATACCAGGTGAATTGGTTTTGAAAAGGAAAAGGAGACTCCACAAGTTAGATGACCAATGAGAAGCAGAACCATACACTGTATTACCATCAAACTTTGACAACCAGAAGACCTGTCGGATCAGCAAAGATAATGGAAAATCAACAGCAACAGTGTCCAGCAGGGCTGTGGAGTCGGAGTCGTGGAGTCGGAGTCGGTATAAAATGGACTGACTCCGACTCCGGGTTCAGTAGTTCAATGCTGAATGTGCTGAATACGGATCTTAATTCTTTGGTGTCCCCTTGTTGTATGCACTAGAATTAATTAACAGGTGTTTTTGTTACTAATGCTATAGTGTCCATGTACTACAGCTTGGTTATTCTGTGTCATATCTTAATATTTATTTATATCTATTTTGCATAACTATTATGATGATGATGATGATGATGACGATGACTTGAATGGATTCTCTCTTGCATGAACTAAAGCCGTTTCTTATAGATATGGCGAACCCTCAGGTGACCTTAAATGAAGGTCAATGGACACAGGTGGCTGAATTGAAGGAATTGCTTAATCACCCATTCACCGTGACTAAAAAATTCCAAGCTGAGGATTTAACACCTGGCATTTTTATGAAGGAGTGGAAGAACTTGCTATTTTGCCTGTCCCAAAGAGAAGGTTCAATCGCAGATGGCATTTCTGCTTCAATGAAACGGAGAGAGACACAGCTATTGGAAAATCAAATTCTTCTAGCAGCTGTTTATGTGGACCCAAGTCCTCGTATACTGTTTGATGATCAACAGTGTGCTAAAGGAAAAGAAGCTCTGACTGAGGTAGCAGTTAGGATGAGCGGCCTACAGGACTGCCAGGTGCAAGAGGACTTGGGTCCTCCTGACAGTGCTATTGCTGCCATATTTTCATCCTCATCAGATGAGGAGTTTGACTTTGACAAGTATTTGGATGACATGGAACAGGCAAAGCGTTGCCGCAAGGAAGAAAATTTCACTCTGTCTCCTATGGCAAGCAGATTGACCATGTTTCTGCAAAATTTTTCTGTTGCTCTCAAAGAAATAGAAAAATTCAACCGTTCATCAAAACTGACTGTGCATGAGGCCATTCCTTTATACCCGGAGATTGTTAGAGATGTTGCCCATGTGGTTACGGCTTTGCCTCCAACCCAAGTTAGTGTAGAGAGGTTGTTCTCTAGCCTTAAAATTATTAGGTCAGATTTGAGGTCATCTATGACGGAGGACCTGATGGAGGCAATTCTATTTCTTAGAACAAATTCATAGACTGCACAAATGTTATTCAGTGTGTTTTTGTTAAACTCTTTTTTGCCACTTATATAGTTTATTACATAGTGTTATTATATATATATATTTTTGGTTCTATCTAAATATCTTGATTATTGATTGTATCATACAAATGATTAAATGTCTGATGTTCACATTGTACTACAATTAATTTTTTCACCTGAATTACATAAGCAATATATGTCGGAGTTGGAGTCGGAGTCGGAGTGAGAGAAATTGAGGAGTCAGAGTCGCAGGTTTGGCTTACCGACTCCACAGCCCTGGTGTCCAGAGATCATTTAAAGAAGTATCCTCAACCACCACAACCAAAGGAGTATGCCCCTTGTCCAGAACCCGAAGAAGATGAGCCAAAGTCAGTCCAGACAATCTTAGGAGAACGACATGCAGATTGGCCCCAAATAGAAGGTGCATACCTAATACCAATTTTGACCTTCCCACAACCAGTAGAAGAACCCACCCAAGTACAGGAAGTACAGCCTGTTATACCAGAACCAGAGAATCCTGCGATCGGTGAACCTGCCAATCCGCTAGAGAGACTACGTCAATACTATGGTATTCCAGAAGCACGTAGATCTAACGACTGAGGGATAGTGCACACACTGCACCAGGTACAGACACTAGTGACACACCAGTACTACACAGATCAACCCATAGTAACTTTGGTCAGCCACCACTCAGGTACAGAGAATAAGGTGTAAAGTGTCCCAATGAAAAAGTGTAACTAATGACTTGTATATAAAAATGTAAATATGTAGCTAATGGTAGTGTACAGAAGGGCGAAGAGTAGGCTAAACAGCTCACACCAGCTACACAACATCAGGAAGAGGGGTGAGAGGAGTTGGTATAAGGAGCTGTCTAGGGAGAGCAAAATCTTGGCCAATAGGTGACCCCAGGGCCAGGAGGCCTACAGCGCTTATGACCGGTAGAGGCCCTGCAGTACCTAGGACTCCTATGCCGATGCACCCGTAATAAGTGTTTGTTGTGTAACCTTGAACGTCTAAGCCTACACAGACTTTACCTGTTGGACTTTTTGAACTTTTATAATTTTCTTTGGACCTTAGCCACAGGACTAGTGGTGGCAAAAATACTTTAAGCAGCCTGCAGCAGATGGACTAGCATTGTATGGACTGGTTACCTGTTTTTTTAGTTTTTCCCTGTTTTTTGTAAATTTTATCTTGAGACTCTGTTCATATTTCAAATGTAAATATTAATGTTATGTTATGTTTGTTGAAAAATGTTTCAGTCCCGGAGGACTGAAGTTAACGGAATGGGGAGGGAATGTGGCACCCCTGCGGGGAATTGCCACAGGACCCACCGGTGCAGGGAGGGATGTACACCTTGGCACACACGGCACACAACACCTTCCACCCCAGGCCTGAAGGGGGAGCTCCACTGGCTGCCCTTAAGCCAGATCCCCTACGAAGACCCAGGCCTGAGGGGAGGAGTCAGTTAGTTCCAGAGAGACAGCAAAGAAGAAGGTACTGGAAGGAGCTGGTTGCTGGGAACAAGCCAGGCCGAGAACCAGGAAGCCTGACCCAGCTGTGCAGCACCCACCTGCCATTGAGAGTCCAGGGCACTGAATTGGGAACCGACCAGCTGTGATCCCCACTGAAGTAACCATCTGTCCCGGTATCCGAGTACATCCTACCCTGTCGACCGACTCACCTGCACCCAGACATCACCACTACAGGAGTGCCCCCGGGGTCGTAAACAACACCTGCACCCAGACATCACCACTACAAGAGCGCCCGTGTGGGGTCATATACATCACCTGCACCCAGACATCACCTCTATAGGAACGCCCCCGGGGGTCATATCCAACACCTGCACCCAGACTTCACCTCTACAGAAGCGCCTCTGTGGGGTCATAAACATCACCTGCACCCAGACATCACCTCTACAGGAGCGCCCCCATGGGGTCATATACATCACCTGCACCCAGACATCACCTCTACAGGAAAGCCCCCATGAGGTCAAATACCATCTCTATAAGTGCAACCTCACGCTATTGACAAATGTGGTGGACAATTCATTTGTCGTGACATTACCATTTGCTGCCTGTGGAACTACACATCCCAGCTGGCCCCTATGTGACATCAGGCACCTCCCTATGGCTCACCATAGAACCACCTGCCCTTCATGATCATGTCAACTAGTACATGTAGGTGGCCACATTTTCATTTTTCCTTTGGCGGAGGCGTCACTTTTATGCATTCTGCTAATAAAAATGTAAAGCAATTAGATTTTATAGGCAAAAAAAAGGACTTTCCTTATCTTTTTTTGACAGAAATAGAAGTGTCTATGTAAGGCCCCTTTCACATCAATGTTATTAGAAAAATGCGGCAGTTGCGGTGAAAAAAATGCATCTACCGCATTTGCCGCATAACGGACGCACTTGCAGCACACTTGCAGCAAGCCCTATGCATTGTCTATGGGGCTTGAGATAAGTATGCGGCAGATTCGGCAAGTGCGGTTCCAGGAGTTGTGGCAGTTGCAGCCGTGGAAAAAACGCGTTCAACTGCTTTTTTTTTTCGCGGCCACGTCTGCCCCAAGTGCTGAAACCGCACCTGCTGCACCTGCCGCACACTTACCGCGAACCCCATAGACATTGCATAGGGCTTGCCGCAAGTGAGTTGCAAGTGCGGCTGTTATGCGGTAAATGCGGCAGATGCGTTTTTTTCACCGCAACTTCCGCATTTTTCTAATAACACTGATGTGATAGGGTCCTAAGAGATTTTCTTTTGATAATCACTGTGTTCCAGTAATATTATTAAAAAAAGGGAACATAAGAAGAAAAAAAGTAAGTAGAAAGAAGATACTTTCTGAAAAGGTTAATTCTTCATTCTTACACTTGTAGAGGATTGCACACCAGACAGGTAAATGCTTTTCTATCAAATTAACATTTTTAGTCTAAGAACGAGTATGAGATATTTTTCTTTTATCACTTTTTCTTTCCATTTTCCAGTGAGTGTATGGAAGTGGATGAAAACCATACGGAGTATTATTCCATTCAATATCCATCGTTTTTTGAAGGAGGATTTTCTTTTTTTACATATTCTACTAAATGTAAATCACGAAGCACAGTGAGCTTTAACTTTTAATAAGTAAAAACTCTTGCTGAAAAATAAATTGAAATGTGGAAATGAATGTGGAATGGACGTACTAAACAATGTCTAGAAAATAAACTGAAAGACAACTCATTTTCAAGATTGCATGTTACTCTTCTTCATACACTTGCATATAACATATTCGCTTCAGTCAACTACTTCTTATAAAGGAAAGATTGCACACTGCTTTTATCAGTAGTTATATGTATACAGTGCGTTGTGAAAGTATTCGGCCCCCTTGAACTTTTCAACCTTTTGCCACATTTCAAGCTTCAAACATAAAGATATAAATTCTAATATTTTTGTGAAGAATCAACAAGTGGGACACAATCGTGAAGTGGAACGAAATTTATTGCATATTTTAAACTTTTTTAACAAATAAAAAACTGAAAAGTGGGGCGTGCAATATTATTCGGCCCCTTTACTTTCAGTGCAGCAAACTCACTCCAGAAGATCAGTGAGGATCTCTGAATGATCCAATGTTGTCCTAAATGACTGGTAATGATAAATACAATCCACCTGTGTGTAATCAAGTCTCCGTATAAATGCACCTGCTCTGTGATAGTCTCAGGGTTCTGTTTCAAGTGCAGAGAGCATCATGAAGATCAAGGAACACACCAGGCAGGTCCGAGATACTGTTGTGGTGAATTTTAAAACTGAAGATTTCCCAAGTTTTAAACATCTCAAGGAGCACTGTGCAAGCGATCATATTGAAATGGAAGGAGTATCAGACCACTGCAAATCTACCAAGACCCGGCCGTCCCTCTAAACTTTCATCTCGAACAAGGAGAAGACTGATCAGAGATGCAGCCAAAAGGCCCATGATCATCTGGATGAACTGCAGAGATCTACAGCTGAGGTGGGAGAGTCTGTCCATAGGACAACAATCAGTTGTACACTGCACAAATCTGGCCTTTAAGGAAAAGTGGCAAGAAGAAAGCAATTTCTCAAAGATATCCATAAAAAGTCTCATTTGAAGTTTTCCACAAGCCACCTGAGAGACACCAAACATGTGGAATAAGGTGCTCTGCTCAGATGAAACCAAAATCAAACTTTTAGGCCACAATGCAAAACGATATGTTTGGCGTCAAAGCAACACAGCTCATCACCTTCAAAACACCATCCCCACTGTCACACATGGTGGTGGCAGCATCATGGTTTGAGCCTGATTTTCTTCAGCAGGGACAGGGAAGATGGTTAAAATTGATGGGAAGATGGACGGAGCCAAATACAGGACCATTGTGGAAGAAAACCTGTTGGAGTCTGCAAAAGACCTGAGACTGGGACGGAGATTTATCTTCCAACAAGACAATGATCCCAAACATAAAGCAAAATCTACACTGGAATGGTTCAAAAATAAACATATCCAGGTGTTAGAATGGCCAAGTCACAGTCCAGACCTGAATCCAATGCAGAATCTGTGGAAAGAGCTGAAAACTGCTGTTCACAAACGCCTCAATCCAACCTCACTGAGCTCCAGCTGTTTTGCAGGGAAGAATGGGCAAAAATTTCAGTCTCTCAATGTGCAAAACTGATAGAGACATACCCCAAGAGACTGCAGCTGTAATCGCAGCAAAAGGTGGCGCTATAAAGTATTACCTCAAGGGGCCGAATAATATTGCATACCCCACTTTTCAGTTTTTTATTTGTTAAAAA